>JANAVB010009200.1:29881580-29984080 GCA_029216955.1 Iris pallida
TATTCACGTATATCATATCACGCCACTACACATACTACTCACGTAGCACTAATGTTAATTCTCTGTCATTTGTGGTATGAAGGAATATTTCTAATCATTATCAGATTAGAAAGCTAATTGATATGAACTGTGCAAATAGGTTCCCAAAGCTAAGCATGTGGATCCAAGGTTTGGATACTAAAGTCTTGTCTCTTGGTGTAGGTGAAGCTTCTAATATAAGACAACAATGGAAATATTGGTGATTGCAAAGCTACAAAGGTCATTTTCCAAGCAATTGCACCAACTAAGTGTGGTCTCTAGAGCCACTATGGTAACATGCTAAATAATTTTCTTAAATGGTTATATTTATAGAATCTAGCTGTTCTTATTGATATCTTCTATTAGATCTCACTGATACCTTTTAATTATTTATTGTTTATTATTTGATCAATATGAGATATGATCTTAGCATGGCTAGTTGTTTAGCTTTAATGATTACTTCACACTATAGCCTTTTGCTTTTTCCATTAGTGTGACATATTTATCTATGATACTTTTTACTCTTAGTCTTTATCTATGAAGCATGCATACCATTCTAGTCCATAGGAACTAAAGTTTATTTTTGGATTAATATATTTTTGACTCTCGTTTAATATTTTAAATGTTTACTTCCTACGATTTGTCTTTAATATGTCATATTTACTTTAATCGGTATTTTGTGAATATGTATGTTCAACACAAGTCTCTTTTACTTGAAAGCTATATACATATACTTCTATGTTAACCTTTTGCTTGCATAATATATTCACTATTGATTTTATATTTTTTTGATTAACTTATTATGAATCAATTAATTTTTTCCTAATAAAGCATATTATACATATTTTTGATCTTATGGTAATATTTCAATGCTTATTAAGGATACATGAATACATCATATTATCATTCATATACTTCTCATGTAGTTTTTTATTGATATATATATTTTTTATAAATATCTTTATGGGAGCATATGAGTTCAGCTCAAGTTCTATATTATTTTAAAAACTATTTAATTATACTTGTTATCTTCAAACTTGTGCTTATCTCATACTTTAGCTATTGATGACTTTGAGGAAATTTTTGTTCTTCTCTTTATTAGATTCTTCCTCAAAGCCTCGCTTAATGACATTTTCTTGACTTTTGATTGACAATTTGGGTACATGACTCTTATTAATCTATATATTTGAATTGCTTCATGTATGCCATTATACACACACACACACACACACACACACACACACACACACACACACACACACACACCACACACACATATATATATATTATATATATATTAGTAGTCTCCTAACTTTTGATATTCGTTTGTTTTATATCATTAAGTTAGAATTTTGAAAGAAAATATTTTTTGCCCATGATTATTTATGAGTGTTGTTTAAGAAGCACAAGATCGTTTGTCG
Source organism: Iris pallida (assembly GCA_029216955.1). Classification (NCBI taxonomy): domain Eukaryota; kingdom Viridiplantae; phylum Streptophyta; class Magnoliopsida; order Asparagales; family Iridaceae; genus Iris; species Iris pallida. Next base: position 29,883,020 of record JANAVB010009200.1, read on the forward strand.
TATATTGTTTTAAAAATTTACATCCTTTATTGGTGCACACTTATATTATATTGTATCTATAGTGTAATATGAAAGCTATTTGAAAATAGTTGTTAATATCTTGACCTTGATAAATTTTTCTTTGGGTACTTGCTATCTTATATTTATTGTTACCCAATGATTTTTGAAGCACCGTTGGACATGTAATGATACATCTTATACTGTATGCTACATTATTTTGAGATTTTCTAAGTCCGTAGAATATAATTGATTTCACATCGCATAAATTTTTCTTAAAGCTTCAGTTCTTAAAGAAGAGATTTATTTTGGGTACACGTCGAAAGGGTCCTTCTGTCAACAAGGCATAAAAGCCTAAGCGACACAGTGCCAAGTGTTTTTGGACTATCGCTAGCTTGGTACCGTCCCCTACAGCTAACCCAAGATTGATCAATGTTTTATAAACTAAAGATTTATTGAGGTCTAATTTATAATTGTTATCTGATGGACTTTGGATTTTAGCTTTTATGGATAATATTATTTAATGTTTGTCATTTTGATTTTTTTGTCACGCTATTCTTGTTCAGACTTGACTTGAACTTGTGACTACTCATTGAATATAATGTTCTTCTGATATGTTCTTTTGGTTTGTGTAATATTCATGATACTCGTTTTATCAAGCTTTTATTATTCCCTTCTTATTCAAGTTAATAACTGCCTATAGCTAATTCTTTGCAGGGAGAAGTCAGGCATATTGAATTTCTCTTTCTTTAAGCCTACGGTTATCAGATGGAAATCGTGCTAATGTTTTAAAAGAAAAGAAATGAACTTTGATAATAAGACCTAATATTTGATGAATTAGTTTCCTACTTCTGAAAATATTTTCTTGGAATTTAGATTTGTCAATAAGATTAATTTTGGATATAGCCACTAAAAAGTGTCATGACCCGCACCCGATATAGGGGCACGAGTGCGTAACAGCGCCAGTCTATGCCGCAGAATCGACGGTAGAACGCTGTCAAGGTCTACTAAACTAGCAGTTATATACAACTGTCATTATAACTCATCTCCAATCGAGGATAACAATAATATGTAACCTCAATCACGTATATGTAAAAGAATGATATGGCACGATAAAAGATAATAATAAGAAAGAAATATCCAGAGTATAAAGTATCAAATACATATCCAGAGTCTGAGTCAAATATAGCTATACATGTTTGAAATAATAAACATGCAACTGATAAAGCTAAAGACAGAGTCCAGTCAAAACCTAGTGTAACTGAGTCACCACTAAAGCCTCATCTGGAACTAATCCCTGCTGGACTATGGTCTCCAGGACTATACCCACTGTCATATGGTCCATAGTAGGTAGTGCGCTTATCCTCGCCATCATCAGAAAAATATATCCAGTCAGGATTGGGGCGAAGCACATTTATAACAAGAGTTCCGAGTAAATGATATGGACTATGTAACAGTAAAAAGAGAGAATGTACGAGAAATAGTAAAGAGTACATGAAAATAGCATGGCATAGTAAGCTGTAAACAAGAGCAAGAACATTAAAACAGGTCATATCATGTACAAGAGTACAATCATACTATCTATGTGAGTGAATATTAGCTTCGACATTGTCATGACCCAGACCCACTTTTATGGATGCGAGTGCGTACCCAGTCCAGCCTACCCATAGTATCGACGGTAGTACGTTGTCTAGCTGGCAATAAATAAAATGCTATAAATACTATCTTTATTGCTCATTCACAACAACTAAATCAATTACAAAAATTATAAGATTTATATTTAACCAAATACAATGTCGCACAAAATCTAATACAAAAATTTAAACTATCTACTTTCTAATCTAACTAGTCTTTAGGTTTTGGCCTTTAAGATATCTCCTAACTACCCGAAGGAACCCAAGCAAGATACCAATTCATCGAGAATCTATCAATTCGAAAAATATATCCATCAGGATTGAAGAAGTTTGCCACAATACCACACTACACTATATATACATGCAAGAAGGAAATAATAAAAAAAAAACTATATGTATGATACGAAAGAGTATAACTATGACATAAGACAACATGACAGTCAACATGATGGAAAGGAAGTGAATGAACAATATAGCAACAATATCACGTGTACTGCGTGTTTTAGAATACCATTATTCAGCATTTGGTTGGGTTAGGAATCAGACAGTCAACACGTAAGGTGTTGACTGAACACACTGTCAGACGGTCCCCTGCCCGAATAAACTCTGGGCAACACTAGGGTACAACATGTCTACTAATCGTATTCTCCCACCCGACTATCTCACAAATATATGTCCCACACGATAAACATTAACAACACGATAAACGAGAATCACGATAAACTTAAAATTAAGCATGAACATGTACTTATACACTAGCGACTCTAACTTTCGTGCACAAATAGTAATCATAATCAAAGAACTAAGACAACATCGAATATGAATATGTAACAGTGAAAAGACGATAGAAGATACATGCAGTACAAAATAAAGATAATATAATACCATAGAGAAACTTGCCTTGAGTTGGTTTGCAGTTGACTTGTGATTTGATCCAGTTGGCACAAAATAGTTGTAGGTTGTAAGTACGCAAGACGATCTCAAAGGATGGGACGGTCCATGCCATTGAGTCTAGAATAGCTAAATTGACTAGCGACAATATAAGGAAGTTCGAGATTTGCAAGAAGACATGAATATGACTACCACAGTCCAGATTTGATATTCGAAGAAAATAGTTATTAATATTTAATAATTTTTAGAAAATATTTATAATCGTTAGAAACTATTTTACTACCACTTAAAATATTTTGAAATAAATATTTTGAAACAAAAAATCATTTTATATCAAACTATAATTTGTCAAAAATACATTTTTATGTTAAAACTTTTATTCTAAAATAGCTAGAAATACTTAAGTTAAAATCATATTTGAGATACCAATAATTTTGGAAATATTATTTATACAATTATTTACAAAAATAATAATACTTGAAATCACAACTTATATACTTATTTTAATTTCACATAATACCTATACTTTAGTAATACATGCCTACATATAATAATAATACATACTTATAACATATGAAAATAATAAAATTTAAAAATATACTAAAATACCTACAACATCTAGTTGTTGTTCTTTGGAAAAAGTGATGTCCATGCTGTTGTCTCAATGGAAGAGGAGGCAAAGAGAAAGTGCAGCAGAAAATTAAAACGGAGGAGGAAGAGAGTGTGGAGAGGGTTCCCGAGAGATAGAGATGTAAAGAAAAGTCCACTTTTCTCTTGCTCGGGGGAGAGAGCAATGGATAAAGCGGAAGAGCGGTCATGAGAGTTCTTCTCCAATACTGGAGAAGAGGAGGGAGAGAAAGGTCCGGAAAGAGGTCGAATGAGGGGAAAAGGGGCTCGACTGAGCCGCCGGAGGCTCACCACGACGGCGGCCAGTGGCTGGGCTCGGCCTGCGGAACATGCATGCGCACGCGGAGGACGCATCCCGAAGATAGCCGGAGGTTGAGCGGTTCATTGGCGACACTCAGTCGAGCGGAGGGGGAGCTCAAGCTCGACGGAGGTTTCTGGCCGCTCGTCAGGATCATGTGCGGCGGCCCAGGGACTCAACAGCAATGTTCGACAGACGCGATTATGAAGGTATGTGGCGGTGGGGGTGCTTTTATTGCTAATGGTGGTGGTGGTTTGGTTTAGGAAATTTGGGTTGGTGATTGAAGTAGAAGTTTTGGTGGTTTTGTGGTAGCCTGTGGGTAGCCGACGATGTAGATGATCGGTAGATGGCCAGAGGTGTTCTGTATCAGGGGTGTTCTGATGGTAGGGACTGTGGGTGGTCATGGTGGTCGAGGTGTTGCCTCTCGGCAACGGAGGGTCTGGTAATGGTCGCTGGCGAGTGGCGTGGAGGTGGCCGTCTACTGTCGAGATATGAACGGGACAGAGATCGGGTTGGAAAAGGGGGGGGTTTAGGTCGTATGGTGGCCTAGACACGGGAAGCACGACAGGCGATAGATGCCATTGGGGATTGGACTTGGCCGCGACAAAGAGGCCGATCAAATTAGGATTAGGGTTTCCGAAATTGGGAATTAGAATTGGGGATTGGGGATTTTCGGGAATTAGGGTAGAGATTTGGGGATGTGTCGGGGTTGTCAGACACGAAAAAAAAAATATAATAAAAATAGTATAAGAAGAAAGATGACACGGATACGGTGCACCGGATGATGATGGTTGATGACTGATTGTGGTGAATTGAGAAATTTGTGGTTGTGGGAAAATAGAGGAAAGCTCCTCTATATATAGTAGTTGGGGATTCCCTAATTTGGGAAAGATTAGGATTAGATTAAATCCTTTTATATAATTAAATCTAACAGATTAATCAATCTCAATCCATAAATAAAAATAATACTTTAAACAGCTTTTAAATTAGATTTCATATAATCAAGTAAAATATTGATAATGTAGTTTTAATATTCCTAAATGCATATAGAAATATTTTTCAAAATAATATAGCGGTAGATTTAAAGGCAGTAATCAATAATTTAAGACTTAGATCAATCTTAATCTAGGATTGACCACATTTAAATCTAATAATATAATAATTCCATAATATTTTAAAAATATATTTTATAAAATAATCTTAAAGATAATTTATAATAGTGAATTAATAGTTTTGAGAGTACATATTTTTAATAGAATAAAATAAATTTAAATTAAAAAAAATAGTTCGACAAATCAATTCAACATATCCTTTATACGATTTCGTAAAATATATCCTCACAAAATATTAAAAAAAATCTGGAAGTGGGTTTACAAATATACCCACCTTAAAAAAATTCGTCCTCGAATTTAAAAATATCTAGCATATACATGAAAATTATCAGTAAAATATCAATACAAGAATATATAAGCTTTAAATGAAAATAGCAAAATCTTTAAATACTAGAAAGATTGATCTAATCATTGTAAGGGTGGAAGAAACCGAGATTAGGGTCCTAGAAAGTTATGAAGAGTTTATAATATGAATAATAATAGAAGATAGTGAGAGGAGCTTGACCCCTAATATCCGTCCATGACTTGACCTATTTCTTTGGTCAACCACTAAAATTTCGTCATTCTTATAAGTCGTATATGCTCAAATATATAAAAAAAATCTCAACTCCAATTATTCAATCTAGATTAATAATTCAATATCCAATTTTTTTTATTCATATCCAATGATATTATCATAGTCTTGCATGAAATTTAATTTCTTCAGAAGTACTTTAAATTCAAATCTATACCTTCATAATATTTCATTTCTAATAGATCTCCAACTTCTTAATCACAATTTCAAAATTTATTTTCTTTCAAAAATTTCATCCATAACAATAAATCGTATTCATCCAAAATTTAAAATTATAATCACCAGTAATTAATTATCCTCGAAAACTAATTTAAAAATGAAGAATTCTACCTACCTTTGATCGTAATGTCATATCAATATAAATTTAAATCCTCATACTAATAAATATAAAAATTCCTCTGATTGATCTAACCTCAAATTTCAACATATATTTCTATCTTAGCAACATAGCCATTAAGTAACCTTAACTACCCAAGAAGTCAAACTAGGTAAGAGTTTTTCTATTATAAACCAAGTCCTTGTCATTCTCCTACATCAAATCAATCCTAATTGTAAATGAGCACTTCCCTAGTCGCACGCTTACAATAGTACAACTAACTTAAGTACTACCACAAGTTCGCACTCTTTTGTGAAAACAGCCCTATATGGGCCACCAAAGAAACTTGTTACGACCTGCACCCGCTTTTCTAGATACAAGTGCGTGTCCGAGTCCAGCCAACGTCACATTGTCGGTGGTAGTACGTTGTCTAGACGACAATAAACAAAATGCTTATAAAATACTATCTTTATTGCTCTTTCATAACAACTAAATAAATTACAAAATTTATATTTAACCAAATACAATATCTCACAAAATCTAATACAACAAATTTAAACAATCAACTTCTAATCTAACTAGTCTCTAGGTTTTGGCCTTCAAGATATCTCTAACTCTACCCGAAGGAACCCAAGCAAGATTGCAAGTCATCAAGAATCTGTCAACTGGAAAAATATATTCGGTAAGGATTGGAACAAGTTCCCCATAACATCACACTACATAATATATATACATGCATGAAGGAAACAATAAGAAAAATGAACCATATGCATGAACGAAAGAGTATAGCTATAACAAGACAACATGATAGTCAACTCGATGAAATAAAGTGAATGAACAATATAGCAACAATACTTGTATTGTGTGTTTTAAAATACCAACGTTCAATATGTCGTTGGGTTAGGAATCGGACAGTCAACATGTGAGATGTATTGACTAAACAAACACTGTCAGACGGTGCCCTGACTGAATAAACTTTGGGCTACATAGGGGTACCACATGTCTACTAATCGTATTCTCCCACCCGACTATCTGACAAGTACATATCCAACATGATAAACATTAACAACACGATAAACGAGAATCACGACAATCTAGAAATTAGACATGAACATGTACCTATACTCGTCTGTAACTCTTATGCACAAACAGTAATCATACTCAATCAAGAACTAAGACAACATGGAATATAAAGACGTAACAGTGAAAAGACGATAGAAATAAAAGCACTACAAAATATAGGTAATTAATGCCATAGTGAAACTTCCTTGAGTTGGTTTACAGTTGACTTGTGATTTGATCCAGTTGGCACAAAATAGTTGTAGATGTCATAAGTATGCAAGACGATCTCAAATGATGGGATGGACCGTGCCATTGAGTCCAGAATAGCTAAATTGACTAGGGACGATATAAGAAAGTCCGAGATTTGCAAGAAGACATGAATATGACTGCCACAGTCCAGATTTGATATTTAAAGAAAAATAGGTATAAATATTTAATAATTTTTAGAAAATATTTATAATCGTTGGAAACTATGTTTTTACCACTCAAATATTTTGAAATAAATATTTTGCAACATAGGAAATCATTTTATATCAAACTATAATTTGTCAAAAATATATTTTTATGCCAAAACTTTTATTCTAAAATAGCTAGAAATACTTAAGTTAAAATCATATTTGAGAAACCAATAATTTTGGAAATATATTATTTATACATTTATTTACTAAAATAACAATACTTGAAATCACAACCTATGTACTAATATTAATTACATATAATAATACCAATACTATAGTAATACATGCCTACATATACAATAATAATACATACTTATAACATATGAAAATAATAAAACAAAAAATATACTAAAATACCTACAACACATCTAGTTGCTGTTCTTTGGAAAAAGAGATGTCCCTGCTGTTGTCTCAATGGAAGAGAAAGCAAAGATAAAGCAGCAGTAGAAAATTAAAATGGAGGAGGACAGAGAGTATGGAGACAGGGTTTCGAGAGATGGGGATGAGTGAAGGAAAGTCTATTTTTCTCTTGCTCAGGGAGAAAGCAATGGACAGAGTGGGTGAGCGGTCAGGAGGGTTCTTCTCCGATACTGGAGAAAATGAGGGAGAAAGAGGTTGAATGAGGGGAAAAGCGGCTCGATTGAGCCGCCAGAGCTCGCCATGACGACAGCCGGGGTTGGGCTCGGCCTGCAAAAGTTATGCGTACGAGGGGTGGACGCATCCCAGAGATGGTCGGAGGTTGGGCGCTCATTGGCGGTGCATCAACCGGAAAGAGGGAGCTCAAGATCGACGGAGGCTTCTGGCCGCTCATCGTCGTGCGCTTGCGGCCCAGGGACTCAACGGCGACGGTCGACAGACGCGAGGAAGGTATGTGGCGGTGGGGGTGCTTTTATGGCTAATGGGCGTGGTGGTTTTGTTTGGTTTAGAAAATTTAGGGTGATTGTAGTGGGAGTTTTGGTGGTGTTGTGGTATCCTATGAGGGCAGCCGATGATGGCCGATGATGTAGATGTTCGATGGATGGCGGATTCGTTATGTATCGGGGGTGTTCTAATGGAAGGGACTGTGAGTGGTCATGGCGGTCGAGGCGCGGCCTCTCGACAATAGAGGGTCTGGTGATGGTCGCTGTGAGTGGCAGGGAGGTGGCGATCGACTGTCGTGATATGAACGGGGGCAGAGATCGGGTTCGAAAAGGGTGGGGGTCTGGGTCGTATTGTGGCCTAGACACGGGAAGCACGAAAGGCGGTGGACGCCGTTAGGGATCGGACATGGCCTCGACAAAGAGGTCGATCAAATTAGGGTTAGGGTTTTCAAAAGTGGGAATTAGAATTAGGGATTGGGAATTTTCGGAAATTGTGGTAAGATTTGGGGATGTGTCCGGGATTGTCGGACACAGGAAAGAAATTGTAAATGTAATATGGTTGACTTATGCTTGTGGTGAATTGAGAAATTTATGGTTATGGGAAAATAGAGGAAAGCTCATCTATATATAGGAGTTGGGGATTCCCTAATTTGGGAAGGAATAGGATTAGATCAAATCCTTTTATATAATTAAATCTAACAGATTAATCAATCTCAATCGTAAATAAAATCTAATACTTTAAATAGCTTTTAAATTAGATTTCATATATCAAAAAAAATATTGATTAGAGTATTTTTAATATCCTAAATGCATATAGAAATATCTTTCAAAATAATGTAGCGGTAGATTTAAAGGCAGTAATCAATTATTTAAGACTATGATCAATCTTAATCTAGGATTGACCACATTTAAATCCAATAATATCTAGTAATTCTATAATATTTTAAAATATTTTTCTAAATATAATCTTAAAGATAATTTATAATAGAAATAATAGTTTTGAGAGTATATCTTTTTAATAGAACAAAATCAATTTAAATTAAAAAAATAGTTTGACAAATCAATTCAACATATCCTTTATATGATTTCGAAAAATATATTCACACAAAAATTAATAAATGAATAAATCGGGAAGTGGGCTTACAAAATACCAACCTTAAAATAAATTTGTCCTGAATTTAAATATATCTAGCTTATACATAAAAGTATTTAAAATATCAAAACAAGAAATATAAATCTTTAAATGAAAAAAGCAAAAATCTTTAAATACTAATAAGATTGATCTAATCATTGGAAGGGTGGAAGAAATCTAGATTAGGGTTCTGAATCCTAGAAAGTTATTCATAATAAGAATATTATAAAAATATATTCACACCAAATATTCCATCGATGACTTGACCTATTTCTTCGGTCAACCACTAAAATTCTGTCAATCTTATAAGTCGTATATGCTCAAATATATAAAAAAAAGTTCTCAACACCAATTATTCAATCTAGATTAATAATTCAAAATCCAAAATTTATTCATATCAATGATATTATCATAGTCTTCCATGAAATTTAAATTCTTAAAACTATTTTAAAGTCAAATCCATACTGTCATAATTTCCACAATATTTTATTTCTAATAGATCTCCAAATTGTTAATCACAATTTCAAAAATTATTTTCTTTCAAAAATTTCATCCATAGCAACAAAATCATATTCATCCCCAAAATTTCAAATTATAAGCATCAGTAATTAATTATCCTCGAAAACTAATTTACAAATCAAGAATTCTACCGACCTTTAATCGTAATGTCATATAAAAGTAAATTTAAATCCTCATACTAATAAATATAAAAATTCCTCTGATTGATCTAACTCAAATTTAGCGTATTTCTATCTTTACCACATAACCCATTGAGCAACTTTAACTATCCAAGAAGTCAAAGTAGATCAGAGTTTCCCTACTGTAAACCTAGCCCTAGTCATTCTCCTAAATCAAATCAATCCTAATTGTGAATGAGCACTTTCCTAGTCGCACGCTTGCAGTAGTACGATGAACTTAAGTACTACCACAAGTTTGTAATCTTTTGCGAAAACATACCTGTATAGGCCACCAAAAAAACTTGTCACGACCCACCCACTTTTGTGGATGCGAGTGGTTGTCGAAATTCAGCCTACGTCGCAGTGTCGGCGGTAGTACGCTATCTAGCCGGCAAACAAAATGTTCATAAAATACTATCTCTATTGATCATTCACAACAACTAAATTAATTACAAAATTTACAAGATTTATTTAAGCAAATACAATGTCTCACAAAATCTAATACAATAAATTTAAACTATCTACTTTCTAATCTAACTAGTCTCTAGGTTTTGGCCTTAAAGACATCTCTAATTCCACCTGAAGGAACCCAAGCAAGATAGCAAGTAATTAAGAATCTATCAACTAGAAAAATTATTTAGTCAGGATTAGAACAAGTTAACCATAACACCACACTACACAATATAATATACATGCATGAAGGAAACAATAAGAAAAAATGAACCGTATGCATGACACGAAAGAGTATAGCTATAACGTAAGACAATATGACAGTCAACTCGATGGAAAGGAAGTGAACAATATAGCAAAAATATCACATGTACTGTGTATTTTAGAATACCAACATTCCATATGTGGTTGGGTTAGGAATCGGACAGTCAACACGTGAAGTGTATTAACTGAACAAACACTGTCAGATAGTACCCTGACCGAATAATTTGGACAACACTGGGGTACCAAATGTCTACTAATCGTATTCTTCCTTCCTACTATCTCGCAATTACATATCCAATACGATAAACATTAACAACACAATAAACGAGAATCACGATAAACAAAAAATTAGGCATGAACATGTACTTATACTTTAGCGACTCTAACTCTCGTGCACAAAATAATCATAATTAATCAAGAACTGAGACAACATAGAATATAAAGATGTAATAGTGAAAAGCGATAGAAGATACAAGCAATACAAAATAAAGATAATATAATGCCATAGTAAAACTTGCCTTGAGTTGGTTTGCAGTTAACTTGTGATTTGATCCAGTTGGCACAAAATAGCTGTAGATGTCATAAGTACGCAAGACGATCTCAAATGATGGGACGGACCGTGCCATTGAGTTCAGAATAGCTAACTTCAAGGTATGATATAAGGAAGTCCGAGATTTGCAAGAAGACATGAATATGACTACCACAGTCCATATTTATATTCGAAGAAAATATATATAATATTTAATAATTTTTAGAAAATATTTATAATCATTGGAAATTAAGTTTTTACCACTCAAAAATTTTGAAATAAATATTTTGAAACATAGAAAATAATTTTATATCAAACTACTATGTCAAAATATATTTTTTGTGAAAACTTTTATTCTAAAATAGCCAGAAATACTTAAGTTAAAATCATATTTGAGATACCAATAATTTTGGAAATATATTATTTATACATTTATTTACTAAAATAATAATACTTGAAATCACAACCTATATACAATTAATTAACATAATAATACCTATACTACAGTAATACTTGCCTACATATACAATAATAATACTTACTTGTAACATATGAAAATATTTTTTTACAAATATACTAAAATACCAAAAACAACATCTAGTTGTTGTTCTTTGGAAAAAGAGATGTCCCTGCTGTTGTCTCAGTGGAAGAGAAAGCAAAGAGAAAGCAAAAGTAGACAATTAAAATGGAGGAGGAAAGAGAGTGTGGAGAGAGGGTTGCCGAGAGAAGTAGATGAGTGAAGGAAAATCCATTTTTCTCTTGCTCGGGAGGGAGAGCAATGGAGAGCGGGTGAGTGGTCAGGAGAGTTCTTCTGCAATACTGGAGAAGATGAGGGAGAGAGTGGTCTAGAAAGAGGTCGAATGAGAGGGGGCTCGACTAAGCCGCCGAAGGCTCACTATGATGGCGGTAGTGGTATGGGCTCACGTACGGCATGGATACATCCTGGAGATTGTTGGAGTTGAGCGGCTCGTTGGTGGTGCTGCAGCCGAGCGAATGAGCTTAAGATAGATGGAGGCTTCTGGCCGCTAGTCGTGGATTATGCGCGCGCGGCCCAAGGACTCGGTAGCAGCGATAGACAAACACTATAAAAGGTATGTGGCGGTGGTGGTGCTTTTATTACTGTTGGTGGTGGTGGTCTGGTTTGGTTTGGGAAATTTGGGTTGATGATTGCATTACGAGGTTTGGTGGTGTTGTGGTGGCCTGTGAGGGCGGCCGCTGATGGCCGGTGATGTAGATTATAGGTGGATAGCCGGAGGAGTTCCATATCAGGGGTATTCTAATGGTAGGGACTGTGGGTGGTCATGGCGGTCAAGGCGCTGCCTCTCGACAATGGAGGGTCTGGTGATGGTCGCTGGCAAGTGGCGGGAAGGTGGCTGCTAACTGTCGAGATATGAACGGGGCAGTATCGGGCTCGAAAAAGGTGGGGTTCTGGGTCGTATGGTGGCCTAGTCACGGGAAGCACGAAAGTGCGGTGGATGCCGTTGGGGATCGGACATGGCCGCGATAAAGAGGTCGATCAAATTATGATAGGGTTAGGGTTTCCGAAATGAAAATTAGAATTTAGGATTTTCGAGAATTAGGGTAGAGATTTAGGAGATGTTCGGGATTGTCGACATGGAAAAGAAATTGTAAATGTAATAAAAATAGTAGAAGAAGAATGATGGCACGGACACGTGCACCTGATGATGATGGTTGACGGCTGATTGTGGTGAATTGGAAAATTTGTGGTTGTGGGAAAATAGAGGAAAGCTTCTCATATATAGGAGTTGTGGATTCCATAATTTGGGAAGGACTAGGATTAGATCAAATCTTTTTATATAATTAATTCTAATAGATTAATCAATCTCAATCTGTAAATAAAATCTAATACTTTAAATAGCTTTAGATTTCATATAATCAAATAAAATGTTTATAAGAGTTTTAATATTCATAAATGCATATACAAATATCTTTCAAAATACTATAGCGATAGATTTCAAGGCTGTAATGAATAATTTACGACAAAGATCAATATTAGTCTAGGATTGACCACATTTAAATTTATATAATAATTCCATAATATTTTAAAAGTAGATTTTTTATAAATATAATCTTAAAGATAATTTATAATAGATAAGTAATAGTTTTGAGAGTATATCTTTTAATAGAACAAAATCAATTTAAATTAAAAAATAGTTCGACAAATCTATTCAACATCTCTTTAATACGATTTTGAAAAATATATTCTCACAAAATAGAAATTAAAAAAATTAGGGAGTGGACTTACAGACATATAGCCGGCTTGGGAACTTGCATAAGATTTTATAGCCGGGTTAATCATACATAAGGTATATAATTAAACTCATAAGGAACTAAACTTGCTCAAGGAGGGTATTGACCACACATCTAGACTAATATTCCCGCCCCTGACTGGTACAGTGGATCCAACTATGACATGTTACGACATAGGATTCTAGAAGAAGGTAACAAGTCTTTCAAGAATTGGTGTCCATATATTATACAAGAACTACAATGGGGCTTATACAAGATACATGTAGAAGCATGGAAAATATGGGGTTCATGCGGATTACAATTGTCGCATATGTACTTTGGGCCAAACAGGTCCGTATAAAGGAGAGCCGTATGACAGATTCAACACCTTATGCGGCCTGTCGACAACCAGACTAATTAGAGCCATAGAAGAAAGATATGCTGCCAAGTGGATCAGTTCGTCTGATAAAGCTGACAAGTTTTATCAAAACTGACAAAAATGATAGCTTTGACACTCTCACAAAAGATAAGACGTGAGACGTCACCAAAAGCAGGGTTCATACGCTTTCATGCGGCCAGAAGGAGTGTTACCCAAGCCGCATGAACCTTATGCGGCTCAAACATTTGCGGCCCCAAAGTCTCCAAACTTCAAGTGGCTAAGGGTGACTGTGACCCAAGCCGCATGAGCTTTATGCGGCCCAAAATACAAAATCAATACGGCTTAAAAGTCCTTAAGCTATATGCGGGCTAAGGAAGATAGTGACTTAAGCCGCATGACTCTCATGCGGCCCAACATGGTCGAAAACTGAGAGACTCATGCGACTCAAAATGTTTCCTATCCTGCGATAGGACACGTGGCAGGCTGACCAAGTCTCAACCACCCAGATTGTTGCAACAAAATCCCAATAAATCAACAGCTTGCGGCCAAAGAGCGGGTCTTCATATGCTGATTAGCCACGTGGCCACAGGCCATCTATGCGGCTCAAAGTACATACCACTATAATAGCAGGGTGCCACACCCCTGCAAAAGACTAGCAACCTTCGAAAGACAATTTCTTCAAGAGCTAAAGACTGCGTCAGATAGACGAAGTAAGGCAGAGTTGATACACTTTCCCTAGCCACTACTGTCACCCCCCAGAATCAAAAACTAAACAATTGTACTTAGATTGTTTCCTAGGATTTCTTTCTAGGCTTTTCTTTGTACAAGCGAGTTTGCAATCAATTTAAGTGTTCTATATACCTATCTTGATTTTTAATGGCAAACTCGATGGTGACTCTGCTGGGGACGTCTTCTCTTCTGATGAGAAGATGGTAAACAATTTGATGCATCCAAGCTCGGCTCTATACAACAGATGCTCGTGGTTCATTTTGACCAACAAGCCTTTGAAGAATTGCTCTCCGAAGGGAGCACCAACCCGTCACAGAAGTGAGCCAACCCAAAGGGACTCGCAGAACTCTGAGCACAAAACTGTTGCCCCCTACCAAGTTCTCGAAGAAGCTCCTTCTGCAGCCCAAGACGGTGACCAAAGTTCTACTGCGGCTTTTTTTCCGACCGCAGAGGATCCCACTGTCTCCAAATCCACCAGAGGAAAACACTACGATGATGAGTTTTTAGGGGCACAAAGGAAATTCATACCGACAAAGAAGAAGCCGCATAAGAGAGATAGGCAGTTTGTCCATTCGACAGCTAACTCTAGCCGTAGGCAGACAACTCATACGGCAGCCAACTCTGGCCGCAAGCAGACAACTCATGCGGCAGCTAACTCTGGCCGTAGGAAGACGGCACATATGGCAGCCAACTATGGCCGCAGAAAGATGGCCCATGCGGCAGCCAACTCTGGCCACAAGAAGATGGCCTATGCGGCAGCCAGCTCTGGCCACAGGAAGATAGCCCATACGGCAGCCAATCCTGGCCTCAGACAGGATGTATCATGTGGCCCTGTCAGAAGCTTGTGTTTAACCATCTCTCATACGGGCTCAACTTCATGCGGCCCATTGAGAATATGTGATGTATCAATCTGGACTTTTTACTATGCACCTTCGGATGCTAGGTCAAAGAAGTCTAGGGCAGTGCAGTCCGAACAAGCCTAGCCAAGTGTCCAAGTTGCTGACTGTAGCTGGCCCCGTTAACTGTTACACGGGCACCTGATGGAAAGTTGTACAGAACCACCCGCGTCCAGTCCCCCAGGGCTAACGGACAGAGTGGGTCTTTAAAGTCTTCCTCCAACGATCCAAGTACTTTTACTAGCATCGATCAGGGAGCAACATGATACCTAAGCCCCTGTGCCCTCAATACCCAGTCCACAAGTTTGGTACAAAGATAGATCTGCTTGCCAACGACTTGCGTGAGGTGTTTACTCACAAACGCAAGGTGGAAACATTAGCATACGATGAGTCCCTCTTGGGACGTCGTTGCACCCAAGTCATCATCAACTACTTCTGTGACAAATCGGCAGCACCTGAAGGTCGGCAGTCAGTTTTCTAACGACTGCAGCAGCCAGCACATGTCCGACAACAACTCAAGAAACAGGTACAAATTTTGGAAGACGAGGAGTTTCCTTTCGCCTCCTGTAATTCAACTCAGAAGGTTCTTCCTAGCAAGAAAGGAAAAAAGATGGGCTCTTCTAGCCCGACAATCTTGACCAGTATTGTAAGGAAACTCTCATCTGGAGGGCTACCGCCGACAGCCACAGGGGTGTCTATTTAGGCACTCAATCCAAAAAGAAGCTTCAACACCTGGGGTGCATCCTCGACCCCCCTGGTGAGATAAAGCTGGGGGTAGCAATCCTCTCAATATATGCGATAATCCAGTGTATAATAGCACACACAGGGGGTAGAGTGCCCCAGAACTGCACAACAGACTTGGACTCTCCTGAAGGCCGCCACCCTCGCTAAGACGATGCGGCTTCCTGCACAGGGGGTAGCACCCCTTCCGAGTTCGAGGAAGATGACATTTCGACTTTTCGATGATTTCTTGTACAAGGGTACAACACAGAAAGCACCTCTGCTACGATCCATTCCACCTCTACCCATGTGAGGACAGTATTTATGGCTAACGATGATCATGAAGCGCCTTCTCACCGACAACGTCTAGAAGTACTTGAAGCCATACTCCTGTCCTTGGTCAAGTCTGTAGACTAAATCAAAGTTGCCTTGCCAACTCAACCAGCAAGGACGCCGGGCAAACAAGTTTGGGACGCAGTCAACGCGGACTCTAACACAACCGCCCCTCCTTTGGGTAATGATCCTCTAGGAGCATCCGTTCCTTCAGCTACGGACGAAGCCAGGGAGGCAAGGAGGAAAGTTCAGGAGCTTCGACAATGTTCAATGCCCGAGACTCCTCTCGGGACCTCAGAATAGGGCAACCATATCCTGTTGCATGGAGAGATGTGCCTTTTCTACCACGGTACAAGCCGTTCTATCTCTTCGTATGATGGAAACCTCTTATAGTCGGTACATGACTTACTTTGAAGTCACAATCGACCACTTGTCGCATAGTGACGCCATCCTCACACGATTACTCATCGGAGCATTGGAGGGGATCGCGTTCGACTGGTACCGCAACCTTTCCGACAACTGCATATTCTTTTGATGGCTTCAAGCACATGTTCCGAGAAGATTCTATGAAGTGGGGCATGATATGACGATGTCATCTCTCATTGACGTCGTTCAGGGAGAGAGGGAAGCTAACAAGAAACTATATCGAGCGGTTCCGCTAAACCAATGAGATTGCCCTACGGCAATCCCGAGAGCTCCTTGATTGAAATCTGCCAAAGAAGTTGCTCCTCATAATTCGCCTCTGGATGGGTGACGATCAGTTCAGGATTGGATGGCCTTCATCATAAGTTCTACCAATGCGGAGACAAAATTGAAGAAGGCTCGCCAGCTGGGATTACACATCCAGATGGAGAAGATAAGGGCGAACGTCCTGGTTCTACCTCCAGCAACAACAACAGTGGCAGCACCTCTATCCGGGACAATAAATACAAACAGGCCATGGTCGCTGATGCGACCCAGAAGCCCAAACAAAAAAGACGAAGGTCAGTGGCCCAAAGTGAATTACTCATTTGAAGATAGTCATGTCAAACCTATCTTCGATATGCTCTTGCAAGGGGGTAGGATCCACTCCCTCCACCAAGGCACGAGCCCCGAGCGGCAGAAATGGAGGACCCAAAATATTATCACTTCTACCGCTATGTCCATAATTCCACTCATGACTGCTTCCAATTAAAATGGTACATCCAGAGTCTTATCAACTCCAAAGCTCTGTCGATAGACTTTGAAGAGGTTACCGTGGCGGCGAACATGGTGTCAATTCAGTTTGGTGACTTCCCTCCAACAAGCACTCCACACGGGTAATACCTATCCCGTGGGCAACGATAGAGATTACCAATCTTCTACCCGTCCGGAACCAGACATCAGGATTGGCACCTCTCACCACATCGAAGGAGAGATCATGTGTGTGCATCCGGACTTAGTGCCCGAAGTTACCAGGAGGTGTCGTCTCCTACCAACAAGAAAAAGGGCAGGAAGTCTAGATCCTGCCATACAATTTCAGCCGAAGCTGAGAAAGCGACAACCGTTGTTACCCTCTAGAGCACAAGTCCAGCCCATACGGGATAGTTCAGTCGAAGATCTTCAGCCGACAACGTTGCCTCCCTCTGATTCCAAGGCCATCTCATCCTCCACTGGCGGATAAGCCCAAGCCAAAGGAAACCCGCTTTGATAGGCCACTCCGTAATAATGCACCTCAGGGCTGGAGAGACCTTACAACTTTGATATATTAGCACAATTGGCTAATACACCAGAAAAGTTATCATTATACGAGCTCCTAAGGCTCTCCAAGGATCTTCATGTCGTATTGAACGAAGCACTCCAAAATGCTGATGCCTACTCAGCTCAGGTCAAGCCACCAGGGGGAGACCTATCAGCAGATCTATAGGGTAGTAGTGGCACAGATGCAATATCCAACATCATATTTACTCCACAGGTTGATCAAGTCCAACTTGCATGATCGTCCCTTGTACTAAACTGGATACATAGGCGACATCAAGGTAGATCGAATGCATATCGACCTTGGCTCGTCAATAAGCATCATCCTGAAAAGCTTGCTCCAACTTCTTGGCATCCCTATGCAGCGGCTAGCGGCGACAACACTGCCATTAGCAGTTTTAACTCGGGAAGGAGCTATCCCCTAGGGAAGATCCGATTGAAATGTCAGATTGGTGACCTGAAGACGGAGGTTACCTGCTACGTCATAGATTCAGACACCTCATACAACATACTCCTAGGACGTCCGTGGTTACATGACTATATGATCGTGCCATCCACCCTTCACCAGTGCTTCAAGTATGTCAGTAAGCACGGCTTCGTGAAGACTGAATTTGCTGACATTGATCCCTTCAAAGTGGTTGAATCTTATTACTCTTCGGAGGCTTGTCTATATGACAAATCCAGGAAACATATAACTGACGAACTGGAGGCCATCACAGGACCAGAATAACCCTTGAGAATTCATCTCCAGGCCCTTAAACCAGGCAAGGCCGCATCCCTCATCGCAACTTTGCATAAAGAGGTGCTCGGTTCTCCTGCCTCACCTGCGCAGTTGGAAACAATGGTCATCCGGCTTCCGAGATCCAGCCAGGAGCCAAAACCTGTCATAGGGCCGATGGTGATCCGATTGTCAAAATCTAATCAAAGGCAACAAGAAGGTGCGAGGCCCTCGGTAATGCCGATGGTGATCCAATTGCCAAAATCTACTTAAAGGCAACCAAAGACACAAAGTCCCTTGCCGAGCCAATTGTCATCCGTCTTCCCATGACGAACCGACAACCAAGTGTCGATCCAACACCCTCAGGCAAGTCAATGCCCCAAGATGAACCCTTGGTGGTCAAGTTGTCCAAGACAGCATCCCGTCCTCTAAGCTCGCAGGGGGTAGGCGAAGAGGACGTAGAACTCGCCAAATACCTGATTAGACAGGTGGATAGCCCCTCTCCTAATGATGTAATTCCTGTGGACAAAATTCCTTATTTCATCAATAATAGGCTACCGTTAGACTATTTCGAGTATGATAAGCCTAATCTAATGTATGTTGCACGGGACTGTCTAGACGTTAGCTTGTACACACGGGTAACAACCGTCCATACCCTAAATCAACTTGTTACCATTAAAGGTGCTTACTTCCTGGTCCCAAATAGAAGAGGATGGGATCACATGATCATCTTTGGCCGAAAAGAAGGTCCTCAATCTTTTATGCCACAAGGGTTCGATCTCGGACCCGACGCTGAATGATTACCGCTCTACCTGTATAGTCCTCAAGCCAAGTACTTCAAGCAAAAGCAGGGGTACGACATGGAGGCTACCCCGGGTCTAAACTACGGCAGCAGTCGGTGATTGCCTCTACATCCATCGACACCGACAGGGAAACCTCAGGACAATTATCATAAATCCAGACATGGTCTTGTGTATGTTACACCACCAACAATGCCCGAAAGTTCCGATGAAGAATACGAGTGGCACTCTCATTTGTCCGAGTCACCCACTTACGACTCCGATAGAAGCGTTTGAGATATATTAAACAAATATTATCTGTCAACATGACATCCGCTGATATCGAAGAGGAAGACGAAGATCTGTTCGAACCACTTGAGTTATAGCCGTAGATCCAGCAACTAGATGCACAATGGAAGAAATGCTTTGAACTTTGTGATCCTTCCACTGAGGACGAGGTCATGCAAGTTAACCTCGGTGAGGAATCCTCTCCAAATCCAATCTTGTCAGTAAAAGCTTGACAGACGGTGAGCGGGAGTCGTTGCAACTCGTCAGAGAATACATCGACGTCTTTTCTTGGAGCTATGAAGACATGCCAGGGCTAAATCCCGAGATCGCACTTTATAAGCTCAACATTATTCGGACGCAAAACCAGTCAAACAACAGCAGCGACAGTTTCGTCGAGACATCATTGTAGGAGTGTAAAAAGTGCTTTATGGACTAAGTCAAAGAAATTGAGGACTCTACGCAAATAACTCTCTATGTGAGCTATTTTACGCCAGGGCTATTTTATTGAATTTTACGCCAGGGCTATTTGCATTGAACTTTACGTGAGCTACTTTACGCCAAAGCGATTCATTGAATTTTACGCCTGAGGACAGGCTGTCAGGCCGTATTTAATGCAGAAGATTTGATTTGACAGAATAATTTTTCTGACAACATACAACACAGAAGTCGAGAAGATCGGATTTTTACCAAACCCGATACTCGTCGTATTGTGTGCAGAGAAGGCTATTTTACGCTTAATAAAAGTACTTCTTTTTACGCATTATAGTTATTCGAGCTTTTACGCTCAAAACTATTGTGGGCGTAAAGTCTATTTGGGCTAAGTTTTACGCTCAAGGCTATTTTAGCTACTTTACGCTGGAAAGTTTATTTTAGGGCTATTTTACTCCAATTTGCCACTTTACGCTCAAGGCATATTTAAGGTTATTTTACGCCTGATCCTTCCTGACTACTTTAAAACATGGTCTGTCTACGTGGCTATCATGCCACACTTATTGAGGTACGTGTGTACGTGCTCCCTATTTTTATTGAAATAATGGGACACGTGTCAACGTGCATAGAGGGTGACTTCCATCGTGGGTGACAGTTACCAGCGTAAAGACAGGATTTTGTTGCTTTTTTACGCACAAAGGGCCAAGTCTATAAATAGACTTATTTCTCATATCAGAGGGGGTGAGAATACATAGAGATCAGAATCCAGAGACTTTGATTTTCCATAGCATTCTTCTTCAACTTTTCTTCTAGAACAGAGTGAAGCAAAGCAGGAAAGCATTCGACCTCGCCATCAGTGCCTAAGTACGTCGATACCTTTCTGGTGACTTAGTTCTTCCGGCTGTTCATCTTCCAGCAGTACTCTTCATCATCATCGTATGGTCCAAGGAACAAAGTGATCGTCTTCAGATCAGACTTCCATAGCAATACTTCCCAGATTACTTGTACTTTTGTACTTTTTTCGTTTTCTTTCAAAAGCCAAGTTTAAGCATTTTGTTAAGTGAAACAAAATGGCGACTTTGCTGGGGACTACCTTCTCCTCCGACGAGAAGGCAATTACTCAATACGATGATGTGTCGGTCGGATAGACAAAGAAGACTCTGGTTGTGCACTTCGACCAGACTGCCTACGAAGAAATGCTCCGAACTGGGGGTAGTATTTGCTGCTCCAATGTTTAGAAATCGCGGGAAGCACAAAAAGTTTGGATTCCCAAATCTAAAGCATCCTCAGATCTCCCTACTGTCTCTGAAGGCAAAGGAATCCTTCCTACTCATGTTGTAGAGGCTCCCGTTTGTAACGAGGTAGTCTTTACTTCAGTGTTGCACCCTGAGCGTAAAAACCAATCTCCCGTCGGTGACGGAGAAGATTCTCAAGTTTTACGCCCAGTGCGTAAAAGTGAAGTTTTACGCCCAGCACGTAAAATCCAAAATTTACGCTCTGTGCATAAGAACAAGTCTCCCGTTTGTGATGTGGTAGACTCCAATGTTTTACGTTCTGAGCGTAAAAATAAGTCTTCCGTCTGTGACGCGGTAGACACACAAAATTTATGCTCCACACGTAAAGAAAAATCTCCCGTCTATGACGTGGCAGATATTCATGTTTTGTGCTCTACGCGTAAAGGTAAATCTTCTGTCTGTCACAGTGTAGATAAAACTCACAATGATGTCTTTACATCTAAAATGCATTTACCTGCACGTATGCAGCATAAAAACATTGTTGGTAAAACTTCGGTTCTCTAACAACAACCTTCTTACACTGCTTTACGCAAGGTACCAAACCTTCAAATTACGCATAATGCTGATGGTGTCCTTTGTGCTCAAAAGTCCCAAGATTTACGCACGCAACATCAAGTGCGTAAAAATATACAGTTTGGTTCTGCTAATGCAGCCAGTAATCTTCTTTATACACAAGGGACTAAACATTTTTCTACTCCAAATAAAAGAAGACTATTCCCTCTACTCCTTCTGATTTATGCCATTTGCTATTACAAAAGCGTAAAAATAGACAATCTACTGTGACACTCCTCCAAGAGAATCATCATTGTGTGTGTCACCAGATTATAATCAAATGTTGTTGTTTGGCTTCTAAACGGTCAGTTTTTGACCGGTTAAGCTTCAATACGCCTCAACAGCAAGTTGATGACTAAGAACATGAGTTGTCATATGCGTCAGTCAACATGGCATCTCATACCAACAGAGGACGACGTCCAAGATGCAACTCGTCCCAGACTCCAGGTCAACAACAGTTCAACAGACTTCTTGATTCCTTTGAAGGAGTATATCAGAATACTCGATTAAGAAGACAAAGACAGTTACAGACTTCTGCTTCAGAAGCTGGGGGTACTCAATCTTTTGAGTCTGAAACTGATAGTGTTGATTCATACCTCTATACCAATCCCTCTATATCTTCAAGAGAGGTTGAATTCTATGCTATTGGAGATGAACCAAAGACGTCATCTGCTAATACAGAACAACGTTTCTCTGCCGTTGAGCAAACACTAAAGGACATGCTTACCATGATGCAAAGCATGCACCAAATAATAATGACAAAGCAAACTGCTCAGCCGGCAGTAGTAACACCGGTGCAGGCAACAGCACAAACTGAAGATAGTCAATGGGTTGATATAACTTTGAATAATCAAGAGCCTGTTGTCAATCAAAATTCTGCATCTCCAGATCCAATCATTCCAGAAGATGTACCACCTCCGGTGGGGGTCACAGTACATCCAAGAACTATTCAATCAAATGTGCTTCCTCAAACCAGTGAAGCTATTCAAGCAGTGCGTGAACTAAAAGCACAGTTTGAAGTTTTGAAGCACCAGGATCAGCTCTAGAGGTTAGGAATTAAGCAACCTTATCCTCCTCATTGGAATGACGTACCCTTTCCTCCGAAATTCAAGCCACAATCAATGGTATTATTTGATTGATAGGCTTCTCCTAGTCAGTATATCAATTACTTTCATATTATGACTGTGCATCTACAAAAAAATGATGCTCTTCTCACCCGAGTTTTCATTGGATGCCTAACGGGTTCAGCTTACGATTGGTATCGTAGTTTACCCGATAATTGTATATCATCTTTTGACAAATTTAAAGTAATGTTTCTCTCCCGCTTCTATGAAGGAGACATAAAAATGAACATGTCTTCCTTAATAGAAATCAAGCAAAAGGAGAAGGAAGATACCCGAACGTTTATCGAACGTTTTCGACAAGCAACTCTGAAGATGCCTCCTGGTATGCCAGATTCAGCATTAATTGATACATGTAAGATGAATCTGCGACCCTCCATTGCTGTCTTTACGGGTTTCCAATTCACAGATTGGGCCTCCTTTATTACAGCAGCAGTTTTTGCCGAGACCAATGGTAGGTTGGCTCGTGAACATGGGATGATATTTGCCTCAGAGGACAAAGGCAAGAAAGGCTCTTCTGGTAATAATTCCGGCAATCGTAATTGGAAAGGGATGGAAACCCTTGTGGTTAATCTTTCAAAATCCAAAACGATATCGAATAATCAGGAGTCTTCGAAGCCAAAAGAAGAATACTCTTTTGATGACAGTGATATCCCAGAGATATTCGAATGTCTGGTAAAGAGTGGTAAACTCCAGATCCCAGAGCCGAAGAGGCCTAATGAGGTGAATTTGACCAATAATCCTAAATATTGTATCTATCACAGATACATAAATCATCCTACCAAGACTAGTTATGTCCTGAAGAAGAAAATTCAGGAGTTGATAAATGCCAATGCTATCGCTTTAACTAACGATGAGCATACGGTCACAACCAATATAGTTTCTCTTCAATTTGGAGGTTTTCCTCCACAATAAGTCCCAGATGGGATTGACCCAATTCTGAAGGCGACGATGAAGATTGTGAATATCCCGCCTGCCAGAGAGCAAAATAAAGGATTGTTGCCTCTCACATTAAAGAATGGTGAAATCATGTGGGTACATTATGACTTAGTACCTGAAATGGAGGATAAAGGTAAAACTTTAAAATCCAAGAGAGGTAAAAAAGTTAAAACTTGCAACATGATTTCTCATGTTATTCCAGATCCTGATAATTTGGATCATCTGTGGGATGGCATTCCTTTGGATGATAGACTGAAAGGTTTAAACATATGTCCTCCAAGTTTAGCTCCTCTTACCAAGCTCAAACTTACTCATCAGCAATGGTTAGCTATGAATAGTGTCCCTTTATACAGGGCACATCAAGTCTTTGCTGCTTATGAGAAAGCTCCTACAGGGATTTTTTCTCTTGTCCCGAATACTCCTTTTCCTGTGGTTACAGAGGTTTCTGTCTCTTCCTTCTCTGTTAAACCATCCATTGAAAGTCCGCTGCCCATTCACTTGTATAGTCAGCAATCAGTCCATCTTATGAAAAAGATGGGCTATGACTTTCAAAAGGAAGAGGGTTTGAACTATGATAAAGGAATGCGACTTCCTTTACAAATTCAAAGTCAAAAATCTACTGTTGGATTGGGTTATGAGCTTCCTCATAAAAATTCTCGCAAGAAGAAGGCTAAAGGAAAGAAGATTAAATCTTGCAATATGGTACTTCCTTCTCCTGAGTCTGAAGAAGAAACCTTTGCTGGTACGAGATCTGGGAAAGAGTATCACAAAGATTATGAAGGATCTTCTAAAGAAGCAGAGGATGTTGTGAAAACATTACCAGTTCAACCATCTCCTGCTCCTGCTAAACCATCTGTGGTTGAAAAGGGGAAACGGAAAGCAGTGCGCTTTGACGTTCCTTTGAAATCTGCTTCAAATCAAGGAGTGGTGATGAAGCCTTACAAATTTGATATTCTAGCCCAGTTAGCCAATACTCCAGCTAGACTCTCTATATTCGAGCTACTTCGTCTTTCTAAAGAAAGCAGGGAGACTTTGAGTGAAGCCTTGTTACAAGCAGACTCATATTTAGCACAACTCAAGAGTCCTGACAATACACCAGTGTCATGTCCACAATGTCATAGTATGATGGAGGTAATTCCTAACATTACCTTCACACAAGAAGACATGTTGTTGAAACATAACAAGCACGACAGACCTTTGTGCTACACTGGGTATATTGAATCCACTGAAATTGACAGGATTTATATTGATCCTGGGTCTTCTATTAACATTATTCTTCAGAGTATGCTAAGACCCTTGAGGATTCCTACTAGTGATCTGACTTACACTAGTACCACAATAGTTGGTTTTAACTCTGGAAAGAGTAAACCACTGGGAAAGATTCGTTTAAAGATTCAAATTGGTGATTTTCGAAATATGGCGACCTTCTATGTTATTAACTCAGACGTATCTTATAACATCCTTCTTGGAAGACCATAGATACATGAGCATAACATTGTGCCTTCAACTCTCCACCAATGCTTCAAGTACGTGGATTCCCAAGGGATTGTGAAGACAGAATTTACAGATATCAACCCTTTTAAAGGTGTTGAAGCTTATTTCTCGGATTCAACCCTCTACAAATAAGAGCATATGAAGGAGATATCAGATGTGGCTGAAGATCAATCACCTGCTGAAGATCAGTCTATTAATGAAGATCCTCCGAAAGAGCAACCTTTGAAGATCAAAGTCAATAGTCGAATCCAACCCCAACCTGTCAATGACCAACCTCTGGTGATCAAGGTCAAAAGAAGAACTCGAGCTTCATCTGAGGCATCAGTGAGTATTCCTACCAAGAGCCAAGTTCAACCTCTTATGATCAAAGTCAAGGGACGTACTTCTCATACGAATGTTCCAGAACCACCATTGATCATCAACCTTGGCAAGTCTACGCAGAAGACGGATGACGGTCCGTTAATGATAAATCCTAAGCGTAGTACTCAACTTGTAAATAATGAAAATATTGATCATTCTGTACTTTCTGATATCAATGAAGATTTCCTGTTGTAGTATATGGCTGTCAAATTTATTGAAAGAATGACTTTATCTTCTGATGATCAAAATTATCAATATCAAGATGACATAGATACAGAGGAAACCTTGTACATTGACCATAAGAAAAATTCCTTTCCTCCTCATGTCGATGTTGGACCTTATGCTCAAATGTTCCTAACATCTTCTCCCTATCTTCTTTCTATAGCCTCCCCATCACAAGCTTGTGTAACTTTTAGACGTCACAAAGAATCTTAATTCGTGATTCCGTCTGATAAAAAAAACAAGCACCAAATTATGTTTGGCCTGGCTAGAAACATCCCTGTTGTTCAGGCAGATGATCTTAGAGATAAAGATAAAGGAAGAATCCGAATTGACAAATATAGTCAACAATCTCTCAAGATTATTCAAAGTATGGGATATGATTTGAAAACTATGTCAGGTCTTAATCAAGGAAAGGGTAGACGGTTACCATTATGTGGTGATCCTTTTTACCAAAAAACTCGACATGGGTTGGGATACGATCCGTCCTACATATCTAATAAGAATATACAAGAAGAATTCTCTTCTAATTCTTCACAATCCTCAGATTCTAAAGAAGTCCAATTCATCGAGTCAGATACATCCCATACACATAAAGAAGAATTTTCTTCCAGTTCTTCATCTTATGTTGGAGACTATTATGATGAATCTGAGTGTGTATTCTCAGTTAACATGGTTCAAACTGACGATGAATCTGAGTCATTTGAGAATTATCCTTGGGCACAACAAATGGATACTCAATGGGAGCTTCGTTTTGAACAGCAACACCCACCTACAGAGGATAAGATTGTTCAAATTGATGTTGGTGATGGAACTACATCCAAGCCAATATTCATCAGTAAAAACCTTTCTGAAGATGAAAAGGAAGAGTTGATACAGCTGATTAAAGATTATATTGATATCTTTGTATGGAGTTATGAGGATATGCCGAGATTAGATCCTAAATTTGCTACTCATAAACTCAATATTCTTTCTAATACTAAGCCTGTAAAATAACAACAACGACATTTTTGACCAGACATGATGGATGCAATTAAAACAGAAGTTAAAAAGCTTATTACATGTGGCTTTGTTCGTGAAGAACAACACCAAGATTGGGTTGCTAATATTGTTCCTGTTATAAAGAAGAGTAGAAAAGTTCGAGTTTGCATAGATTTTTGGGATCTTAATGCAGCTTGTCCAAAGGACGAATTTCTACTTCCAATCACTAATGTCATGATAGACAATACATGCGGTTTTGAACGCATGTCTTTCATGGACGGATTCTCAGGATACAATCAAATTATGATGCATCCAGAAGATGAGAAACACACTGCTTTTCATACACCCCTTGGAGTCTATTGCTATACGATTATGCCATTTGGTTTTAAAAATGTCGGTGCCACGTATCAACGGGCTATGAGCAATATCTTCCAAGAACATCTACGGAAGACAGTTAAATGTTACGTAGATGACATTGATGTCAAAAGTCGATCAAAAGATGATCACATTCAAAACTTGAAGATAGTATTTGAATTAATGCGTCAACATCAACTGAAGATGAACCCCACTAAGTCTTTCTTATGGGTGTCCAGTGGCAAGTTTTTGGGATTTGTCATCACCTCACAGGGTATTCATGTTGATCCTGATAAAATCAAAGCTATTCTTGAAATGCGTCCTCCACGCAATTTAAAAGAACTACGCAGTTTCCAAGGTCGCATTGCTTATATCAGGAGATTTATATCTAATCTTTCTGGGAGATGTCAACCTTTTTCCCGTCTTTTAAAGAAAGGTGTATCATTTGTTTGGAATGAAGCATGTCAGAAAGCTTTCAATGACATCAAGCAATATCTTACAAATCCACCTGTTTTGGTACCTCCAGTGGTAGGAAGACCATTTTTGCTATGTTCGAGCTTTGGATCATTCACTTGGTGCTCTACTTGTACAGAAAAGTAATATGGGTCATGAACCGACAATTTATTATCTTAGTCGAATGATGGTCGGAGCTGAACACAGGTATACCCTTGTAAAAAAGGAATATCTGGCCCTGGTTTTTGCTGTTCAAAAGACAAGACATTATGTGTCAGGACAGACTATCCATGTCATCTCCAGAATAAATCCTATACGGGTATTGATGAGAAAACCAAGCATTCTTAACTCCAGGTTAACCACCTAGGCGATGTTGCTCACTCCCTATGATATGGTCTATGTACCTCAAAAATCAGTGATGGGTCAAGCATTAGCTGATTTCTTAGCAGCTCACCCTATACCTGAAACATCAAAGTTATATGAGACATTCCAGATGAAGTTGTGGATTGCAACATGACTTTAAAGTATGACATTTGGCAATTATACTTTAATGTAGCATCACGGGTTAGACCTAAGGGCAATATTGTCTCCGGAGTAGGAATCGTTTTGGTTTCTCCTAACAAAATGGTTATTTGTCGTGCTTATTCTCTCAATGAGCCATGCTCCAATAATATTGCAGAATATAATGCTCTGCTGATTGCTCTCCAAGTAGCAAAACAATTGGACATCGAGTTCCTGGAAGCTTATGGAGATTCTCAACTGATTGTTAATCAGGTTAGAGGGACATATGAAGTCAGAAATCCTAACCTCATCCCTTATTATCAAGTAGTAATCGGATTGGTCATTTCATTCAAAGGATTCTTCATTGAATTAGTACCACATTCTCAGAATTTGGAAGCTGATGCTCTTGCTAGTTTAGCGGCAGATTTAGCTGTTCCAATTCGAAGACAAAATACTATTACTTTGTTGGATCGAGACTTATTATGTGTTAAGAATAATCTGCAAATTGAACAAAGTTATACTATAAAATTAAATTCCCAGCAGAGGGATTGGAGAAGTCCATTCATTGATTATGCGGTTCATAGGATTTTACCTGAAGATCTAAAGGAAGCTGTATCAATTAAGAGACGATCATTTCGATTTTATTATGGTTCGTCTTCACATATGTTATATCTTCGTTCTTACGATGGACTTTTGCTGCACTGTTTCTCAGAAAGTGAAGCTAAACAAACACTCCGCGAAGCTCATGATGGTGTTTGTGGTGCTCATCAACCAGGTCCAAAATTACAAGACCGCATTCGAAAAATGGGGTATTATTGGCCTTCTATGATAGCAGATGTTGTGGATTATGCCAGAAGATGTAAAGCATGTCAAATTCATTCTGATTTTATTCATCAACCATCAGAGTTCTTACATCCTACAGCAGCTTCTTGGCCCTTTGAAGCTTGGGGCATGGATATTATTGGTCCGATTAACCCTCCTTCTGTCAAGCGACATCGGTTTATATTGGCTATAACCGATTACTTTTCTAAATGGGTGGAAACAGTTCTCCTTAGTGAAGTAAAATCATCAAATGTGGTTAGTTTCATTAAATACCATGTAATTTATCATTTTGGGATTCCCCGACAGATAATTCATGACAATGGACCACAATTTGCCAGTCAGGCATTTTATCGGTTCTGTGATAAGAATCAGATTCAAAATCTGGCTTCTACAGCTTATAATCCAGCTGCTAATGGTTTAGCCGAAGCTTTCAACTAGACGATTATCAAACTTCTCAAAAAGTTCGTCTCTTCTAATAAACGTGATTGGAATGAGAAACTTGGAGAATGTTTATGGGCTTACCGAATGACAGTCCGAACTCCTACTGGTTTTACACCATTTTCACAGGTTTATGGATATGAGGCTGTTCTTCCACTAAAAATTCAGATTCCGTCTCTCCGAATAGCCATTGCTAATGAGCTAACTTCAGAGAACAATGATCGCTTACGACTTCAAGAACTTGAAGGATTGAACGAGAAGCATCTTCAAGCACAACAGCATATTGAGCTATATCAAGCCCGCATAGCTCGAACTTTCAACCGTAAAGTTAAAGAGAGGGTATTCAAAGTCGGTGAACTAGTTCTAGCTGTTCGAAGACCGATGGTGATGACTCATAAGAGCAAAGGAAAATTCTAAGAAAAATAGAAGGCCCTTATGTCGTTGAAACAGTCTTCTCTAACGGTGCCTATAGGTTGTCCAAACCTAATGGAGATTTACTCATGATGTCGATCAATGGCAAATTCTTGAAGAAATATTATGTTTAAATTTCTACTTTATTCCCAAGCTAACAATGTTTGGTTAAGCTGATTACTTGTTTCTTTGAAGAGAATTGTGATCTTCTGTCTTATCAGTTGATTAAAGACGAGAGTTTATTATTTATCATGTTCTCATGACCTCTGAATAAATATTAAATCTACTTCTTTTCCTATCTATTATGTCCATTTGGCCTCTGAATAGATATTAATCTATTTTTTTGAGCTTTTACGATCTGTCACGTCCATATTACATCTGATAGTGTCGTGTACTCTAAATAGAAAAAAGAGATTCATTATCTATCATGTCCATATTACCTCTGGATAGATATATTCTATTGAGTTCAGAAAACTTGTCATGTCCATATTACCTCTAATAAGTGTTTTCTATCCACTACCAAAATTTGTCGATTTAGCGACTGTCATGACCCGCACCCACGGTGAGGGTATGAGAGCGTAACAATGCCCAGCCTACGTCGCAGTGTCGGCAGTAGAACGTTGTTCTAGGTCATGAACTATAACTAACATAATATAAATACTCTCCATAAGGACGCCAACAAGAGGTATAACTCAATCACAATCTAGAGATAGAATATGGCACGATAAAATAGATAAGAGAATCCTCAACTGAGGTACAACAGAAATGAAATACAAGTCTAATCATCTCTAAAAATATACAACTCTGAAAGTAAGATAACAGCTAAACATAAAAAGAAAGGAGAGTCTAAGCTATCTACACTATACAAGGTATCATCCTGAGCAGCTGTCTGAACCTCCCCAGGGGTCCAGGTTGCGAGTGTCATCTAGGCAAGCTCCAAGTAAGGGTGCAGGGTTCCTCATCATCCTCTGTAAAATTTTCAACAGGTCCAGTCAGGACGGGAGCGAGCACAGAACATCTCAACAGTTCATAGCAGATTATAAAATATAATCATGCAGTAAAGTAAGATATAGATACTGAAGGAAATACAGTATGCAAACAGAGAGAGAACTGTAATAGAAATATCTACTATAAGTAGAGAGCTACCAGTGACTAGTGATTCAGAGTACAAAGTCGACATATGAACGGCTTAATTTGTACATGGCTATACTAAAGAGGCGTACATGGCTATTCTACTTTGGAAATTGTTCACATGGCTATTTATACTCCTCCGTACCCCCAACTAATACACAAGGATCCAAACAGGTTATGTTATGATTCTATGTAACGGCCCCCGAAGGGTAGTAGACCCCGAAGGTGATAGACCCCGAAGGTGATAGATAGTAGTCCCATAAATAGGGATTCTGATAGACCCAATAAATGGGATAAGGATTCAGAGAAGACTCTGTGATCATATGAGTATATGTCACAAGTGATCAAAGAACCAAAGAAGCATATGATACGCCATGTAAGTGAAACGCACAGAACATAGAGTACCCGATGCTTCCTGAAGGGATAACATCTCAAGAAGGGATCCGTATAGTACTAATCCGTGTGACCAACGTGACAATATCAAGTAAAGTAATTTAATGCAGGAAATAATTCTAAGCAGGATATGAAATGATCAGAGAATGTACTCGCCTCGTATCTGAATGTCTGAAGTAAATGTACTGTCCGAGATGAGGTACCTGACTCCTAGTTAGAGCAACACAAATCATAATAAGTCCAGAATGGTAATATTGAGCTCTACGATGCATTCTACATGAATCTAGGTCAAACTAGGCTAAAGTCGACACTTGGTCAACTCTAGTCAACCACACTAGTCAAACTAGGTCAAGTCCTAGCCCAAACAAGTCTAACAAGTCTCACTAGGCCTAACCAAGCCTAGTCTAGCAATCACACACCAATCACAAGGCTATACAAGCCAAACACAAGCACATATCAAGGCACATCCTATTCATGCATATTCAACATTATATATATATAAAAAAAGAGGAAGGAACTAACATGTAAGCTATGTGTATGTGTGAACATGGAAGTGTACATGAAAAGAGGATTTAATACTAGGCCATATATCTTTATACCCACAATTATACATATCTATCTATATACACATATATGTATATATAACCATAGGAAAATCTCTATTTACCACATGAACAGGCCAGATCCGTCGCCCGTCCGTCGAAAATTTGTATTAGCGACCGATCATTGACGGGTCTTGGCCAAAATAATCCGTCGACAATCAGCTCGTCGCTAGTAACGGTCCGTCGCTACGTAATCGTCAAGCGACGGAATAGCGACGGCTTTTCGACTTCACAATACGAAGCATTAGCGACGACTTTCCAACGGGCTTTCGTCCAATTTTGGTATTAAATACTGAACTATGTAGACACTAGCGACGTAATGGTCCGTCGGTAAACCGTCGTAATAGCGTATCAGAGGATATCGTTTCGTTGCTATTCCGTCGATCACCGTCGCTAGCAAAGGACGGATTAGCGACGGCATGCTGACGGATTATCCGTCGACCATTTTCTAGAAATACTTGGCATTTCCAGAACCATGGCGACGGATGAGTCGTCGCTATTCCGTCGCTAAGCCGTCGACAGAGCGACTGATTAGTGGCTGATTATCCGTCGCCATGGTTCTAGAAATGTCCAACATTTCTAGAACCTTGTCGACGGAGTTTCCTTCGCTACGCCGTCGAGAGAACGACTGATTAGTGGATGAGTATCCGTCGTCTTGGCGACGAATTTTCTGCCGCTATTCTGTCGAAGTATATACCACCAGAACCATGCCGACGGATATTCCGTCGACCACTCGTCGCTACCTGGAAACAGTTTCAAATCTCCAGTTGGCGACGGAAATTCCGTCGAAAAGTAGTCGAAAACTGGAAATATCCGTCGCTAACCGGTCACTAGTCCGTCGATAACTGAGATTTTTTTGAAAACAAAATTACAGCACTTTCCCTGTTCACAAAAATATGCATAAACCAAACCAATATATAATGCACACCAATTATCCAACAATCACATAGACCAAATATATAATGCACAACAATTATCCAAGAATCACATAGACCAAATATGCACATACGAATTTAATGCACACCAATTATCCAAGAATCACATAGACCAAACCAAATTAATAGAAAATAGACATCAATTATCTTGAAGAGTAACCTAATATCCGTCGTTATAATCCGATCATAGAACAAATAATCCAAAATTGCCACAAATATTCCAAATTTTCTTAATTACAATATTTTAAGGAAGAAGAGGAGTTCAATTGCCCGGTGGTGGTAAATCCCTGCTACGATCGACGAATATACTCCTCCACTAGGTACGGCGGCAAGCCGTCGTAGACACTGCTCGGAAGTCGACGTAGCTGCTCTGGCAACATGAGATCCAGGAGTGCCGTCACAGTCGGTGGCGGTACAATAGGGACATCAGGGTTGAAAGAACGATGACCCACGGAAGAAGGACCGACACCAGCAGTAGACGGACCAGTAGAAGACGGACCAGTAGAAGACGGACCGACACCATCAGCAGACGGACTGGCAGCAGCCGACGGAGGCAGAAAGTATATGGCAAATTGCTCCCGCAAGGACGACACCGCCTCGTGCAGCTCCGTAAGCTGCGACCTAACATCATCGTCTGCCGAAGCCATGGGAGGAGACGGTGTCGGTGGAAATCTCTACGTCGCCATGTGCAACGGCCCTAGGGAGCCGACTCCGTACAGGAGCCCTTTCTTAAAGCCACCGACGGTATCTACGAATAAGTCGTTACGAGCGGCCAAAGAAGAGGGTGTCCGGGCGGGCGTAGTTTCACCGACATCCTCGGTGTCAGTTAACAGAGCCCGACTAAGGGCCTCACGATATGCAGCCTATCAAATGAATGTTTTTATATTATAAGATTTACCTATGTTGTAATCTAAATCCTATGTTTCACTAAGTTAAGTGTGAATCCTAAGTTTACGTAAGTTATAGTCCAAATACTTTTAATTCTAACGTAAATCTCATAAACATAAGTAATTACATCAGTCTCCTTGGCCCTCTCGTCGCCGAAGCTCCCGTCCTTCCATCTTTTGTGCGTATGCTGGAACACGTCGTGCATGGTGACCGATTCTGGCACCCTTCCCTCCTTCACCGCCGTGACAAAAAAGAGTAGGAGTGCCATCTACAATAAGTAAATAATCGAATGAAAAAAACATGAATTCACGTAATTGCTTTTATGAGGTCAAACTTAATTTACGTAATTGGAAGTATTTTTAATATACAACAATATTTAACCTAATCATCGTCTTTGTTCTCATCCTCGACCTCGTCTTCATCATCATCCTCCTCATCCTCATCCTCATCCTTATCTTCATCGTCGATCTCATCTGTATCCTCATCCCCATCAAATTCTTCTTCTTCTTCTTCTTCGTCTTCTTCTTCTGTCTCAATATTTGGGACAAGATGCCTCTTTCTCCCCTGGTTGATAGCTAAGTCTTATGTATCAACCTCTTCCACCCCTCTATTTTCCTCAACAATATCTTTACCATCTATTGTATCTGAGTGTTGTCCCAAGTATTGGAACATTTCGATCTGGTCCTCTTGGTATGCTGGGTCTCCAACGTTTAATATATTTCTAGATTTAATCTTGCATACTGCCCACCAGTCAAATCGATCTCTATGACGCTTTGGGTAGCTTGTATAGTAGACTTGAACAGCCTGATTTGCTATCGCAAATGTATCAGACCCTCTATACCTCCTGCGATGATTTATATCGACAAATCCAAATTGTTTATCGATTCTCCAACCGATATTTGGTGTCGTATCGAACCACTCACATTTAAACATCACAATATGCATATCATATGGGCCAGTATATTGTAAATCTATAATATCCCGAAGCACTCCATAATAGTCAAAGTCCGGCTCGTCGTCATAGATGGTGCCTCTTATGCAAATACCGGAATCCTTGGTACTGATGCCATCATTGATAAATTTGACATTTATAGCATTCTGAGTTGACTTAAACCTGAAGCCATTAACGACATAGCCTGGCCAAGTCTTTATTTGCTTCTTCGGTCCCAATGCCAGATAACGAACACTCTCATGAGTGAGTGTTGTTTCAGGCAATAAAACATGTAAACAAATATCTATAATTTAAATGTTTTAGGTTATATATTTATAATCTCAATTATAATCACAGTTACTTACGTATTTACAAAACCATGACAGAAATGTACAATCAACCTCTCTTTGAAGCCCCTCATCGGTAATATCGGGTGTCCTCATTTTGACTTCATCTCTAAATACACTATTAGAGAAAATAAGAATGTATAAGTGTAGTCACTTACTTCATCAAATTCAAGATTATAATGGGTGCAAGTGTACTGACTTACTTCTCCAAATCTCCCACTTCTTTTATGTTACAGTTTAACAAGACATATCGGTGAGCGGCATCATACTCGTCGTCTGTCAACCACCGTCTTTTACTAGACCCAACAGGCTTGCCCCTTATATTGAATATTCCTCTATCCTCAATGTCCTCGTCATTCCTTTGAGGTCTATTTCGATTTGTCTTAACATGAGTATCGAAATAAATGGAGAAGAAGTTTGACACCTCTTCGATAAAATATGCTTCGCATATCGAAGCCTCTATATGAGCCTTGTTGCTAACTTTTTCTTTAGATGGTGTAGGTATCTAGAGAGACAAATTATCTTAAGAATTAAGAAATTTTTTTAAAACCCACTGAAATTCAACTTAAATTATATCGATTTTTATGTACCTTCCAAATGGGTACATCCATCGATAATGAACAGATGCACCGACACGGGCTTCATATACTAGATGAATCGGTAGCTCCATGCTATCGAAGAAGCCAGGAGGAAATATTTTCTCCAACTTACAAATTGTTAAGATAATCTTCTCCTCAAGTTCAACCATGTGTTGCACAGTCAATATAGTTGAACAAATATCCCTAAACAATATTGATAGTTCGGCCAACGGAACCCATACAGCAGAAGGCAACAACTCCCTCAAAGCAATGGGCAGTAATATTTCCATAAATATGTGGCAGTCATGACTCTTCATTCCCGTTAGCTTGCGTTCATTGAGATCAACGCATCTAGACAAATTTGACACGTAGCCGTCGAGAAATCTTAAAGTAGATACCCACTTGCAGATTATTAATCTATCTTCCTTGCTCAATGTGTATTATGCTATCGGCTTACTTAATTGTCCAGCAGCTCCCCTTTGTATCAAGTTCAGATAAGGATGCTTGCATATCTCAGCAATGTCTTGTCTTACTTTTGGATTGTCCTTCGTCTTTCCTTTAATATCCATGACGGTATTGAAGACATTATTGAACACATTCTTTTTGATATGCATAACATCAAGATTATGCCTTATAAGATTATCTTTCCAATAAGGCAAGTCCCAGAAGATACTCCGTTTGGTCCAGTTATGGGTTTGTCCGAACCCATCGACACGATTGTTCGATGGATCTTCCATTACAGTGGGCAAGTCCTTTACAACTTCCCAAATATCGTATCCCGACAATCTGGCAGGCGGATGAGAAAGTTCTTGTTTTCCAGCTCTGAATGCGTCTTTGTTCTTTCTCCAAGGATGACTCGCAGGCAGAAATTGACGATGACAATCAAAGAAAGAAGTTTTTTCTCCATGCATAAGGCGGAACGCCTTATTATTTTGTATGCATATCGGACAAGACAGGGTGCCGTGAGTACTCCATCCCGACAGCATACCGGTAAAATCATTGATTGTCCACATCAGTGAAGCTCTCATCTGAAAGTTCTGTTTCCTGGAAATATCATAGGTCGTGACGCCGATCTCCCATAACTGTTTCAGCTCATCCACCAACGGCTGTAAATATATATCGATATTTTTCGTTGGATTTTTGGGACCCGGTATGATAGCTGTCAAGAACATATAAGGAGTCTTCATACACATCCATGGTGGCAGATTGTAAGGGGTCAGAATGACCGGCCAGCAGGAGTATTAAGATCCCGACTACCCAAAAGGGGCGAAGCCATCAGAACATAGCCCCATGCGTACATTTCTAGGCTCTGCAGCAAAATCTGGATGGCAAAAATCAAAATATTTCCACGCCTCTCCATCCGAAGGATGTGACAATTCTCTATCGTCCTTTGTGCGTTCTTCGTTGTGCCACGTCATGTGTTATGCTGTATTTTGAGACATATACATCCTCTGCAAGCGCTTCGTGATCGACAAGTAATGCATATACTTATAAGGACGTCGTTTTCTAGTTGACTTTTCTTTTCTTCTGACTGGCTTGTAACAATCCGCATTACAAAAGCTGCAACTTTCTATATCCTCGTTCTCCTTGTAGTACAACATGCATCCGTTGCGACAACAATCTATCTTGTCGTACCCCTGTCCCAGTTGTCGGACCATCATCTTCGACTTGTAGAAGTTTTTTGGAAGCTCTTTTGATTCCTTCGGTAAAACCTCCTTCATTAGTTGTGTAATTCGATTATAGCAAGTTTGTGGCAAGTTAAAATCAGACTTTATGTTCAACAACCGCATCGTCACTGACAGCACGGAATGTGGCTCACAACCAGGATATAAAAAAGTTTCACCATCCTGAAACATATCATAGAACTCCTTCGTCTCTCGATTAGGTTCCTCCGGATCAAAATTAGGCCCTGCCGCGTCGTACACCATATCTCGTGCAAGGTTCTGCACTTCTCCATAATCAACAGAGCATTCGTCGTCATCGACGACAAAATCTGCTGCAGCATTATCATCAAAAGCATAAGTAGCAGCATTCGTAACCTGTCTTTCCGCATATAGTTTACCTTGCGATGACCACAGGCCGTAATCACGTACGAAACCCTTACGGGTCAAATGATCTCTTACACTCACCACTTCTTCATAATGTCTATTGCGACAATTACGACATGGACACTTGATTTTGTTACCGTCCATAAACTGAGCTTTGCTCATGGCATACTTAAGAAACACTTTCATGCCTGCCTGAAAATCGTCACTCAAACCTATTCTGCTCTCGTGTTGTCGTTTGTACATCCATGTACGTCCAACGAAATAACGATCCATCATAGATTGGATGTAAAAATCAGTATAGTAAGACAAACTAAACAGAATTAGTATATAATCATGTAACTGGTGGATCCGCTGGTATTCTAGCTCGAGAAGAGAAAAATCTAAGTACAGTTGTTACTAATAGTTTGATACCGATACCGATACCGATAGTTCGATACCGATACCGATAGTGCGATACCGATACTGATAGTCCGATACCGATAGTGCGATACCGATACCGATAGTGCGATACCGATAGTTCGATATCGATACCGATAGTCCGATAGTCTGATAGTCCGCTAGAGATACCGATAGTTTGATACCGATACTGATAGTCCGATAGTTCGATACCGATACCGATACCGATAGTCCGATACCGATTCTTTGATAGTCCACTAAGTCGAAATGATTCCTCTTAAGCGTCGAACATGTTATATACGGTTCAACTTGACGAGTCAGTAAATATTTTTGTGGTGTTGTATGCTTGCAGCAGTAAATCAAGTTTTAGAGTCATTATAGGTCAATTAATCAAACTTAGTCAATCTATCTATTTCTAAATTGCAAGAGTCCACTTCCAGGATATGGGAGCTATATCCTAAATATCTATGCTAAAATTAACTTAGTTAGGATACTAGAGTGTCCTTACTATCTAGCAAGCACTACCTTAGTCTAGTTACACTAGCATTACCTATATTTCCTACCATGTCTACACTCACACATTAC
Source organism: Iris pallida (assembly GCA_029216955.1). Lineage (NCBI taxonomy): Eukaryota > Viridiplantae > Streptophyta > Magnoliopsida > Asparagales > Iridaceae > Iris > Iris pallida. Next base: position 29,921,912 of record JANAVB010009200.1, read on the forward strand.
ACCCCAAGCCATCCTGCATGCTAATAGGCATGGTAGGCCTGCCTTCATTCCTCACTCTCTAAAGCACACATACACATATATATGTATATCACAATAGATGTATAGATATATACATCTATATAGAAGTACACAACTGATACACTCTAAGGGTCGGTTTTCCAGGAAAAAGTTTACTTATTCAGTGACTTTGGTGAAGCGAATGTCCAAACTCCAGGAGAAACTTCACTTATTCAGTGACTTATGCAGATGAAGAACTCGCACTGTCCTTGACACAGTGAACATATACACCATGAACCCAAACTCCATATTCACATTTACTAATCCAAACACCACCAAACTAATGGATAACACCCAATATGGATAATATATTATTTAGCCAATATATAAACTCAGATGTTTTGAGAAGCAAAGCCCCCCGTCGTCCCCGACCAAAGCCCGCCGCCCAGCCCCCGACGCCCCCGCCCCAAGCCCGCCGCCCCCCGCAGCCCCGCCACCCACAACCCCCCGCGCACCGCCGCCCCCTGCCGCCCAGCCCCCGACGCCCCCGCCCCAAGCCCGCCGCCCCCGCTGCCCCTACGACACCGCGAGAGAGAGAGAGAGAGAGAGAGAGAGAGAGAGATCGAAAGACAGAAAGAGAGAGAGAGGATTACCTTCGGAAGAGAGAGAGAGGAGAGGACGCCGACGCCGATCACCGAAGCCACGGGAGAGAGAGAGAGAGAGAGAAAGAAAAGAGAGGGAATTTAGGGGGAATACGAAAAGTTCCCCCCTCCATTTCAATTTAAGTCTGGAACGTATATTTAGCGACGGACTAGCCACGGATACTTATCCGTCGCCCGTTAGTCGCTCTTTTTATACTTGCCAACTGAATATCCGTCGCTACGTAGTCGAAGAATTGTCCCGCCAATTCTCCTTACGACTCCCGCCAAATAATCGACTGCATAGCGACGGACTGGATATCCGTCGCTATATCTCCGACTCCCTAGCGACGGATGTGCGACCTTTTCTTCCCCTAAAAATAAAATAAAAAATGTAACGGCTTGTCGTCGGTAATCCATCGGCTAGTTGCCACAAAGTCGTCGCTAACGTCGACGGACGATATCCGTCGCTAATTATCCATCGCTAATTTACTGTATTTTGGTAGTGATCTCATACCTATTGTTTAAATCCAAGATAAATAATAGGACCTCAAAACAAATCTTTTATTCATCTTTTTGTAAACATTACAAAATGGAAAAGATAGAAGATTACAAAAATCCTTTTTATTTTGCCTACGGCGGGGCAGATATATCTTGAAGTAGTTTATGTAGTTTCGCCAGGCGTTTGTCACTAGAACTCAATACTTTCTTGGTAGCTTCAGCACGTCGAGCTTCTGGAGTGCAGATGTGAGAAAGTCCAGCAAAAGTAACTATAAGCTTGTCCTTGGCTTCATCAAGGGTTTTAATGGTATATTCAGCTCCGAAGACCTGTTCTTCCAAGATTGACCTCTGAGTTAAGTGCTGGTCACGGGTCATGTTCATCTCCTCATTCTCCGCCTTCAAGCGAGCCATCTCAGCCTTGACTTCGCGAATTCTATCATTTTGTTGATGAATTTTTACATTCGAAGTTTCATAGGCTTCTCTATGGCTATCTAGCTAAGGCTTTACTCCAGCTAAAAAAGCTTTTTCTTTGGCAACTTTTATGCTATATTCATGGAGGGCTTGATTGAATCTCGTCTCCCGAGCGAGGTAGTCGGCAGATAAAGCTTCATACTCTTCTTGGATGAGATTTTCAACAGTTTCACTTGACAGCTTAAGATTTTCTCTGATGGGCTGTTCAAGTCCCTCTACGATTTTCTCTATTGCTGCTGCTCTCGCCGCATCATTGAACATGACAACATTTTTGATGGTAAGAGCGATCGCCTGCCTTCAAGCTCTCATAATTGAGGCCCTTATTCAGGACCATTTTGATTAGAGCCGCCAAAGTCTTGTAAAAAGTTTCAGTATGAAACTCAACTAAGAGATTCATTTCTACACTTGAACTTGGCGTCGCGGCGATATCTACCAAGTCTCTTCTCTGAAGACTAGGAGCAGATACTGATGCTTTGATAGCAGGCGGAGATGAAGCCATTGTTGTTACTGCTACCATAGCTAACTGGTTCCCAGGAGCTTCAGGAATATCATCTTCAGTATTAGTTACTCCAGCCGTCTCTGGAGCTGAAACTACTAGAGTTTCGGTGACGGTGATAGATGCAGGTGGAATGATATTTGTGGCAGCTGACTCAGGTTCTGGCATTGTCTCTTCAGAAACTTGTACTGGATCAGTAGTAATAGCAGAGGATGCTATTATACCTTCTCCAGCTTCAGTTGATGATTTGACTCTACTTTCATGATCTTCCTCAGCTATTGGCTCTGCAGGTTCTTCGAGTATCTCATTTGTAGTGAATTCTTCTACAACTGAGTATTTATTAAAATCTTCCTCAGCAGCCATTTCATCATCTACGGTAATTTCTACTATATCTTTGTCCTCAGCAGGAGGAAGATCTTCTGGCCGAGCCTGTACTTCTGGCTCTTGTTGTACCTCCATAGAAGGAGGACATTCTTCTTTAGTCTCCTCTTCGGGTTCTCGTAGCACTTCTTCTTCAACATCTTCTTCTTCTGAAGAAGAAGCCTCCTCCTCAGATTTCTCGTTTTTTTCATAAATATCTTCTTGAGGAGGAGGAGCCACAATCTTTGGAGTAATGTTAACACCTGCAAAAAAATTAAACAAAATAAGTTAATATACAAAAGTCATAGTTTTGTATAGATTTTGTATAAATTATATTTACCTGGAGTATGTGTAAGACGTGCCAATTACTCATCATAATCTCCAGTCCAATCTTCATCATCAAAAGTGATAGCCGGTTCATCGGATGGGATAAACACTGAATCAACAGTTTGTACTGGGGCGACGTCTTCAACAACTTGTGCCTTTTGTGGCAAAGTTAAATGAAGCGATGAGTTGAGACGTCCCGGGGATAAGACTACCGCAGGTGTTGCTGGTTGAGATGTTGAAGATCCTTCTCCAGGATGAACTGAAGAAGATGCAATATGCTGCGGCTGATCCACCTGAGTGTCATTCTCAGGGGTAGTGGCTCTTGATTTGGAAGGTCTTTTAGTAATAGCCTTCTTCTTCTTTTTTGGTGTCTTCTCTGGAAGACTAATAACTGCACTCTGCTTTCATTTTTGGGTTTTCCCAATAACTATTGGTCCCGCTGCTATCTCTCCAGCTCCTGTAGGGACTACTGCCAGAAATTTATCTGTAACAGTAGTGTTGTCAGGTATGTCAGGAGTTATTCTAATTTGTTCCTCGATGTTCCCCTCCTTGGGCCATCGAAGACTTCCTTGTATTGTATAACCATGTCCGAAAGAGCGGATGGATGAGTAAAAACGAGCATACGGGTGAAGTATACGTAGCTCGGTTGTACTGGTGGCAGTAGATATTTTGAATTTAGCACCAGTACATGCGTTGCTGAAGTATCTCCATGCTCTTGTGCCGTCAATCAACTTTCCATAATGATAGAAGCTAGTAGAAGGATTGCCAACGTAAAGCTGATCATATCCAAACTGGCGGGCGAACCTACTCAGTAGATAAGGCTCAAATACACAGTTATCTTCGTTCCTGTACATCAGATGGGATGGTCTGATGCACGTTAGCCATTGGAAGACAGGTTTTGGCAATGAAGTTGTCCTCTCTCCTCTGTCTTCGAATTACACGTCGAGGCAGTCGGCTGGAACTGGCGGCCTTGTGCAGAAGAAATTCCAGCCATGAGAGTAATTCAATGCTGCTCGGGTGCCTGCCACTGTCGTGGCAGTCCATGTGGCTTTGCTGAATTTTTGGAGGAAGGTATTCTCTTAATCTTCAGGGCCTGGTGGCAGCAAATTGCAGTTGTGGTGTAATAACCATCCCATCAGATATGTATACGGCAGTTCTACCCTTGGAAAATTGTCTCGGTGAGGAGCATTATTAATCAACTCTTCACCAAAAGTCTGTAGTCCTGCATTTATTCGGCACACTATTGACAGCAACAGGTTGATTCTGTTTTTGAACACCAAACGTACTGCTGGCCACAATATATTTCGGTGGATCATGTCTATGGTACTGATCCCCGGCACGACCCATCTTCATAGCCATAGGCATAGGAAGCCTGCCAGCAAGGCTTTCCCTGACATCTTCTGACTACCATGCCTCAGGTAGCTTAAAGTCTCAGTCCCCGCAGGGATATCTCCAATCTTGGTGGATAGATATTGGTCTCGAGATTTCTGTGAGACCATCAATTCCTGGATTACATCTGCAGGAATTATGGAGCAAGGGTTGATGGTTTGAGTCTTGCTTTCTTGAAACCTACCCTTCTCAGTCTTGGATACCCTATTTTCATGGTAAAATAAATAGGTGGTCCATTTAGTTATATATGCCAAATGTGACCCAGTTTCATACAAACTGGTGCAAATCAGATAATGGCACATGAGTTATTCATAGACCTACACCAATTCAGGGTTCTTCTCTCTTATTTCTGCTAGTTCTTGATTGGAAGGAAAATATTCTTCATAAGGGGCTTCGCCCATTGGCAGCTTCGAGATAAATTGCATCTCATGTAGAGTAAGACCCATTTCCCCGTGTGCAGTTACAAAAGTTCCTGTTGAACTCATATACAATTCCAATAAAGCCAAGAACAAGTTACTGTTCGGTGGTATGACGTAACTTGTGGAGGCTACTACTTCATATAGGCCGATAGCTTCCAGTCTGTTTTAAAGTGCTTCATGATCCAAGCACTGATTCGAATCCTGTTATTACTATAAGGAGTTAGCCACCCTGTCTGTCATGACCCGCTCCCAATTTTGGGATACGAGTACGTGGCCAAGTCCAGCCTACGCCGCAGCATCGGTGGTAGTACGCTGTCTATGATAACAATGGTCCATAACAAGCACAACACGCATATATATCATCCACAATTAAGCCAGCAAAAATCACTAAAATATCCAATAGTCTCAATATTATAAATATGAAAAATCCACTACAACTCAGAAAGTCTCGGGAACAACCCCGATAACAGAAAATAAAATAGACAACTAAACTCCATAACTATAACTACTAACTAATGCGAATCCATAAGGAAGAAAACATGCTAATTCGCATAAGTGCTGGAACCGGGTACACCAGTGACGTCAGGGTTGCCAACATACTCACCGTAGACCTCGGGGCAAATCTCTTCGTCTAAAGCTGAAAAATAATTATCTAGTCAGGATTGGAGCAAGATCACCATTACACTACATTACACAATATAGTATACAAGCATGAAGAAAAGATAAAAGGAATTTAACTGAAGATAGTATAGACATGACATTGTATGATAAGAAATTACCTTTGAGACGTAATAACAATATGAAGGTAGATTTTGACATCCACTAAGACATGATGACAATAAGAAGGTAGACTTGACGAAAGAAGAACAATAGACGACAGGGCAATAATAATTAAGTCACGTGTACTGCGTGTTTTAGAATACCAACTTTCAGCATGCGGACGGCTTGGGATATCCGTCAGTCATACGTGTGGTGCATGACTGATATTATGCAATCAATGTATAGGGGGTCTGTATTCAATTCGTTGACCACATGCTTACTTGTCGTATTCCCCCGCCCGACTCACTCACAATACATGTCCACTACGATAAACATTAGCAATACGATAGACTGTAAACAATAGAAAACAATGAGTAAGACATGAACATGTATGTATATCCAACCTATTCTAACTCTCGTGCACAATAGTAATCATGAACAACGACAATCATGAACCATAAGGGAGTAACAGTGAAAAGACGACACGAAGATACATGTAGTATAAAATAAAGGAAACATAGGTCATAGTGATACTTGCCTGCTCCGAGATAAAGTCATAAGTCAAGACGTCGTAGCCCGATCTACCCCGACACAAAAATAATCACAAGCTAGATCAACGATTCCCACTCTAAAAATCCTAGAAAGTGGCTAATGGGTTAAATCAATTAATACTATTCTAATCCTGGAATAAATCATCTAAAATCCTATTTTAACCTATTTAATTCTGAAATAACAATCTACACACAAATATTTGGCCAAGGAAATTCACGGTTCCAAATTTGGGACCCGTGGCACGCAAACCGAGACAAATTGTTGACTAACTAGTCAAACATTATGAATTCAAAGTTTGAGTGTGCAACATAGTATATCTCAGCACCATGAGTGCACTGGAATCGACCGTGCCGCAAAATCATAATTTGGTCAAAAGTTATCGCCATTATGGCTAATCATGACCAAATCGATGAACCGTTGACCAAATCTGACTTCTATGAATAAAATAAAATACTAGATTAAACTCTGAATTTCTGGAAAAATTATATGTTTTAGAGCTTGGTGTCAGCTTTCCAAAACTTCAAACGGATCACAAAACGGAGTTCAGGATCGCTCGGAATCTCGAAAACCGTACGACGTGTTGATTTTTGGACAACCGACACTCCAATAATTATTCAGAAATTCGAGATCAAAATACCAGAAAATAAATTATATAATCAGAAAACTAACCTCAATACACTTCTAATAAAAAAACGGCACGCCAAAAGGACGTCTAGATCAACGACAATCGCTCCGCGAAGTCGAAGATCCCAATCAAACTCTCCCACTAAAGCTGCTGAATAAAATAGGGTTTTCGGAAAACAATAAACTATATACTATATATAGGAATATAAGAGTCGGTGGCTGCGGCTTGAGGTGGCTGGGCGGGGACACGTGTCACCATCCTGTGATCCCCGCCCAGATCCTGTGGTGGAGAATCGAGCCGGCTTGGGAGGGTGAGCCAGCTCATCTCTGAGCTCGGCTTCCTAATATGGAAACCTACGTGGCGCTCCACCAGTCGCTGACGGGTGGGCCTACCCCTCCCCGCTTCAGTGGCTGACGGGTGGGCCCCCCGCTCGGCTGACTGTGTAATTGAGGGGGAAAATGGGTTTTTAAATACAAATAATTTAAATAAAAATCAAGAAAAATCCTAAAAAAATCCCAAAAAATTCCTAAAAATTCCTAGAAAATCCTAGAAAATATTTTGAGGGTTCTAAAGCACAAATAATTTATTTAGCCTCAAAATACTCTCGGGTGCCTTCACAACAATTCCTAGAAGCTTAAGAAAATAATAAAACCATATATAAAAATTATCTAAAAATCTCCTAAAAATCCAAGAAAATCTAAAATAATAAAATAATACCCTAGAGGCTGTCTGGGGACCATGGGGACCACATATATCCTAGTTTTACTATACTTAAACTATAGGCTTAGGTACACACCCTTGTGATCCCAAATCAAATCTCCATTTACCTACGATTCAAACCATTATATAAATGATAATAATAAACAAAATAAATAAATAAAAAATAAAAAAATGCTCTCTAAAATAAATAAAAAAAATTGGGAGACAAGTGCTACAAACTATCCCCCTTAAAAGATTTTTGTCCTCAAAAATCAAAATATCACAAATAGCATAGTATAATACCTAACTCTTACAAGCACTAATTTCTTAATCTAATTCACGGAGAGATAATGGCTAGGAACATAAGGGAACTAACAACTAACTATGCATGCATAATAACTAAAACTAAGGAAGGCTCTACGAACTCGGTACTCTTTGCTGTCGATCCCTCGGGTTCGGGAGTAGCATATGGGTTAGCTACCCTTTTCCCCTTACGGATCGCACTGCGCCTTGTCTCAACCATTGCAAACTAAAAGGAAAAAAAAGATATGGTTAGAATGGTAGATACAAACATATCGAAGAAATCATGGACGGAATCAAGCAAGATGCAAATTAGGAGACAATAAGATCCTAAGATAAAATAGACTCATAAGGTTAGAAGTCCTATTTTGTGGATGATACAACCTTCTAACTCCAACTCTATTCGCAGGCTCGCAGTAGTACAGCTAACTTAAGCACTACCACGAGTTCGCAGTCTTTTACGAAATTGGACCTGCATGGACCACCATAAAAACTTGTCACGATCCGCTCCCAATTTTGGGATATGAGTATGTGGCCAAGTCCAGCCTACGCCGCAGCATCGGCGGTAGTACGCTGTCTATGATAACAATGGTCCACAACAAGCACAACACGCATATATATCATCCACAACTAAGCCAGCAAAAATTACTAAAATATCCAATAGTCTCAATATTATAAATATGAAAAATCCACTACAACTTAGAAAGTCTCGGGAACAACCCGGATAACAGAAAATAAAATAGATAACTAAACTCCATAACTATAACTACTAACTAATACGAATCCATAAGGAAGAAAATATGCTAATTCGCATCAGTGCCGGAACCGGGTACGCCAGTGACGTCAGGGTTGCCAACATACTCACCGTAGACCTCGGGGCAAATCTCTTCGTCTAAAGCTGAAAAATAATTATCCAGTCAGGATTGGAGCAAGATCACCATAACACTACATTACACAATATAGTATACAAGCATGAAGGAAAGATAAAAGGAATTTAACTGAAGATAGTATAGACAGGACATTGTATGATAAGAAAGTACCTTAGAGACGTGATAATAATATGAAGGTAGATTTTGACCCCACTAAGACATGATGACAATAAGAAGGTAGACATGACGAAAGAAGAGCAATAGACGACAGGGCAATAATAATTAAGTCACGTGTACTGTGTGTTTTAGAATACCAACTTTCAGCATGCGGACGGCTTGGGATATCCGTCAGTCATACGTGTGGTGCATGACTGATATTATGAAATCAATGTATAGGGGGTCTGTATTCAATTCGTTGACCACATGCTTACTTGTCGTATTCCCCCGCCCGACTCACTCACAATACATGTCCACTACGATAAACATTAGCAATACGATAAACTGTAAACAATAGGAAATAATGAGTAAGACATGAACATGTATGTATATCCAACCGATTCTAACTCTCGTGCATAATAGTAATCATGAACAACGACAATCATGAACCATAAGGGAGTAACAGTGAAAAGACGACACGAAGATACATGCAGTATAAAATAAAGGAAACATAGGTCATAGTGATACTTGCCTGCTCCGATAGATAATAAAGTCACAAGTCAAGACGTCGTAGCCCGATCTACCCCGACACAAAAATAATCACAAGTTAGATCAACGATTCCCACTCTAAAAATCCTAGAAATTGGCTAATGGGTTAAATCAATTAATACTATTCTAATCCTAGAATAAATCATCTAAAATCCTATTTTAACCTATTTAATTCTGAAATAACAATCTATACACAAATATTTGGCCAAGGAAATTCACGGTTCCAAATTTGGGACCCGTAGCACGCAAACCGAGATATATTGTTGACTAACTAGTCAAACATTATGAATTCAAAGTTTAAGTGTGAAACATAGTATATCTCAGCACCATGAGTGCACTGGAATCAACCGTGCCGCAAAATCATAATTTGGTCAAAAGTTATCGCCATTATGGCTAACCATGACCAAATCGATGAACCGTTGACCAAATCTGACTTCTATGAATAAAATAAAATACTAGATGAAACTCTGAATTTTTGAAAAAATTATATGTTTTAGAGGTTCGTGTCAGCTTTCCAAAACTTCAAACGGATCACAAAACGGAGTTCAGAATCGCTCGGAATCTCGAAAACCGTGCGACGTGTTGATTTTTGGACAACCGACACTCAAATAATTATTCAGAAATTCGAGATCAAAATACCATAAAATAAATTATATAATCAGAAACCTAACCTCAATACGCTTCTAATAAAAAAAACGGCACGCCAAAAGGATGTCTAGATCAACGGCAATCGCTCCGCGAAGTCGAAGATCCCAATCGAACTCTCCCACTAAAGCTGCTGAATAAAATAGGGTTTTCGGAAAACAATAAACTATATACTATATATAGGAATATAAGAGTCGGTGGCTGCGGCTTGAGGCGGCTGGGCGGGGACACGTGTCACCATCCTGTGATCCCCGCCCAGATCCTGCGGTGGAGAATCGAGCCGGCTTGGGAGGGTGAGCCAGCTCATCTCTGAGCTCGGCTTCCTAATATGGAAACCTACGTGGCGCTCCACCAGTCGCTGACGGGTGGGCCTGCCCCTCCCCGCTTCAGCGGCTGACGGGTATGCCCCCCGCTCGGCTGACTGTGTAAGTGAGGAGGAAAATGGGTTTTTAAATACAAATAATTTAAATAAAAATCAAGAAAAATCCTAAAAAATCCAAATAAATCCCAGAAAATTCCTAAAAATTCCTAGAAAATTCTAGAAAATATTTTGAGGGTTCTAAAGCACAAATAATTTATTTGGCCTCAAAATACTCTCGGGTGCCTTCACAACAATTCCTAGAAGCTTAAGAAAATAATAAAACCATATATAAAAATTATCTAAAAATCTCCTAAAAATCCAAGAAAATCTAAAATAATAAAATAATACCCTAGAGGCTGTCTGGGGACCATAGAGACCACATACGTCCTAGTTTTACTATACTTAAGCTATAGGCTTAGGTACACACCCTTGTGATCCCAAATCAAATCTCTATTTACCTACGATTCAAACCATTATATAAATGATAATAATAAACAAAATAAATAAATAGAAAATAAAAAAATGCTCTCTAAAATAAATAAAAAAATTTGGGAGACAAGTGCTACACTGTCAGCCTAGGCTTGGTCTGAGGATATAACACAACAGCTTTCATGAACTTATTAATAAATATGGGAGTCTGTACTGGCTGGATCAGAGATGAGTCTTCACTTGGTGTGAACCCGGGCAATAGACCAGATAACAGGACGACACCACCACTGGGAGCACTAATGTGGTATCCCATGTCACTATCTCTCTCTCTCTTGAAAATTATCTTGCCCAGCCTGCCGTAGCTACTGGGAGTCAAATTCTATAACATTCGACGAGGGTGAGTAGCATGGACAAAAGCAGATAAAAGGTAATCCCTGTCCATGTCAGGGAGATACATCGCCCTTTCTCCAGATTTAAACACCCAGGCCTCTTTCTTAGGGTGAGTTTGCGATTTGAAGTCTATCGCATCCCCGAATAGAAAAGCTGGCTTCAAGAATTGTTGGCCTTCTAGTGATACCAACACTTCTTCATTTATCATAGATAGCAGCATCCTGTCTCCTTGAGCAGCTATCAGTTGAGCTCGCCCTACAGGGTATTCAGGGTTGGATTGAGAAAACTTTACATGTTATAAGTTCTCCAGATAGTTTGAGCCCACCATAACAGTCGGCGAGACAAATATTTCTGCAAGAGGGTAAATTTGCAAGTCCACTGCCAAAAGAAAAAAAGAAAAAAAATCAAGTTAGTAAAAATCTAATTTGAAGTCTTTTTACGCAGATGATTTGGTTTGACTTTTACGCATAAAAATTAAAGACTCTGATTATGCAAATTTTACGCTTATTAAAGTTGATAAAAAAATTAAAAAGTGTACAAATTTTTTTTTACGCAAAAGACTGTTACTAGTAAAATTTTACGCTAATACAAATAGACGTAAGCGTATTTCCAATTTTACGCCCGCATACATTAAATATGACCGTATTTTAAATTTTACGCTGGCACGTACAGACGTGAGCGTATTTTCAATTTTACGCTGCCACAAATAGATGTGAGCGTAATATGAATTTTACGCTGACACATGTAAATGAGTGCGTATTTCAAGTTTTACGCTGACACATGTAGATGTGGGCGTATTTCAAGTTTTACGCTGACACATGTAAATGTGGGCGTATTTCAAGTTTTACGCTGACACATGTAGATGTGGGCGTATTTGCAAGTTTTATGCTGACACGATAAACATGGGCGTCTTTTAGTCTTTTTACGCTAGCACGAACAACGTGGGCGTAGATTTTCGATTTTCGTTGGTTCCTCTTCTTGGACGAACTCATGACCGAAGTTCAACGTTTTACCCCTCATTGCCGGAGCCACGGCGGGATTGATTTACTGAGACGCTGCTGATGACCGGACGAGATTTTATGCGCGGTCAACCGATGAGGAATCGTCGGCTGGCTTCTTGCCCTTGCTGCCAGCAAGGGACGACTTCTTGGGGGCCATCGAATTAAAGTAAGAGTAGAAGGAGGAAGAAAAGTGAGAGATATCGAGAATACGAGAGATAAGTAATGTTTTTTTTTCTCTTCAAAGAACTCTATTTATAGAGATTTTTGAATCGGTTCAAATTCCCTATTTTTACGCCGACTGTTGGATATCCTAATTTTTACGCAGATGACCGTTGCGTATCCCAAATTTTACGCAAGACTGTTGAAATGTCCCAATTTTAAGCTTATGTTCAAAGTATTTCAAATTTTGAAAATATTTAAAAACTTTGAAGGGGGTCTTGTAGGAGCGTAAATAGTACTTTATGGACTAAGTCAAAGAAATTGAGGACTCTACGCAAACAACTCTCTATGTGAGCTATTTTACGCCAGGGCTATTTTATTGAATTTTATGCCAGGGCTATTTGCATTGAACTTTACGCGAGCTACTTTACGCCAAAGCGATTCATTGAATTTTATGCCTGAGGACAGGCTGTCAGGCCGCATTTAATGCAGATGATTTGATTAGACAGAATGATTTTTCTGACAGCATGCAGCACAGAAGTCGAGAAGGTCGAATTTTTACCGAACCCGATACTCGTCGTACGGTGTGCAGAGAAGGCTATTTTACGCTCAATAAAAGTACTTCTTTTTACGCACTATAGTTATTCGAGCTTTTACGCTCAAAACTATTGTGGGCGTAAAGTCTATTTGGGCTAAGTTTTACGCTCAAGGCTATTTTAGCCACATTAAGCTGGAAAGTTTATTTTAGGGCTATTTTTACGCCAATTTGCCACTTTACGCTCAAGGCATATTTAAGGTTATTTTTATGCCTGATCCTTCCTGACTACTTTAAAACGTGGTCTGTCTACGTGGCTATCATGCCACACTTATTGAGGAACGTGTGTACGTGCTCCCTATTTTTGTTGAAATAATAGGACACGTGTCAACTTGCATAGACGGTGACTTCCATCGTGGGTGACAGTTACCAGCGTAAAGACGTAATTTTGTTGTTTTTTTACGCACAAAGGGCCAAGTCTATAAAAAGACTTATTTCTCATTTCAGCGGGTGAGAGAATACGTAGAGATCAGAATCCAGAGACTTTGATTTTCTAGAGCATTCTTCTTCATCTTTTCTTCCAGAACAGAGTGAAGCAAAGCAGGAAAGCATTCGACCTTGCCATCAGTGCCTAATGAAGAACAGATGGCAACTCTAGAGGGGGGTGAATAGAGTTTATAGCGATAATAGCCAATTAAAAATTTAAACTCTTTCACAATCTAAGAATAGTCAGAGAAAGTGCGGAAATAAATAAGGAGCAAGAAAGCATACGCAAACACAGCCGATTTTAACCTGGTTTTCCTCGTGGAGGACTATTCCAGGCCTGAGAACTCTAGCTCAGGATTAAATCCACTATTTATGAAATAGTAGTTACACCCCGTGCCTTTTCTTTAGAAGAGCACGTCAACTTCTTACAAAGGATCGCAGTGGCGATGCTTGGAATTTTCCAAGCGACTTCTTGAACTCTTGCACAAGACTCCTAACTGAGAGATGCTGAGCACTCGAGACTTAGGAAGCTTGTGGCTAGTAGATGAAGAAGGGTATGGCTTATATTAAGCTTAAGAAAGAAGAGAAGAGAAGATTGGATGATTGAAAATGAGAGAATTCTTGGCCTATTTATAAGGTTTTATCAGGCAGAATTCGGCCAGAATTCTGGTAGAAATTTTTAAAAATTTGGCCGTTGGACAACTAGCAACCAGCCAACCCTAAAAATTAGGGTGCTAATTTTTAGGGGACAGAGTTCAGCCCGAACTCTGTGTGGAGGCAGAGTTCGGCCCGAACTTTGTCTCCAGAGCACAGAATGGTTCTAAGGGTCCAATGGGCTTATTTTGGATGTGGAACTTTATGGATTTTGGATAGGTTATGGGTTTAGTCTCAATGTCACTCCCCAATCCTGGAATACGTATTTTAATACGTAAACCGATAAATTATATTTACCTTGAATTTATACGATATTTATTATGCAGTATTTTTTCATGCATTTCCAAAAAATATTCGACAAATATTATCTCCTAATTTATTTTCTGCATTTGGGCCTACAGTTTTGGCTCATTTGGGTAACCTACTCTTGGTTCACCAATGGTTCATCATGAACCCTTTGGTTCATCATGAACCCATGAGTCCAAGATCTTTATATATAACTCATCTCATTCTCTCTCCTTTCATTTACTTCCTCTCATTTATTTCCTCCACCAACCAAGGCAAGTACCAACTTGCTCAAAAGATGGATCCATAATTTTGTCAATGATTTTCATACAAAACTATTTGCCAAAACATGTTTTTCTCCTCAATCTATACTAGTTTAGAACTTGGAAATTTTTAGTTTGAAGCTTTGATTTTTGTAGATCTAAGTTTTAATCATTTTTGGATTTTGTATGGTTTGATCTACTTTAGTTGGATTTTATGGGTTTTTGATGCTTCCATGTGGAAGAGCATTCAGTTTCACCCAAGTTGGAACCTTGGAAATCTGGATTTGGAGTTCGGATGGCCAAGTTATGATGCTTTGAAGCTTGGGTTCAGCCATGGTGTTCTTGCTGTTTGGAGAAGACAGTGAGCAGTGTGCTCCTGTTTGAGCACGCTTCCTGTTGGAAGCGTGTCTCTCCTTGAGTCTGCGTGACTTTTCACGCAGCTCTCTACTTGAGTCTGCGTGACTTTTCACGCAGCTCTCTACTTCCTTGAGTCTGCGTGACTTTTCACGCAGCTCTCTCCTTGAGTCTGTGTGACTTTTTACGCAGCTCTTTCCTTGAGTCTGCGTGACTTTTCACGCAGCTCTCTCCTTGAGTCTGCGTGACTTTTTACGCAGCTCTCTCCTTGAGTCTGCGTGACTTTTCACGCAGCTCTCTCCTTGAGTCTGCGTAACTTTTTACGCAGATCTCTCCTTGAGCCTACGTGACTTTTCACGCAGCTCTCTCCTTGAGCCTGCGTGACTTTTCACGCAGCTCTCTCCTTGAGCCTGCGTGACTTTTCATGCAGCTCTCCCCTTGGGCCTGCGTGACTTTTCACGCACGCTGCCTTGAGTGAGCCTGCGTGACTTTTCACCCCTTGAGCGTGCGTGCTTTTGTGCGTACGCTTTTAATATTTTATCAGATAATATATGACCATTTTATATCCTTACGCCTTTTGTCCCGAGCATGATATGAGCACTAATGAGATCTCGGTGAACAAGTGTTCCCACCTGATACATGTACCTGAATGTCCCAGTTCTTGTTCATGCTCGACAAAAGACTCGTAACTCCACGTGGCGTATTTGCAATAATGTATTACACTAAGGAGGGTAGCACATGTTGACATACTGATTGACATGGATCCTCTTTGGGGTACTCGTACTAAAGTACGACTTTAGGAGGATAATCATGCAGGCCACAGCATGTGAGTCCAAGATTTTACCTAGGGTAAAATTAGGTAACTAAACATACTAGATGCATGGGGAGGGCAGAATCCCGAGATCGTGTTACACCAGCCGCCTTGAGATATTGTCTTGACGCGCCGGCTGGTCTCCACGGATACTGTGTCATCTGCAACGAGTGGATGACTGTATCCGATTAATTCCTGCTATATAATATATGTTTTGGCAAGGTGGCCTTACGAGGGACCTGTGCTCAATAACACCTGTCTACGCGAACCCCTGGGTGGGCTAGCCTTGCTGGAAAGATACGATCTGAGGATTTTCTAATAACATGACGCGAGGATAACCTCGTCCCACTAGAAACTCGTAGACTTGATTGGCAGTGAAAACGACTTGCTTGTATCCTATTACCTTCCGTGAATAACTGAGGGAAGCAGACTGTCAAGGTACGTAATCCAACCCATGTTCTTGTTTGATTATTGGGTTGGTTATCGTACTATGATAGGCTGTGGACCGAAGTTATGAACGGAAGACATATTCTGGTTGTGAAGTGCTACTTCTGTGAATGACTGAGGAACATGGTCTATCATGGTGCATGATCCAACCCATGTTCTTGTTTGATTGTTGGGTTGGTTATTGTGCTGCGATAGGCTATCGACCGAAGTCACGATCAGGAGATTTTATTGTTTATACCTTTTAACTTATGTGAATGTTATAGAGTACGACACGTCCCGACTCCATACGGCACCTTTTGTCCTTGTTTGGTTGTAAGGGTGCCATATGGGTTCGAAGATGTTGCGCTACCCTATAATAGTAGCATAAGTATTACTATTATCAATCATTCTATTAACTGGGTTTTTAATCTTAACTCTTATGCCCCTTTGGCGGTACTTGCTATTCGGGGCTGACCCCGCTGGTTTTGTTTGGCCAGATCTCGTAGCAGAGCCGGAGGACACGATCTTCCTCCCTGACATCCATGGTGCATACTAGGAGCATGGCGGTTCGGGGACTCGAGTGGGTTTCTTCTTCACCACTCCTGCTTATACTTTTGCGGCGTTTAGCCACCGGCACCTGTTAGCCGGATTACTCGATATTTTGTGTCAGTACATAATTGTAACTAAACAGACTGCAGCTGTGTATAATTTTGTACTCCTGACTCTCTGAGATAGCTAAATTATAAAGCTAGTCTCTCATGATCATTTTGATGAAGCGTCGGGGACGCCTTACTGCTTTATCTTTAATGTTCATTTATTTGCTGATGAGATTTGATTGATTGAGACATAGAACTCTGTGGGACCATAGGAGACTTGATTGTAGCATGTACCCCCTAGTCTCTCGACAGCCACGATCGCCGTATGACGTTACGTACCTTATATGGAGTAGCTGGCCTAGTCCGTCTCCGTATTTCGGTACTGGGGCGTGACACTCAAGAACTCAGCACAACTTACAATCATTCTAGACTCAATAAATATAAAAATACAGACTTCAAAAATGACTGTATTTGCAAAACTGAGTTGTCGTCTGGCTTGAGCTGGATGTAGTCGTTGTGTGTCGTATTGAATTATTACAAGTATTATTTAGTCAATGTTATCAATATTTGGTTGACTGTGACTTTGTGTCAACAATCTCCCCCATATTGATAATTGACAAAATAATAATTGTATATTCAATATTCATACCGGGACACATGAGGTGACAAAAGTATAGCTCCCCCATAATTAGTATAGCTCCCCCATATTTCGTGCCGAGCTTAAGAATAGCTCCCCCGTAAACAATGATGTGATACTTAGCCTGTTAAGAATATTCTTCCAAAAGCATATATAAACCAAACAGAATATACACATATCTCCCCCTTTTGGCATTTAGCAATATGAGAAGACAAATAATAACTGGCAAACACACCCAAAGAGAGGAAACTGCATATAAACTAAGATAATGACCAAATGTCTCAAGAGTCATAATGAAAGATAAAACGATAATAGAACTACGAAAGTCTCAAAAGTCATAACTCATAATAAGTCTACTGCAAATCAAGTACATAAAAGTAACTAAAGCAAAATGCATAAACCATAGTCTAAGATCCTCAGTAGCATCATCAAGAGTAATCCATATCCATCATCGAGCATGAGAGGGCCCGACACCGTCCGATGGATCAGTAAAGGAGCGACGTGGGTCCACAAATGCCATATCCGGATCCATGTAGCGACGAACCCAAGGGTCATCAATACGAAATCCCTCACGATCTGGGTCTCGCTCCATAGGAATGGGCATGGTAGGATGGTGAGACATGGAATACCGAATATCATGCAGTGAGTTGCTGATAGCACTCATCTGTAAAGTAGTCCAGTAATCCAGCTGAGTCCAACGATCGTCCTTCAAAATAAAGCGATCTCGGAGCATGGCCTGAAGAGACTCAAGAGTGGCAGAAGGAGGAGGAGGATCCTGTCCAAGAGGAGGGGCATCTGGCTCATCATCAGAATGCTCAGACACTACTGGTGAGCCAATGGCCACCTGAAGCCTCCTTGCCTTAGAGAGGAAGGCAGGGGCAGGTAAGAATGGACACTCATCAGGGTACATGAAACACACGAAAGATCATATGAAGGTATAATGCATAAACCAAAGATCTTGGTTTCTTCCTACTGTTGATCATCCAATCCATCATTGTGCGTGGAAGGTTAAAGGGAACATGGAAGTGGAGATGGTACAATGCTAAGATCTCAAAATAAGTAACTTCATCGGTAGAACCCTCTTTGGGTAGATTGGTGTTGAAAATGATCCGATGAAGCTCATAGAAATAAGGATTGAAGAATTTTGCCAAAAACTTACGAGGACGTGTGTTAGGGCTACATAGGTTGTCCTTGAAGCTTTCAAGTAAAATCCCTTCGGGAAAGATAAAGGATCTAGCTTCTACAAGCTTTTTCCAAGAATTAGGCTAATGAAGCTCAAGATATTCGGCCAATTTAAAATCATCAAAGGAGATATCAATTCCCGTAACTCGTGAATAAATATGAGTGTCATCATGGGTTAAGTTGCAGTAAAACATTTGAATGGCACTACGATAAATGATCGAATTTGAGGTAACGAGTTCATCAAGGCAAAGGTCATGAAATAGTGCATCATATTGTGAGAATATAGTAAAGTTGATGGGGTGTCCCGTAAATACTGGACGTGTCCGAAAATCACTAATCTAATTATTTGAGGCGTCTAGTGATACAAAAATTCGGTCGTCATAAGTGTTTGGATCATGGGGACGTGGAGGATTGAACAACGGATGGATTTGTTGTTCAATGGCCGGTGCAAAGGGGGGTGCAACGGGCGGTTCAATGCATGGAGGAGCATTCGACGAGGATGCTCCCTCTGTCCCAAGTCTCTATCCGCAGTTGAACAGCCGAGGAGCCATAATACAATAGATAATGAAAGAAATTGAGATATAGAAAAGTAAGGAATTATACCTCAAACTAGTGATGAACAATGAAGGAGAATTTGAAAATAAGCCTTCTCCTAGAGTTTGGGGATGAATGGAGCTCTAGAAAGGAGAAATTATGGTTAGGGTTTGGAGAGAATTGTGTTGGAGAAGTGAAAAAGGTGGTAATGAGGAAGGAGAGGGAAGAGAAACCGAAAATATGGTGAGGGTTTCTCTTGGTCGGATCAAATCATGACCATTGAATCTTAATTTAGATCAACGGCTGGGACTGTTCCCGGTTTTGGAACAGTCAGGCCGAATTCGGCCCGAACTCTGGTAGGGGCAGAGTTCGGCCCAAATTTTGGGTCCTGGTTACAGAACAGGAATCAGGCAGAAAAGTGAAAAATATTGGTTGAGTAAAATAAGACCAATATAAGACATGAGTATAATTACAGAAAAGATCAAATAGGTAAACAAAAGACTAACAGATAGTGAGTTTGAAGCAACAATATGAAATTGAAAACTTTAGTATTTCAGCATGTGATAAATGAAAATGAACCATATAATAAACAAGGAATTATATCATAATTCAATATTTTGAAGCTGCCATGGGTTAGCTGCAAGGGCCGGATCCCAGCTAGCGGTAGTCCTGAGGACTAGTGCACCGTGTCGCTTAGGCTTTTACGCCTTGTTGTCAGAAGGACCCTTTCGACTTGTACCCATAGCAAGTTCATTATAATAGAATCAAGATATACTCGATATTTACGCAGGTTTGTCTTAATTTACAACAGCTTCATCTAAGATTCCAAGTTCACGACAAAGAAAATTGAAGCGCTCTTCGGATAATGGTTTTGTGAAGAAGTCTGCTAACTAATGATCAGTGTCAATAAATTCTAAGTTAATCGTGCCATTTTACTGATGATCACGTAAAAATTGGTGATGAATTTCTATGTGCTTCGTGCGTGAGTGACAAATGGGGTTCTTAGTAAGATTTATAGTACTAGTGTTGTCACAAAAGATTGGAATATGCATGAAAGATAAATTATAGTTTTCAAGGGTTTGCTTCATCAACATAATTTGTGCACAACAACGCCCAGCTGCGATTTATTCAACTTCTGTTGTGGATAGTGCGACAGAATTCTGCTTCTTGCTAAACCAAGAGACTAAAGCTTTCCTAATAAATGACACGTACCGCTCGTACTTTTACGGTCGACCTTGCATCCGGCGAAGTCAGCATCAGAGTAACCAATGAGGTCAAATGATGTTGACTTGGGATACCATAGGCCCACTGTAACTATACCCTTAAGGTATCGAAAGATACGCTTAACCGCGGTCATGTGTGATTCCTTAGGATTAGCTTGATATCTAGCATACAGGCAAACACTAAACATAATATCAGGGCGACTAGCAGTAAGGTAAAGTAGACTGCCTATCATACCTCGATACTTACGTTGATCTACGGGTTTGCGCTATCATCTGGTTCGAGTTTGGTTGAAGTAGCCATAGGAGTGCTGATTGGTTTGACGTTGTCAAGGTCGAATTTCTTCAGCATGTCCTTTGTATACTTCGACTGACAGATGAAGGTTCCATTTGACATTTGTTTGACTTGCAGCCCAAGAAAGTAGTTGAGCTCCCCCATCATGCTCATCTCAAACTCGGTCTGCATACACTTGGCAAAATAGAGTTTATGGAATGGAAAGAGGACTTGGTTGCCTTATTCAACTCACATTTGGCACATACGGTGTCCTTTTTGAATGTGATATCGGGCAAGCCTCTAACTAGCTTCTTGGTCGATAGTCTGGAAATAGTATCCATATTTGTATGACCAAGACGCTGGTGCCATAGTAATCTTTCATCTTTATGAGCATATAGGCATCTACCTGCATTGTTAGTATCTATAGACAAATAGAAAATATAAATATTATCCTCTCTTACCCCTTCAAAAATAATGTCTCCTGTTGACCTATCATAAATAAGGCATTTGTTTTGTCCAAAGTTAATGTCATATCCATGGTCAGCAAGATGACTGATGCTGAGCAGGTTATGCTTTAACTCGGTCACTAGGCAGACATCCTTTATTACGGGAGAGGGAGGATAACCAATATTACCATTACCTATAATATAACCTTTTAGGTTGTTGCTGAAGGATACATATCCTTCTCTCTTCATCGATAGTGATGCGAAAAGATTTGCGTCTCCCGTCATATGCCGCGAGCATCCACTATCGAGAATCCACTTACTCTTAGTTGAGGAGGGAAGGTCCACCTACATCAAGAGTAGATATGACCTTTCGTACCCAAGTTCTTGAGGGTCCTGAAGAGTTAGTTTTTGGAAACCATGCATATATCTTTCTATCTACTAATCTTCTAATTCTACATTATGGTAAAATGTGTCCATGTAAACCACAATAAGTACATGTAGCATTCATATTTATATTAGGAGTATGCTGATGATATCTATAAGCAGAATGATGAGGAAAAGTGTGATGATATATAGAATTAGCATGGTGGTAATGACTATGTATAGAGTGATGTGGAGTGGCATGGTGATATGGAGTAGCATGGTAATGATTTCTATTTGTAGAGTGATGTTGATTATGTCTTTGTGCAACATGATGATGATTGTATTTGTGTGTAGCATGATGATTTTGTGACATATGATAATTATTTCTACGTGCATGTGGTTTGTGTCCTTTGTGAAAGTGTGTGTACATGTAAGCATGAGGATGACGTGGTTGACTAGTATGAGTGGTGTCATGCTTTGTGTGTGTCTCATGTGATTGGGTTTGAGGTTGAGCAACCTGTTTTCCCAATTTAGTCTCTAGTTTCTTAGAGACAGCTTGTAATTCAGTAATCTTAGCATTCAAACCATGCATCTTAGTAATAGAAATCTTGTGTCTACTCTTTTCTTCTGCAAGCTCCGTGTTGAGTGTTGTGATTTCTTGTGTTTGTTGTTCAATGCATGCCTCGACATCATGTAAGCTTATTTTAAGCTTAGATACCTCATCAGTGACATCCGTGGGTGTAGTGTCCTAATGTTATCAAGTAATAGAGAAAGTCTTTGTATTTTGACTTCATGACTTTTGATTTTGTCCTTGGCATGTTTGTATTTACCAATGACCTTTTTGTGATCACTAAGTAAATCGGTGAAAGCATCGCCAAGTTCATCAAAAGTGAAGTCGTCAAGAGTTTCGTTTGATACCTTGTCGGAAGTCGCCATTAGGCACACATTAGCCGTATCTTGAGGAGAGTTCTTTTCTTCCTCGGAGTCACTAGCTTCGCTTTCATGCCAAATGCTTGTGTTGGCATATTTCTTTGAGGAAGTCTTCTTGTATGGCTTCTCATAGCGGTTGCTCTTCTTCAAGAATGGACAATCTTTTCGAACAAGTCCAGTCTTCTTGCAAACGTATCAGGTTGGCTCTTCTTCACCATCTTCTTGTGGTTCCTTCTTTCTTCGATTGAAGCGAAGGAATTTCTTAAAGTTGTGGACCATAAGAGCTTGATCATCTTCTGAGTCATCATCATCCGTCTCTTCGGGTTCCACCCTTCATCGGTGAGCTTTGAGTGCGATCTCCTTAGCCTTAGGAGCAGGCTCTTCGAAGTCCTTGAGGTCAAGCTCATGAGTCATTAGCTTTTCCATCAAGGTCTCCATGGATATGGTTGTGAGATCATTTCCTTCTATGATGGCTGTCACCTTAGGGTTCCAAATTTTTGGTAGCCCCTAAGTAGCTTGCGAATCTTCTCTTAATTTGAATATTGCTTGCCGAGCGAGGACAGGGGGTTGATGATGTCGAGGAATCTTGTGAACATTTGCGTGATCGTCTCATTGGGCTTCATCTTGAAAGCCTCGTATTCTTGAGTGAGACGGCTTATCTTTGATTCCTTGACTTGGGTGGTTCCTTCATGCGTCACTTCTAGAAGTCTCCATACTTCATGAGAGGTGGTGCATGTAGAGACCCTGTTGAACTCATTCCTGTCTATAGCACAAAATAAAGCATTAATAGCTCTCGCCTCTAGACTTGCCTATTTTTTCTCCTCGTCAGAATATTTGTCATGTGATTTCTCAACGAGATCACTATTGACAACTATCCTGGCGGGCTTTTTGTAACCGTCAGTGACGATAGTCCACAGGTCAAAGTCTAGCGACTTGAGATAAAAGCTCATCCTTGTTTTCCAATACGTGTAGTTAGTTCCATCAAATAGGGAGGCCTATGAGTGGACTGTCCTTCACCGTGATTGGAAATCAAGGATTGTGTGGTTGCCATGGATCAGCTCTAGGATGTAAGTCCTTATAAAGAGAACAGAGCACTGATACCAATTGAAGAACATATGGCAACTCTAGAGGGGGTGAATAGAGTTTATAGCGATAATAGCCAATTAAAAATTTAAATCTTTCACAATCTAAGAATAATCAGAGAAAGTGCAAAAATAAATAAGGAGCAAGAAAGCAAACGCAAACACAGCCGATTTTAACCTGGTTTCCCTCGTGGAGGACTAGTCCAGGCCTGAGAACTCTAGCTCAAGATTAAATCCACTATTTGTGAAATAGTAGTTACATTCCGTGCCTTTTCTTCAGAAGATCACGTCAACTTCTTACAAAGGATCGCAGTGGCGATGCTTGGAATTTTTCAAGCGACTTCTTGAACTCTTGTACGAGACTCCTAACTGAGAGATGCTGAGCACTCGATACTTAGGAAGCTTGTGGCTAGTAGATGAAGAAGGGTATGGCTTATATTGAGCTTAAGAAAGAAGAGAAGAGAAGATTGGATGATTGAAAATGAGAGAATTCTTGGCCTATTTATAGGGTTTTATCAGGCAGAATTCGGCCAGAATTCTGGTAGGAATTTTTAAAAATTTGGCCGTTGGACAACTAGCAACCAGCCAACCCTAAAAATTAGGGTGCTAATTTTTAGGGGACAGAGTTCGGCCCGAACTCTGTGTGGAGGCAGAGTTCGACCGGAACTCTGTCTCCAGAGCACAGAATGGTGGTTCTAAGGGTCCAATGGGCTGATTTTGGATGTGGAGCTTTATGGATTTTGGATAGGTTATGGGTTTAGTCTCAAGAACTCAGCACAACTCAGCTTACAATCATTCTAGACTCAATAAATATAAAAATACAGACTTCAAAAATGACTGCATTTGCAAAACTGAGCTGTCGTCTGGCTTGAGCTGGATGTAGTCGTCGTGTGTCGTATTGAATTATTACAAGTATTATTTAGTCAATGTTATCAATATTTGGTTGACTGTGACTTTGTGTCAACACCTAAGTACGTCGATACCTTTCTGGTAACTTAATTCTTCCGGCTGTTTATCTTCCAGCAGTACTTTTTATCATCATCGTATGGTCCAAGGAACAAAGTGATCGTCTTCAGATTAGACTTCCATAGCAATACTTCCCAGATTACTTGTACTTTTGTACTTTTTCTCGTTTTCTTTCAAAAGCCAATTTTAGGCATTTTGTTAAGTAAAACAATCATGAACTCCATTGAAGCAGAAGTAAACAAGCTTATAGCTAGCAGTTTCATCCGTAAAGAGCAACACCCAGACTGGGTAGCCAACGTAGTACCAGTCATCAAGAAGAACAAAAAGTTCCGAATTTGTATCGACTTCCGCAATCTGAATGCGGCATGCCCTAAGGATGAATTCTCTCTTCCGATCACCGATATAATGATCGATAATACGTACGGCTTCGAGCGCATGTCCTTTATGGATGGCTTTTCAGGATACAACCAAACCAAAATGTCTCTTGATGACGAGAAGCATACGTCATTCCGAACACCGATCGACGTGTATTGTTATACGATCATGCCCTTCGGTCTGAAAAATGTCGGTGCTATATATCAACGGGCTATGAGTGTCATCTTCAGAGATCATTTGCGTTAGACAGTGGAGTGTTACGTTGACGACATTGCCGTCAAAAGTCGCTCAAAAATGATCACTTATATGATTTGATAACAGTGTTTGACCTCATGCAAGCGCACAACCTGAAGATGAATCCCACCAAGTCTTTCTTCGGCGTGTCCAGCAGGAAGTTCTTGGGCTTTGTCATTACTTCTCGGGACATTCACATAGATCCCGACAAAAAAAAGCAATCTTGGAGATGAGTCCACCGAGGAACCTCCGTGAACTCTGCGGCCTTCAGGGAAGACTAGCCTATATCAGGTGGTTTATATCTAACCTCTCAGGTTAATGTTAACCTTTCACTCAACAAATAAGGAAAGGTGTGTCTTTCGTGTGGAACGAGGAATGTCAGCGTGTCTTTGATGACATTAAGGAGTACCTGACGAATCTGCCAGTTCTGGTAGCCCCGGTCGCCGGAAAGCCCTTCATGCTCTATGTACGGGCGATGGAACACTCCCTCGGTGCTTTGCTAGCACAGAGTAATGACCCGGGACATAAATAAGCCATTTACTATCTCAGCCGGATGATGGTAGGACCGGAACATAGGTACACCATCGTGGAGAAGGAGTGCCTTGCCCTAGTGTTCGCCATTCAGAAAACACGATACTATGTGACAGGGCGGACCTTCCATGTTGTTTCACGAGTTAATCTTCTCAGGGTTCTCATGACCAAGCCAGGCCCACTCAGTTCTCGTCTAGCCAACTGGGCGATACTATTATCCCCATACGACATGGTTTTTGTTCCGCAGAAGGCTATCAAAGGTTAAGCCCTGGCTGACTTTTTAGCAGCCCATCCAGGCTCAGAAATAGCCAGAGTTTATGAAAAAATCTCCGACGAAGTCATCGCCTCAAACATGACTTCGCATGACGCCATTTGGCAAATGTTCTTTGACGGTGCTTCAAGAATGGGGCCACAAGGTGATATCGTAGCTAGAGTCGGGGTAGTATTAATTTCTCCCTTTGGGTTGGTGGTCAATCGGGCATATTCTCCTACAGAACCCTGCTCAAACAATGTAGCCGAATATAACGCTCTAGTCATCGAACTCCAACTCACAAAAGAAGTGGGGATCATGTACCTAGAAGCATATGGTGACACACAACTGGTTGTTAACCAGATCTGAGGTTCATACGAGGTTCGTAACGAGGACCTGATTCCCTACTATCATACAGCAATTGCCATCATTGCAACCTTGGAAGGGTTCTTTATAGAGCATGTTCCTAGGCTCCAAAATATCGAAGCCGATGCCCTAGCAGGCTTCGCCGCTTCCTTGGCACTTCCAAAATATACTCATCATCTAGTCGACGTAATAGGCCATGAGCTGGTCTGTCCCAAGAATAATGTTCAACTAGGTACAAGTTACTCTACCAAGATAACCGACGACATACAAGACTGGAGACGCCCGCTCGTCGACTTTGTAGTCTATGGAATTCTGCCAGAGAATATGAAGGAAGCAACTTCAATCTGAAGACGCTCTCTCAGATTCTTCTATAATACGGAGACAAAAATGTTATATCGACGATCCTATGATGGGCTACTATTAAGATGCCTGTCAAATACAGAAGCCAAAGAAGCCTTACGCGAGGCTCACGACGGCGCTTGTGAGGCTCACCAACCTGGCCCAAAATTACAAGATCGTTTCCGCCGAATGGGTTATTACTGACCCACGATGGTAGAAGATGCAGTTGATTATGCAAAAAAGTATAAGGCTTATCAGATCCATACAGATTTCATACATTTGCCATCCGATTTTTTGTACCCGACAGTGGCCTCTTGGCCATTTGAAGCATGGGGAATGGACATCATTGGGCCAATCACCCCACCATCGTCTAGGGGGCATCGGTTCATACTTACAATCACCGATTACTTCTCCAAATGGGCGAAAGCTATTCCGCTGGCAGAGGTGAAGACATCGAACGTGATTAGCTTCATAAAATATCACGTCATCTATCGTTTTGGACTACCCCGGAGGATTATTCACGACAATGGTCCGCAGTTCGCAAGCCATGCTTTCTATCGATTTTGGGACAAGAATCGGATTCAGAACATGGCCTCGACAACATATAACCCATCGGCTAACGATCTGGCTGAAGCTTTCAACAAAACCATAATCAAGCTCCTCAAAAAGTTTGTGTCTTCAAACAAACGCGACTTGAATGAAAAGCTTAGCGAGTGCTTATTGGCATATAGCACCACGATTCGGACGGCTATAGGAAATAGACTGTTCTCTATAGTTTATAGGAGCGAGGCAGTCCTCCCATTGGAGACACAGGTCCCTTCACTCCGAGTGGCCCTTACTTACCGGTTAACGTCGAACGATAACTACCGCCGACGGCTACAAGAATTGGTAGTGCTAGACAAGAAGCTTTTATAAGCTCAACAAAGCATAGAGCTCTACCAAGCGCGCGTCTCTCGAGCTTTCAACAAGAAAGTCAAACAGAGAATATTCCAAGTCGGTGATCTCGTCTTGGCCATTCGAAGACCAATGGTCATGACTCACAAGAACCCCGACAAATTCTATTCTAAATGGGAGGGTCCGTTCATCATCGAGACCGTATTCTCCAATGGCGTATACCGTCTCACAAAACAAAATGGAGAGTTGCTCATGATGCCCGTCAATAGCAAGTTTCTCAAAAAATATTATGTCTAAATGACATCTTCCAACTATCTCTCAGATTGTGAGTTATGTACCCTCTGGTATCGCTGAACTTACACTCTGACCTCAAATCTCCCAGATTGTTGAGTTATGTACATTCAGGTACCACTGAACTTACTCTTTGACTACTCCGAATGGATTCATATCTCATCTCCTGGTCATATCTATGAACTTCCATATTAAACGCTTTTTTTCTATCAGATTTTGCCTCAAAATCTATTACCCGTACCACTAGTGCACAGAAGAGTAATAGGTCCACAAAACTTATCCTAATCTATTACTCGTACCATCGGTGCACAAAAAGGGTAATAGGTCCACAAAATTCTCCAACGGGAAAAACAACCACGTTCATATTACCTCTGAGTTGTTTTTCCGTCCATCACAAACAAATCACCGAATACATAGAACTTCCACGTTGATAGCACCGCTGAGTTGTTCTGTGTATCCCTATTAGGCCTACTCCTTCCATGTCCACATTAACTATGAGTAGGGAGGCTGTACTTTAGACCCATATTTACCACGTCCTCATTACCTCTGAGTAAATATGTTGGTTTTCTCTCCACTTATTATCAGTACTCGCATCGACAGTATATAAAAAGGGTAATAAGTCCATAAAAGTTATCCTAACATATTATTCGCACCATCGGTGTACCAAATAGTAGTAGGTCCACAAAATATCATTCAAATATATTTGCTCGCATTTCCATATGCACAAAAGGGCAATAAGTCCATAAAAAATTCTCCAGTGGGATGTCCTTTATCAAACAAAAATGTTGTATTAGGCCCTCTAGTACAAGCACCACAAAATACTACAAATAAAGAATGGAGTGAACGTATTCTGTTTATTCAAAATCAGTTACATTCATAGGACTACATCAACATCAGAAAACAAAGAAAGGAAAATCTAGCAATACATAGTTTGGTCAGTTTGACAACACTTCGCCTTCACCAAAAAGCAGTTTCGTGGCCCTCGAAAGAAGTCATGTTTTACTGTTGAGAAGCAAACAAGGCTATTGAATCTCCAAGGAGGTACCCGGAGGAGGGCAAATATAGTACGCTGTTCTTTCCTCCGTATTGCGGATACCTTAGCCCCACTCCTCCGAAGGACCATACCTTCAAAACAGCATCCCTGATGGTGGTTTTGCCAACTTGGAGAGCCGTGAAAACAGGACGTTCATGATGACGCCTGACCACCGTCCAACTCTCCGAGGTATAAAGGTTCTTCCTACCACCTGGGGAAAACTCTTTCGAAGCATGAAGAATTCTGAGTTGTTTGATGTGTAAGCCAAAATGGCGCGGGGAAAACTCTTCCAAAGCATGAGGAGTTTTGAGCTGTCTATTGTATGTGACAGAATGGTATATTTTTACTTTATCATCGACACTGGTCCTAGAGAATTTTGCTAGCCAGATCCCTACAAGACATGGAAAAAGGGCTTAGCATCGAAAAAAAAACAAAGGATTCTATTTTTCAGTTATGCGGCCTAGCCAGTTATGCGGCCTAGCCAAACAGAACTCATGCGGCTCAGTCATGAGGCACTCATGCGGCCCAGTCATAAAGTACTCATGTGGCTCAGTCATGAGGCAATTATGCAGCACAGTCATACAGTATTCATGCGGCCCAATCATAAAGTGCTCATGCGGCTCAGTCATGAGGCACTTATGTGCCTCAGTCATGAAGTGTTCATACGGATCAGTCTTGGGGCACTTATACAGTTCAAGTTCGAATGAGCAGAGCTTATACGTCTCAGCCCATGCGGCCCTATCATACAGAATACATGCGGTCCAAATGAGATAGGGCATGCATCGACCATGCTTAAAGCACAGAGGCAGTATATGACAGGCCCGCGCATAAAATATGCGATAGGGCCATTCAAAATTTTAGTCATCGTCTTGACACCATCCTTACTCTTGAGAGGGGGTTGCACGTCGGGAGGAACGGAAGGAGCGTATGCCGCTTTCGACGGAGAAGCAAGTCCCTTTCCTTTGGCCGCCATACCAGTCGACTTGGAAGCTTTTGGAGCCATAGCAGAAAGTATGATGAAGTCGAAGGAGAAGTTTGGGGACTTTATCCCTAATAACCGTCAGCTTTCGATTCTCGAGATCATTAAAGATAATGACGATGTTTGGGGACTTTATCCCTAATAACCGTCTGCTTTATCTTGAAGAGCGCCTCTTCGATTCTCGAGATCATTAAAGATAATGTCAACATTTGGGGACTTTATCCCTAGTAACCGTCGGCTTTATCTCGAAAAAAGATCCACAACCAAATCAAGAAAAATTAAATGCAGCAGTGACAGCTGGCAGACTGATGGGGTCTCTTTGCGGCTCAAGATTTCCCTGCGGCTTGAGATATCTCTGCGGCTCAAAAATTCCCTGCAACTTAAAGACTCCCTGCGGCTTGACATATCTCCATGCTTCTTATTCAAAGTATTCCAAATTTGAAATTTGAAAACTTTGAAGGGGGTCTTGTAGAAGCATAGAAAATATTGGGTTTATGCGGATCATAATTTGTCGTATATGTACTTTGGGCCAAACAGGTCCGCATATATGAGAGCCGCATGACAGATTTAACACCTTATGCGGCCCGTCGACAACCAGACTGATTCGAGCCACAGAAGAAAGATATGCGGCCAAGTGGATCAGTTCGTCTGATAAAGTTGACAAGATCTATCAAAACTGACAAAAATGACAGCTCTGACACTCTGACAAAAAGATAAGACGTGAGACGTCACCAAAAGTAGTGTTCATACGCTTTCATACGGCCAAAAGAAGTGTTACCCAATCCGCATGAACCTTATGCGGCTCAAACACATGCGGCCCCAAAGACTTCGAACTTCATGCGACCAAGGGTGATTGTGACCCAAACCACACGAGCTTTATGCGGCCCAAAATACAGAATCTATGCGGCTTAAAAGTCCTTAAGCTATATACGGGCTAAGGAATATAGCGACTTAAGCCA
Source organism: Iris pallida (assembly GCA_029216955.1). NCBI lineage: Eukaryota > Viridiplantae > Streptophyta > Magnoliopsida > Asparagales > Iridaceae > Iris > Iris pallida. Next base: position 29,952,299 of record JANAVB010009200.1, read on the forward strand.
CATGAGTGTCATGCGGCCCAACATGGTCAAAAAATGAGAGACTCGTGTGGCTCAAAATAATTATTATCCTGCGATAGGACACGTGGCAAGCCGACCAAGTCTCAACCACCCAGATTTGCTTCAACAAAATCCTAACAAATCAACAGCTTACGGCAAAAGTGCGGGTCTTCATGTGCTGATTAGCCACGTGGCCACATGCCATCTATGCGGCTCAAAATATATACCACTATAAATAGCAGGGTGCCACATCCCTGGAAAAGGCTGGCAACCTTTGAAAGGCAATTTCTTTAAAAGCTAATGACTGCGTCAGATAGTCCACGGAGTAAGGCAGAGTTGATACACTTTTTCGATCCTCCACCGTCACCCCCATAATCAAAACCTAAATAATTGTACTTAGATTATTTCCTAGGATTTCTTTTTAGGCTTTTCTTTGTACAAGCGAGTTTGCAATCAATTTCAGTATTTCTGTAATACCTGTCTTTGATTTTTAATGGCAAGCAATATACCAAGATAAAAAAGGAATAACATCTCATGACAGGATCTAGAAATACAAACTCGTGTGACCAATGTGTCGAGAATTAACTATATCTACACTAAATACACGAAACATAAAAAATACCATAAACGAAAAATTATCAGAGAATGTACTCGCCTGAGATCATGTGTGAAATATCATCAACGTCCAATACGGTGCTTCGAATATTGTATCAATATTATATTTGAAATTGAAAACAAGTCATACTAGTTTATTTCTAGGTTATAAAGTCCATTGTAGATCAAATTGGTCAATCTAGGTCAACTCTAGGATAATCAAGTCAAACTTGGTCAACCTATCCATATCTAACTTGTATGTGCCTATAACTAAGCTATTGGATCCATACCTTAAATATCTTGACATATTTAGCTTGTGGGATACTAGAGTACCCATACTATCTATGTATCTATATCAAGTATATTACCTACCACTTACTTTACTAAGGTGAAACTGTTTACTTTAGCACCCATGTGTACCTATATACTAGGTAAGAAATATCAAATTCTTAGCTTTACCTATATTCTTATAAAGGCATACCCTATACCCTAACATTAATACCAAAATTTGGATATTGTCTACAAGTAATAACTTTCCCATCTACTCATATCTACACACCCTACTCCTCACTGATTAAACTCATTGCCTACAAATTAATCCTACTATTTTTTTCTTTCTAACACTTGAATGACCTACATTAGGCTTCACCCCCTGTGCACATACAACTGAATGCCCTATATTTCTTCCTCATTCCTACCTGTCTAAATACTCTTACTACTGCTACTTCAAGGATTGAAACTCAAAACCCTTTTTATTTTAGTCCAAGACTGAACTTCAACCTTTATCAATCCTTTCCTTATATATACCTACCTCCTTCTTCCTATTACTAGTAGTCAAATACCTAAACCACCTATCAGTTACCTAAGACTTTATGTTACCAATTTTTCCCCAACCATACAATTCTGCTCACAGTCCCCCATCAATTTCCCTTAACTGACATCTCTGCATTCCCTTATATCTGTTCAGTTAATAGATTGTACATCACCTTCTCCTCATTCCAGTTTAGGATTGAAATCCCCATCAATCTTATTGACTGATCCAAATCAGTTTGAAAACTGATACCAAATTAGTTTGGAAAACTGATACCAAATAAGTTTGGAAAACTGAAACACACATCTGTTGAAAAACTGATACAATTTTCAGTTGAAGAAATGATATAAATATTAGTTAAAAAAATTATTATCCACAATTCAGTCCTTGTGGACTGATACAACATATCAGTCCTTATGGACTGATCAACATATCAGTCCTGATGGACTGATCACCATATCACTCCTTGTGGACTGATCAACCCCTCTTTCATTCCTATTGGATTAGTCAAACAGGTCAGTCCTTATGGACTGAACAGCATTAGTTCCATGGACTTCCAACTGAACGCTTTAGTTCAGTCTAAAGAACACTGAATCCCCTATTCAAACATTTATTCCTATTCATTCAATAAGTCCCCCAAAACTCTCTGCTATAGTACCCATATGCCCTTATATGATATCAAACATGTCGCTACTTATATATATATGATACACTCACTAGACATATATATAAGTATGTACCAGGAAACACAATCCATGCCCTTACATGTATATAACAGTGTCATATATGAACCAATTACATATAGATATATATATATATATATTATACCTATAGGATACATTTATATATACAAGGATATACATATAGATACATGCACTCTTATACATTTATATGCAAGGTATATGATACTAGGGCCCAAGCATATAAATATACAAAATTAGTGTGTCATTAGGCTTATGTCAAGTGCTATGAGAAATGGGGTGTTTGCACCAATGAGTAGGAGTCCAAAAAACTTCCAAATTGATCCCGTGTCCAAATACAACATGACACAACGTATTGGTGTCCATTTATGGACATTATACTAGCCTCAAACACTACACACATGTCCATTTAGCCTATAGGGCAATATGAAAAACACTTGGTGTGCCATCCTCGGATTTCTTCCAAAAGTGTCACAAAATCCATTCTAACTTTCAAATGAGGACTTATTAAAGTCTCAAAACTCTTCCTATGGGTTGTCCTAATACATGGGTGAGTTCCTAAGGGTCCAATATCAAAATTAGAATATGAATGACAAGAATAGAGAGTGTTATACCTATTATGAGATGGATTCCCAATAAACAATCCAGAGGACACGATATCGACACGAAACTCATTAGCAAATGTACTCTCCTCCTCGCTCCTACCTCCAAGCTCCTTGTAGGCACTTCTTTCTAGAGAAGATGAAAGGAATGGTGGAGGAGTGAGTGGGATTTAGGATAAATTAATGGTGGAATGGCTCCTTTATTGGAAATAACTGAAAATTAGGAAGATGGAGGCTATGGAATGAATTGCAATAAATGAAGGGGAGAGGATTCATGGTCGATCATTTATGCTATGTTAGGACCAAGGCACAAAGTCCATTTAGCCCTCTAAAGTTGTCATTTGGGCAATTAATTGCATGTTAAGGTTTGGGGCCATTTTGGTCAATAGCCCAATCTCTTAATGAACTAATTGGTCATGAATAATCAGTCTAATGGAACTAGTCTAATGAGTCGGTTTATGAGTTATGTTATGATAATTATTGAGCTCTAGTTTAGTATTTAGGCTAACCGGTCTACTAACACAAATCTGACAATTGGGCTAGCCTCTAACCATGCCAACTAACACAAATAAAATAAATAAATACACACAATATTCCTAAATAAATATTCATATTATATAATAATTTTGAATTGAATAAATTACCCCATTTTGGAAAACTGGCAGTAACAAAAAGCGAGTAGTTAAATTGTTTTAATTATTTTCCTGACATGCCATATATCTAAAATAGTATTTATTTGGGCATTTATCTAGTTCTGTTTTATTTGTTCAAAATGTGTTATTTATGATTTATGGATTCTTTTATTAAAGCTGTTTTTGTGATACAAAAATTTGAATCATCATATGTCAGTCTAAGGACTAAATGGACGCATTCAAATATTTGTTAAGACAGTTTTTTCTAATCTATCTGTTACTCGAATGCTATTATTAAAATAGTTTTTTCAAAAATCCTTTACTGACATGAAATGATTTGTGTTATATATATTTTTTAATTGGAAATTTTTTTGTTTCTTCATCTTTATTTTCCTTGCCTAAAGATTATATTTGGTTTTAAGTTTATATGAATTGATCAAAGAGAAGAAAGATGCATATCTACGATATTCCTTAGATATTGTTATATTTTTATTTTATCTATCTTTTGCATATAAATACTTTTTAATTAGATACACATACTTTAAGGGGAAGCTAACTAATTGTTTCGATTCTCTTATACCCTTAATATATAGTATACCTAGTTCATCATGGACATATATTCTTCTATTTAAAATATCTTGTTGATTTATACATGATATTTTGATTTATAGTGGATTTATGAAAGAATTTATGATTATTATTATTTCTTCTTGATTCTCTCATTTTATATGAATTTTTAAAAGTTATCTTGCCAAATATTTTTAGTTTTCTTTATTGATTATTCTTTTGAGTTTAAATTAATTTGGCTTTTCTTATTGAGATTTTTTCCCAAATTTCATGATTATCTATATTTAAACTGGTCATACCTTGCGGGGGAGCATTCAAGTTGACTGAATTTCTCCTTCTCAAATATTTTATCTCAATTATTTTCATGTTTATCTAATGGATATTCATGTATCATGATAAGGTAATTCAGCTCAAACACATGAACTTTGGTGTAGATTTTTGATAGATTCTAGTATATCTATTTTGATCTTATTTTAGTGATTATACTCTTTATGAAATTGGTTCACTAATTTTGATGGACAAATTATGAATCATAATTTTTTTGTGATCACTGTTAAAATTCTTAGTATATCTTCTAGATATACTATATTTGGTATTGGTATATACTAGATCTGCAAATTTTTAATCCTCATAGATTACTTACAACCAATGATTGATTTCTACATTACTGGTAATACTTTATATTAAAATCCTTTATTGGTCTCTTTCAAAACTATATTTATACTCTTTAACAGGTTGTGTTTTGAATGGTTTCTTTCAAAGCTCTAACCTAATCTATGATCATGATTATTTTTTCCTTGGTCCTGCTATGATATATTTTCTTATGCTTGAGTTTAGTTTTATCACTTATTACGGGGGAGCTTATTTTTGATCATGTCAACGGGGAAAAAATAAGTTTAAGTTAGCACACAATATTCTACTAATATATGGTTATTTGTGATACATGCATCTATTGTATCTTTCTTAAACTTAACCGATTTGTTATAATAAAAAAAGAAAAGATTGTTGGCCCAATAATTGTATTATATTTTTGAATATGTCTAATTGATTAAGTTTAATATTACGATGTCACTAATATCCATGTAAACACTATCATATTGCTACTTAAACTTTGCATTGTCCTAAATGTTTACTATATCATATTGCTATGCTTGTATCAAACTATAACATATTGTTTTGTTTGCCTAACATGTAGTTGCAGACAAGTGTTATACAACAAGAACCAGAACATATGTAATGATGAATTAATGATGGGCCAAAGACGGTATTATACAAGAAGATTCTTTTGAACCGCGTAGCGACCATCAGATTTCCAGATCTGTTTATCTTTGGACGACCGCCGTCAAAGAAAAAGGCATCATCAAAGGGCTATTGGTTTTTATATATTTTTTTTGTATTTTATTTTTATTTGAATTTATAAGAATATGTAAAATTGATCAGATTGGTAGTGGCTTAGGTTTTATCATTCCACTTTTCAAAAACCCTACCTATCTAAATCCTAAAATTCCAGAATTTCAAAAAGCTCAAAGCCTGTACAAAATTGGTCCAAATATACTGTTTTGACCCTGACAGAACTCAGGGTGAACTCTGACCGACTTCCGTCTAGGGTAATGCAAATTTTAGTTCTACCAAATCTGTCTACAATGTTCATTTGGAAGATTTATGCATGGGAACTCGGCCAGAAGTCTGGCCGAATTTGGTCAACAAAAATACTTTAAATAGAGGATAATTTTCACCATTTCAAATCACTCATCCATTCTCTCTTCTCTCTCTTTACGTGTTTATCTTGAGCAAAAGCTCTCACATTTAGCCTATACTACTCTTTAGCCAAAGCCATTACAATTTTGTTTCAATCTAGAGTTTTGGTTCAGAAGAGTTGTATCAGAGGTTGTAATTCAGAAAACTTTTCAGTTTTCAAAATCAAGTTTGTGGAGTCGGTCGTTTGCTCGTCACCAAGTATGGTATTGTAAGAGACTACAAGCTGTTAATTAGCTTGTGTATAGTAGATTAACATCGAGTATGAGTACTCGAGACTGGAGTAGTCCTCTCAGAGGGAGACTATTATACATCATTGTGTCACTAATTTTGATTTTCTGATCTCTTACTTTACTGCATTTTATTTACTGTCTCTTACCTGCCATAGTTTATAACTGCTTAATTTTTAAGTGGTGATTTTTTTCCCTGCGCACACACACTCTATTCACCCACCTCTAGAGGTGATCAACATTCCTATAGGCCATAGGAGTCACGACGGGCTCATTTGCTCTTACCATCATGGGGGCCTCTTTTTGGCACTCCTCCAGCAAATCTGAGAAATCCAGATGCTCATAATCAAAAGTGGCGACTGGAGCGAGCAGAGGCATCCCTTCCGCCTCAAGGACCTTCTCAGCCTCTGTAGTTGCGGGTACCTCAATCGTCGAAGGTCTCTCGGCTGGAGCAGGTTCTGTAACCCTCACCGAAGAAGGGCCTTCTGACGGTACAGTGGTTTCAGCCTTAACCTTCGGGCGAATCGGCACCCAAGGGTGCACCCTAGCTGTAGGTGTCGGAGGAAGATCCTTGAGGACTTCAAATGCACAATCAGTCATGTCTTTCTTTGACCGTTTCGTTTTCTTCTTCGAGAGATGCACAAACAAAGAAAAAATAAGCAGAATGCCTGAAATGGATAAATTAAAAAGTATACCATATACCTGTGAAGGGGACTTAACTGGCAGAGTTTTCTTCCGCTCCGCAGGTGGAGAAGACGATCGTTTTGATGTGGTTTGCTTATATGCAACCCGTTTAATACTCTTGGAGGGTGGAGAGCTCACCTTTGGGGAGGCACAACGCTTCAAAGGGAGGACTGCATGAGCCTCCTCTTCCTTTTCTTCTTAGGAGGAACTAGATCCTCCTGATGTTCTGCCCCCTGATGGGACAAAATCCCGAAGGCACTTAAGGATGGCCTGAGAGGCCTCCAACTTGGTCCAGACAATGAATCTCCACTCCCGATTGTTTCCCAGAGAAAAGCAGTTAGCCGAGCAGTAATACTTTATCGCAGAGTAAAAGATATATGTCTTAGGACAAATCGCAGTGACCGTGAAGCTTGCACCGGTGCACCCGAAATTGTAGTAATATCATGTGCACGCACCATCCAACAAAGTTTCTTCATAACTCAAACAAAGGCTGGGGTTATACATCATCAGATAGTTGTTGTCGAATTGACGAATAAATTGACTCGGCAAATAAGGTTCCAGGAATACGTGATTCTGGTTCCTGTACCCCAAATGTGACAGTCGGATAGATTGAAGCCAATAAAAGGCTCCAGGCGTCAGAGTACTACTCTTCCTGCCCTTGTCCACCAGTATGTCTCTCGTGTGAAAGCCTAAGTAAGTTGGTGGGACTTTAAAAAATTCATAACCATCCAAGTGCCCCAGCACCCATCTACAAATAGGGACACCATGGTGAGCCTACTTTATTCGACGATAGCTACGGATGGAAGCGTCCCCATCTGTATGGCCTTCTTGATCGGGGTCTATTAGACCAGGGTGATGCAACACCAACCAAGCCATCAAGTAGTGATAGGGGAGATCCACTCAGGAAAACTCATATTTTCCTCCGTCGTGCAAAATTGTCCTCATCGAAAGCTCTCGCAGGCCTCGTAGAGTCTTGCAGACATGGCAGGTAGAAGCGCCAGTTTATAACCAAATACCAGCTTCACGGCCGTCACAATAAGGTTCCTTCTCACTCGTCCAACGGATCCAGAACCACCTTGCATTATGCAATTACGCAGCCATATCATCAACAAAGAAGCCAACACCGCCTTCGGGTCATGACGTTCAGGTTGATACAAACAAAATTCTGGATAAAGGCGTTCGATTTCCCCTTCGCATCCACTGTAGGGCTTGTCTCCCCATATCTTCCATTATGACTTCAACCTCGGTCGTGGTATACTCTTTAATAGTAGTGATGTGAACCTATCTCGGTCCTGCAGGATGTTCCATAAAGACGTAATCCATCTAGACAGAAACGTGGGGATGAGTCTTTTGGGCATCCTAATGCGTACATAGTTGGTGGTAACACAACAGCTCTTTATTCACGTCTATCATCTTGGGCTGTCGTGCTTCCAGCCATATGAATTCCTCCTTACAGGAAGTATACCCTTCGTACGGCTCCGCCCCCCAGGACAGCTTTGAGAATACAAACATCTCATGGTGAGCCTACCCTAACTCTCCTCCAGGAGTATAGAATGTCCTATTGTGGTGATTGTATAGCCGTAACAGGTCTGAGAACATGTGTGGGTTAATCTCCATCTAATATTCAGTAGCCCTAACAGCTTGGTATAGACTAATCTCCCTCAGCCCCTTCTTGTACTAAGGTACTATCCATAAGGTCAAATTATGCCACTTTGTTTTGGGATGGACCCAACCTTCGACGCGGAAAGCCCCACACGGGTATCAAACCTCCGCCTCAAGAAGCTGGTTGGCAAAAAGTGAGGCTTCGAAAGGATGAATGGAGAGAGTTAGATAATTATACGTGTACCCAGGGCACAATACTCTCAAAGAGTAGGATGGTTCGTCACGGATGTAGGTGAAGGCATCTCTTTTCCTAGAACGAGAGTCTAGTTTAAAGTGATCCGCTAGCCTTCCTCCCTGAGTAGGGATCAAGTTCCACTCCATGCATCGCTTCTCAGTAAAACAAGAGAAGACCGAAAGTGGAAGATGTCGATGGCACATACAGGCTAAGGTCATAATTGCCAAAAATACCACTCCTCCTTCAACATCAAGAGTTTAGTCTCCTTAGCAATCAACTTGTCGCTAAAAATGAAGTGAGGTTTTAGCATCTCACTACCAGTATCACCCTCAAGTGTCAGCTTGCTTCGACTTATCATACATCAGATGTAGGCATAATACTGGAGGTTTTAACATCTCACTACCAGTATCACCCTCAAGTGTCAGCTTGCCTCGACTCATCAAGTGTCAGCTTGCCTCGATGACCAATCGATGTTCAGGTTGGCCGCGAACGATTAACTCCTTAGCGGAGTTTACCACCTCCTCGTCAAAGTTCACACCCAAAGAGTAAACCAACGAGTCAAAAAGGATCTTGTCAAATCGAGGGATAGTCAGAAACTAGACACAAAAAAAAACAAAGTTAAAAAGATTCCCAGAAAGCATTTCTACACAAAAGAAATAGAAAAACAAGCCTCTGGGCAGGAACTGTTTAGTGGCCCTACGCATCAGCGAGTAAGCTTCAGTGCATGCACTTAAAAAGTGACTCTGCACATCAGCAAGCTAACTTTCGTATAAGCACTGCTTAGTGATCCTGTGCATCAGTAAGCAAGCATCAGCACATGCACTATTTAGTAACCCTGCGCATTAGCTAAAGCATCAGCACATCTTTTAGATGCTACTTCGAAAAGTAGCTCCCATGCGCAGCAGCGAAAGGACCACCAACGTATCTTCTAGACGCCACTTTAAAAAGTAGCGTACCTGCACGTCAGCGAAAGAAACGTCAACGCTTCTTCCAAACACTACTTCGAAAAGTAGTATCCATGCGCATCAGCGAATAAGGCATCGATGCATATTTTAAAGTGTCGCTTAGAAATCAAACACTTATGCACCGACACCCATCTTAGGCCATCTATGTCAAAAGGAAGACATGAAGACCTACTCGACATAGCTTTTTGCACATCAGCATGCCCGTTAGTGTTAATGCCAGAGCTTCTTCAGTGACGTCAACTTCAGTCGCTGGCCTCTTCTCCTTCGCCTTGCTAGTACTCGTAGTAACAACCTTTGGAGCCTTGGGAACTTTGGGTGCCCTTGGAGTCTTGGGGGCCATTGGAAAAAATTTGGATTTCTACTCGAGGAAGAAGAAGAACTCTTTTTGGAAAAGTTTGGAAGAAATGACAAAGTAAAGTTTCTCTCCCTCGAAAAACCTCTATTTATAGGATGAAGCCACGTGTCAGCTGATAAGACCAGGAGGCGCTTCAGATTTGAAGAAACTTTTCAAAACATTTGCAGTGGTGGAATGAAATCATTTATGATATTTTCTGAAAAATGAGGAGTCATTATCATTTAATGAAATGATGACTAAAGCACAAATTGCTGATGGTTACTATATCTATCTTAATGATGATAGCCTGTCAGAAATGTGTTGCGCACTTCCTATGCCACATGTCATTTTTTATGCTTCTTTTCTAAGTATTTCAAACTTATCCAAATTTCAAAACTTTGAAGGGGTCATGTAGAAGCATGAAAGTGCAGTGACTATAAAGCACAGTCAACTTAAAGTTGTTGGACATCTCAAGATAATACAATGAGGGTAGGATACGAAAAGCAGATTCTTTATTAAAAAGTCATGATTATATAAGTCTATTACAGATTCTTCACGATTATATATAAAGCTATCTGCTCAGCGTATAAAAGTGCAGCATTATCGATTCAGCATACAAAAGTGCAGGAACACAAAAAAGTATATTACTTCATGGTCATAGTGAACCACTTCCTCGTCAGGAGTGCCTTACTTCCTCATCTTAGTTCAGGTGCATCACCTGCCGCCTTGTGGGTCTTCCAGCATAAGGAGGGTCAGGCACATCAACCCCAAACCTTCTACTCTGTTTGACGCTCAATGTCGTATCGAACAAAAGCTCAGATAGCACACTGCATTCACAGGGACAACTACTTCTATAGTCATCAAAGTTCTCCTTAATGAATCCTTTATCAAGAATGCTGCTTCTATGAACAAATATTTCTGCAATCCTAGCCCCCGACTGGCACAATTTATGCCAAGCTTGCTAAGGAGAAGACTTAGTAGGGTGCAACAGATCTCCGAGAGAAAGAAGGGTGCACGAATGACTTGTGCCATAAAAAGTGCCCCAATTTATAGGCTTTATGGTCAAACCCATAGGCCAAGTGGTAACCTGTCAAAGGCTCCGAATTAATTAGATGAACCTTGTATTCATCATAATAAATCTCATTTATGACATTTCTGACTAAGTCTTTGGTCTCAAGCTCCACAAAGTTGCAACAATTAATGAGGCATTGACTCAAGATGCCTCGAAAGCGGAGTACCTCAGAGCCCTAAAAAGTGCATGTGCTTCAGAGCCCCACAACCACAATATGTCAGAGCTCCAAAAGTGCAGCACCTTGGAAAATCCAAAAAGTGCAGCGCCTAAACCATAGTACTTACTTTGGGCCATTACTTTAGCATTCATGACATGCTGTCACAAGTGTTAGAAGACAACTATTGATTGACAGCTATCAATTATCAGTTGTCAAAGCATCAGATGTCAACAGTTGTCAGATGTCAGTCAAAAGCATGGGTTCCAACGCAACATCTAGAAGCTCAACTTTTAAGACATCCCAAAAAGTACAGCCTCTATGGAATTTGTAAAACCCCTAAATTTCTACTATGATTTTTTTTAAAATTAATTTGGTATTAAATTTATGTTCGTAATTGTACGTTGCGTACGAGTTCGCGATATTCGTATTCATACGTCACGCGCAAATTACGTTTTGTATTTGCTCGTCGAATGCGAATATGTGCGAGGTACATATATTTGAAAATTATTTTTATAGAAATATAGCTTTCAATACTATATGATAAATAATATATTTTGCTTGAAATTGTAAAAAGGCGCCACAATAGATTTTCTGCAAGTTCGTATCATTCATTTGTCGTAAAGGATATTTATTTATTATACAAATATAAATGGTGTCTTTGAAAACTATGTTTTGAGACAAATATTCTTTTGCATATAAAGTACATGGATTTAAATTTATTTTCAAAATTATTAAATACTATTATTTTATTATTTGGAAAAAGTTAATTTTAAATTAGTTTATTATGAATAAATTGACATTTGCTTTTATCAAATTTTTATGAGTTTTCAAATCTAATAAGAGGATTTATCTAGTTTAAATCTCTTGGAAAAGATATTGGTTGGAAAAGATTTTATTTGCCTTAAATTAAATAGTTTTAAAATTAAAGATAAGTTTTATTTATATTATACTGAATTAGTTTAAATCGAATTTAAATTAATATGATATTATCTATAGAGGATTTCAAATCCTCCAATCCCTATCCAACTGGAAATTCCCATATCCTATAAATAGGCAGGTACTCATCCAAATTATTTCTTCCATTGTGCATCGTGTCCGTGCCTCCCATCCACTAATTTTTTCCCATACAAATATATTGCCCCCGTGTCCGACAGTCCCGGACACCATCCTCCGTCATTTCCGTGTCACACAAGACACAATAACCATCCACGACACCACCCTACCCCTAATCTAATCCCTGCCAGCGCCGCCATCACAGACTCCGCAGCGACCTTTCCGTTCACCTCCGACCAAACCACCTTCACCATCGCCACAACCATCAAATTCCACCTCGCCCAATAACATAACCATACCAGAAAATCCCCAACCTCCCCTTCATCGCTGGTGACCCCATCAACCGACGACCACCACCAGTAAATTAACCATCACTATCATCCAAAAAGAAGAAGAGGGGAACCTTACCCACAGCCGAAGCCGCCGCAAGCCGCTCGACGACCACAGTCGTCGTCGACCGCCTCCCGCGGATCTGTAGTCGCCATCGAGACCCCCTTCAACGCCGTACAGCCCCAACTTGCGCTCCTCCGCCGAGCCGCTGAGAAATCCCCTTCGTTCCTCTCTCCGGCACTGTTCGTCGTCGGAGTGTGCGCCCATCCGCCGCGCTTCAGCGCTGCCGCCTCCAGACTTTGCCACCCCGTACCAGCCTCCGCGAGCCCAGATCAGCCGCAGCCTTGTCCGGAGCAGCTGTGCCACCCCGCGCCAGTCTCCACGAGCCCCGAATCGCTGTGCCGCCGACCACAGATGTGCGCCGCCCACGCCGTTCTCTAACGACCGCACCATCCGTGTGCGGGACCACCCGTCTCCGCCCTCGTTCACGACTCCCAGGCCGGCCCGCGTCGCCAGCTTCTCCGCCTCCACCGGAGATCAGCCCCACCGCTTCCCTCCACCGCCTCGGCGAAACCCTCAGCCACCGCCTCCCACTGCACTGTGCTTCGCCTCCTCTGCAATGGCCGGCCAACACCACCGCCACTGTCACCCACTCTTTCAAACCCAGCACGGCCGAGCTCCGCCGCGATCAGCTGTCAGGCGCGCCTTCCGGTGACTTCATCGACTCCTTCCGACCCAAAACCCATCTCTCTCTCTCTTATACTAACATTGGGGGAATAAGGATTGCAGTAGTTTTATAACTTATATTATTATTATTATTATTATTATTATTATCATTATTATTACTATTAGAATGTAATTACTATTTTTATTTTATGCTAAAAGTATATATAGGTATGGATATTTTGCCATTGTTATTTGTAACAATATAATTTTCAAAAATTCAATAAAAATAATTTTATTAATATTATAATATTTGTGAAAAATATATTGCATACTATTTTATCTAGGGATTTTTGCACTACAAAATTAAATCTTTACACTTTAGTTTTAACCCTAAAAATAATTTTCTAGATTTGCAAAATATTACTTTAAAATATTTTGACTAATAAAAAGGTAATTTCACATTATGATTTTTAAATATATATGTATTAAGATATTTTGTTTAAATTTAATATAGATTTTAAGTATCATAAATATTTTCTAAAATAGATATATATTTATTCTCACCAAATTCTCCTCGATTATCATTATTAATCACGTCTGATCACACGTTTCTATTTTCTCGCAAATTTAGGCCATGTTCGCATGGACCTCGGCTATTGGAAAGAATATGACATCTCGAACATCTTACCACCGAACGGCACACCAGGCAAGACACCTTGCCTTTACTGTTTAAATTCTTTCTCAATATCATGTAAGTTTTTTTTCTTTATGTTGTTCTTTTTAAATTATATATATATGCAAATTATTATATTTTATGCAATTAGCTTAGAGTTAAGGGACTACCGTAGGTTTAGTGTATCTCATAAACCGTCACGATGTGCCACGGATTGTGTGTGAGTTGTGAGTCGCATATAGATGCGGACTTGTGCGCTGACTGATCATTGGCGCGTACAGGCCGTGCGTTAAGATATAACTGCTAATAGATTTGTGTAGAAGACTTGGCAGTTATTAAGGATTAAATAGTGTCGTGGAGTCGACACATATAAAGTATCATTGGGGGGAGGGGACAGTTATTAGCGTAGGGGCTATATTTTATTTTTACACACATTTTGGGCCGAGGGTGACTCTCATGAGCACTACCTTCTGCCCAGGTCGATAGCGTCTCGGATGAGCGCTACTTGCTGGTCACACTCTATTACTTGCTTGCGTGAATCCGTTACAGCCCCTGCGTAGAACGTTGTCCTCAAAGTGCATATCACCGAGAATGTGTAGAAAACTTTACTCATGCATACTTTTCTGTTGAGCTTATTTATTCAGTTTATCGGCATGATATTATGTGTCTTGTTACGTCCCTCTGAGGACCTGGTTTTTTCTCAGGTGTGTGTTCATATTTTCTTGCAGGTGCTCTAGCTAAGGCCATTCCTTCTTTCGTGATGGTTGCTCTTGGACTCGTCACTTGCTCTCGCTTGCTAAATTCCTTCCTTGTATATTTTTCCATATTTACTTGTGGTTGGTAGTGGACTTTGTCTCCGCCCAACTATTGTGTACATGACAAATTCAAAATTACTTTATATCATTATTTATTTTTGTGGATGAGATTTAGTGTCTTGGCTTTCTACATTTACAGCTTATGTATATATACGAGTCGTATATTTACTCGTATGTATACAACTGGCATGATACGTATCTAGTCTCAAGTATTTGGGACTGGGGCGTTACAGAATTTGTCGAGATATGCCACCGGACAACCATATCTCTTATAATACGATCAAATCCAATTTGTTCAAACAAAATGAGGTCTTTGAGCGATATGCACACGACAAGTGTCATTGACTCAGTCGTGTTTATGAATGGGTATCAACCACCCAAGATCTTAGAAACAAGATAATTCTAATAACTGCCACGTATTATCTCATCAGTAGCCCCAATAGTGCATTTACAAATAGATTCTCTAATATTCTCGTACACGTAGTTCTACTGCACGCCAAACGCCCATACGCACATCGTATATGTGCCAGCCTATAAATAGAAGATGTCTTCCTTCATTCTAGATCTTCCAATGCTTCTTGATTGGCAAACCCAGATCATCCGCTCACGGGCATTCAGAAACTCAGAGCAAGTTTTCATCGTCGTTATATCGTCAATAGAGAAAAGTAACCACCATAAAGTTTGATCTCCATCGTCACACTTTTCCAGAATCAACTTGTACTTAGATTTCCTATTTTTGATCTATTTTGTACATTTGTTGTTTATAATACAAAAGTTCGTTGAACATTTTGTTCGTGGCAAATACACCCATAGGTATATTAATTCTGCTACTCAATAATGCCCTTTGGTATGAAGAATGAAGGTACGACATACCAGTGAGCTATGAGCTCTATATCCCATGAACACCTCCACAAAACAGTAGAATCTTATATTGATAAAATTAATGTTAAGAGTCATGTTAAGGGCAATCATCTTCAGGAGTTAAAAACTATATTCAATCAGATACGGGCACACCAACTTAAGATGAACCCAACCAAGTCTTTTCTGGGAGTCTCTATTGGCAAGTTCTTGGATTTCATTTTAACTTCAAAAGGCATCCATATAGACCATGAGAAACCAATGACATCCTTAGCATGCACCTACCGAAGAATCTTAGGGAACTTCATCGCATGTAATGACGTCTGGCATACATCAGAAGATTCATAGCAAATCTTCTAGGCGATGCCAACCCTCACAAAACTGATAAAGAAGGGAGTCTCTTATGTCTGGACTGATGAATGCCTGCAAGCATGGAATGCCAACAAGCATTCGATGATATCATGACATATCTTACAAATCCTCCAGTTTTGGTGGCTCTAGTCATAGAAGAACCTTCTTTGCACTACATATGTGTAAAGATCTACTCCCTTGGTGCTCTACTAGCTTAAAAAAGTGATGCAGGCTATGAAAAGGCTATCTACTACCTCAATAGAATGATGATTGATGCTATACACATATATAACCCTGTCAAGAAGAAGTCTCGCTTTGGTCTTCACCATTCAGAAGACCTGCCATTATATGGCAGAGTAGACAATTCTTGTTATTTCTTGAGTCAACCGTTTCAGAGTGCTTATCACTAAGCCCGAAGCACTAAACTCTTGCCTAGCAGCATTGGCTGACTTCCTGGCAGCACATCTGATACCTGAGAAGTAAAAACTCTATGACGACATTCCAGATAAAATACTGGAATCCAATAAAGTAGTAAAAAAGTCTATCTAACGTATCTTCTTTGAAAGTACCTCGAGAATAAGGCCCAAAGGCAAAATCATTGTAGGAGTAGGGGTGGTCATGGTTTCTCTCGATATCCTGGTTATCCACTGGGCATATTCCCTTATGAAGTCGTGTTCCAATAATATGGCAGAATACAACGCTCTTATCATCGGTCCCCAATTGGCCAAATTTTGGAGCTTAACTACTTAGAGGCAGTTGGCGCTCAATCTTCAGGATGTACAAGTTGAGATCCTTCATCTAAAAATACCATTCTTCTTTCAGCTTCATGATCCCGACAACAGAGAAGACCATCTTGTCCTAAAAAAGCATTAGGGCTGCATGTAGTAAGTTTCAATCCCATCACCAATTAGAATCTTGCCAGGACCCAGCATCTACTAGAGGTAGAGGAAGTATTGCATCTAGATGCGAAAAATCCTCCGTATAGGCTGGTCCTCCGCAATCAAAGCTTTCACATGGTTCACTACTACTTCATTATGTTCTAATCCCATCTGGCAAAAGGGAGTAACCAAACAAAATCTCGTCCAGTGAGGGCACCTCCATGAATACTGTACAAAGAAATAAGCAAAAAAGTTAGAAAAAGGTTATAAAGTAAAAAAGACTTAAAAAAATGATGTGCCATATGCATTCAAAGAGCATCACTTCGATAGGGCAATGGTGGTGACTTACCCAGGTAACAAGCTGAGCTTCAGTGCATCTTCTAGACAATGTCCATGCACTACTAAATCTTCAACGCAACCTTCAGTGCATCTTCTGGACAACGTATGCACGTCCACAGAATAAAGCTTCACGCAAAATCATTTCAGCTACGTCCATGCACGTCAGCAGTAGGTTTGGTTAGAGCATTATTCTAGATGGATACCCATCCATGCGAGTGACCATGTACAAAGTGCCTCTATGTTCAAAAGCATGGCCATTGGCGGCAGTTACCCACTTTTCGGCTTCCTTAAGGATGTTGGTTTGTGTCGTATCACCGATGAGTCTTTGACGACCTCAGTCAGCTTTACCTTTGCCTTTCCCTTGGACACAACAAAAGATTTTAGGGCCATAGAAACAAAGTGAAGTCAGAGAAGAAGAAGAAGAAGAAAATAAGGAGTTTGATATTTTTTCAAAAGCAAGTTAAAAGTCTCTCTCTTCGACCTAATCCCTATTTAAAGGCTTGGGCTACGCGTACTTCAATAGAAGAGAAGTACGTCGCCATTACTTCAAAGTTCTAGCTGAATAACTATTCGATCAAAAATACTTATCCCCTATAAGATTTGACAGCATATCATATCAGCCATGCTTTAAACAGATCATGCTCCAAAAAACCTATATGGCAGAAAAATCATGCACCTAAAGGTTCTGCTACCTATGCTTCTTGTTTAAAGTATTTCAAAAACTTGTTCAAGTTATAAAAAAACTTTAAAGGGGGGTCATGTAGAAACATGAAAAAAATTAACACAAAAACCATGCGCCTTACAAGCCCTGCACATTTGCAACCCATGCACCCAATAAACCATACGCTCAGAGGACGGCAAGAGGATCATACGCCTAAAAATCACCTAGATTCTGATACGATAGAGAGGCCATAAGCCAAATTGCTCTTTTGTACAGAGCATTTATTGCCTAACAGACAGTTGTGTTAGCTGTCAATCGATGCTTAGAAGGTCGTGCAGCACGCTTCCTATTGTACAAGAAGTCGACAGCTATATAACAACCAAGGCGTCATCATGTTCTGATCCTATGAGCCAATACAAAATCAATGTCAAGTGTAGGATAATTTGGCTAGCAAAGTCATACTCAATAAAACTAAACATTTCGAGGAACGAGCTGAAAGCATACGTTATTTCTTATGTCAGCTTAATTATTAAAACCATTTGATAGTGACAGCTATGCTGCGGCATATAGCTAGCAAAGGTGGACCTTAACATGCGCCCGTAGAAGCAATGTGCCAAGTCCTCCTTATGTGCAGGATTCGATAGTGTATCAGAATCCTTCTGTTTCAACCAATTAAGATTTTTAAATGATTAGCACGTGCTACGTGTCATTGACTTGGTCATGCCTATAATGGGTACTAACAACCCATGGTCTCAACAACCACCTAATCTCAATCACGGCCTCGTGGCGGTAACCTGCTGTTTGCCATGAACAAAAGTTATATAAACTTTTTGTTATATAAACGAGAAAAGGGTACAGAAGATTCCTAAACATGAGATTTATGTGCAAAAGTTTCTACAAAAAGTGTGACAGTAGTGATTGAGCACTGTAGTGGCTCCTATACTCAGTTAACGATCTGATGACAAATTAAACTTGCTCTGACTTTTTGATACATGTGAGTGGTAATCTGGGTTGCCAATCAAGAAGACATCGAAATCTCCTGAATGAAGGAATACTTATTCCATTTATAGGCGAGCACATATATGATGTGCGAATAGGTTTTGGCGCATAGGAGCACTGCACCTACATGATTTTCGAAGGATCTGTTTGTAACTACTTTGTGGGGGCTGTTGTAGAGATAACACATAGAAGTTGTTAAGATTTCTTCGTTCCTGAGGTCTTGGGAGGTTGGCACCACTTATCATCACTGACACGTGGCTTGCACACACTGTTCAAAGATCTCATTCAATTTGAACAAATTAGATTTTGATTCTATCGAAGGAGTGATGGTTGGCACCAGTCATCATCAGTAATATGTGTTGCACACACAATGTTCGAAGGTCTTATCTCAGTTTAAACAAACTGAATTTCAACTCTATCGAAGAAGCGACGGTTTGAACAACCTAGATCAGATTGTATCGGAAGAGATATGACTGTTTGAACAAACTACATTTGATTGCATCTGAAGAGATACGGATGTCATACTGGTAATATGGCATAGTGCTATGTTGTGGAGGAGTTGCACGCTAAATGATTGGTGCTTTTGGGACGTCAAGGCAATTGTGTTTTGGAGACAACGAGTAACTGTATTTTTGAGGAACTATAAAGGAACAATGAAAGAGGTACACTTCGTGGATCTCTGAAAGAACCAAGAAGGGGATGTACTTCTGGGAACCATGAGGTGGCTGTAATGAGCTGCACTTCTGGGAAAACTCTGACGGAGCCGTGAAGGGGTTATACTTCTTGGAACATTAGTCGCTGCACTTTTTGGACGACTAGTGATGCTTCTGAGTGGCTGAGTGAAGGCCTTCTTTATTGCTGCCACTTTAGGGGGCTCGAGAAGCGGTGACTTAAAGACTCAGTCAATAAGGCCTCATTGAATGAGATTTATCGTAATGAATTCTAGGTTCATCTAATAGATTCTGGGATTTTGAGCAACTACCATGTGGCATGTTGGTTGGACCACACACAGCCTATATAATGGAAAGCTTTTGATGAAGTCTTTGTTCATTACCTCTTGATAAGTCGACTGTTGGTGCTAGATCTCTTTGTTCAAAAAAGTTGTAGTCTTATGAAAGAACAAATTCAGGGTTTCGAGATGCACTTGAGCGTGTGGAATGGGGGGTTCGATCCTGAACAACATCTTGGAGGCCTTTGAGGCCCAAGATACTAGATTTTGGTCGACGGTCGACCCATCGTTATGCTGGAAGAGCCACAGGTTGCCCTGTGAGCTTTGCGTAGGAGCTGTTTTACTGTTCTACTCAATAAATACTTTATTAGCCATATTGGATTGAAGGAGCTGCGCACTTGACAAGAAAGTGATTCACTCTTACTATGAGGATAGCTGCGCACATGTATCTGTTGACCCAAAATCACAGTCAACCAAATATTGATAAAATTGACGATATAATACTTGTCATAATTCAATATGACACATCAAGATAGAACTCAGTGCAAGACGGACGTCGGCTCTCTCCTATAGTGTACTCAATTTTTTAGTCTGTATTTTTACATTTATTGAGCCTAGCTAAATGTAAACTGAGTAGCACTGAGTATTCTGGGCCTATACCTTATCACCAAGCAAAACCAAAAGCTCCACCAAATCAAACTAGCCAACAAAAGCCCAGTTGGGCAATTCTGTCCTATAGAGACAGAGTTCTGACCGAACTCTGCCTCCACACAGTGTTCGGGCCGAACTCTGTGTCATGACCCGTACCTACTTTTCTGGATACGAGACGTGTCTAAGCCAGCCTACGCCGCAGAGTCGGCAGTAGAACGCTGTTAAGCCCGCAAGAAGTAAATGCTCAAAAATACAACATTTGCTGCTCATTCACATTTCTACATTTATTACATCCTTTATAATTAAAGAAAATACAAGATTTTATAATTAATGAAATTGATACAATTGCTTTCTATTTCTAGGTTGACCTCAGCATACCCAAGCCTTCCCCATGCTAAGAGTGATTGCGGCTAAACCTAAAAAATGTTGGTTTCCAGTCAGGAATAGAATAAGTACACAAACCGATGGCAATGCGAAAACACAATAGAATTAATAATACATGAAAATAACATATGAGAGATAAAACTGGAAGATAACTGATGGCATGACACGATGGAGAAATAAAGAAAAAATAAAAGACATCTACCTAGGTGGTGTGAAATATTCTTTTCAACATGTGAACGGCTAGGGGTAAATAAGGCACACTGCACGTGTCGTGTGCAGCTGCTAGCATTCACGAAAGACACGGGGGATAGTTCTGGGTAGTCCACATGTCTACTAAGATATTTTCCCTTCCGACTACTCCGTGTGATGAGCGTGTCAACAAGCAGCAAGATATATGTATAAACATGAAATGAAAAGACTACTATGAATCGAAAGCAATCAGAAAGTGCACTTGCCTGAGGTCCTTAGCTGGTGAAACCAATAATACCATACCACTCAATGAGCCACAATTAGTCAACACACAGAACTCTCCAGATGCTGAAATAAACAGTACCAACGTTCTCAGAATAGTCAAATTAGCTAGGATTGCCTGTCCTTAAGTCCAATTTTGGACACATGGGCAAAACGGTAATTTCGGGTCAAAATGGTCCGTCGTTGGACCCGCTTTGCACCGAAAAGCGTGCCAGAGTCAACAGTCTCTAAAGTCGTCAAACTACATGTCAACAGGTCTAGTTTTTCGATACGAACCCAACCGTATGTCCAAAGTTAGATTTCGGCGGGCCGTGCACAAAATTGCCCGTTGAGTCGGACCGTAGGGCCCGCCAAACGGCGTTCCGATTCAACTGTCTCAGAATTGGACTAAACTTGGCATACAGGACCAAAAAAATGATACTGTCCTGTTGGCGCAAGTTTCGTCTCGATCTGACCAGCGTGCACAAAGTAATTAGAGAATTTGCATAGTTGCCGATACGGTAAATTTCGACGGATACGTATCAAATTCGTCGCGCACACGCGACCAATTTGAATTCCGTCAAAGCCCACACGACCACAAAGCCGTTACGCACCTTTCGATGCTTTCGGTTCGCGACCACGTCATCCAGTTTGGCGGGACGCACGTCGTATTGGATGGTTTTTATTGATTTTATAGTTTTCAAAAACAGATTTTTCTCTGACTTTGAAATCTATTTTCTGATCGGTCATTCGATGATTTCAAATTCTACAAGATGGGTTATAATCTCCTATAAGTCATCTATAAATCTCTTCAAACACAAATTCAAAACTGGTGATGGTTTGACGAAAAATTCGACGCCAAGTTGGGTGTTTGGAACGGGTTTCTGTCCTATTTTGAACCGGTTTTTCGATAAACTTTACATCGATTTACCGGGCAATACAAGACCGTCACCTACAAACTATTTGAAGGGTTTTAAAGCCCTATAGATGGAGAACATACTAGAGAAGACGGGATGCAAGACGATCACGTGATGATCAAGAAATCGTCCCGCAAACTGGGGTCGGCCGCATGCTATTGCTGTCACCACTGCTCTGTGTCCTGCGTGCGCGCTGTATCCGTACGACATCGGCTGCGCGCGGCGGTGGCGCCGGCGGCATGTGGCCGCACATATACCCCTGAGCGGGCGTACGAGGGTGGCGACGTGATTAGTTTATGGTTTAGAGGAGTTTTGTATCGAATCCCTCTCGATCTCTATAAACATAGTTGTCGGCTGATTGCATGTTGCTCGGTTTTACATAACCTGAATGGGGGTCTCGGGCTAGCTTGTTCGGGCTGGGATGTAGGCTCCGTGGGGAATCCAAATGTCTGGGCTTTGGGTTTGAGCCCAGGGCTGGTATCACTGCTGCTTGGTTTTCTCTTCTTTCCCTTTTCTTCTTCTTGTGCCTTTTCCTTTTATTATCAATATATACAAGTATATATGTATGTATACATGCACACACACGTATATCTATATATATTTATATATAAACATACACATATGCACATACATATTTTACATAATTAGACACCCATATATATATATATTTAGGATTTTATATATATCTATATATCTAATACTATATATATATATATCCATACGTATATACGCATATATATTTATGTATATACGCATATATATATATATATATATATATATATATATATATATATATATATATATATATAAATATATATATTTACACACACATATACTATTATATATATATATATATATATATATATATTTTATACTATTATATATATTTATATATACATACAATTACATATATAATATTTATATATACATACATTCATATTCACACATATATGATATTTTTTTGACAATAAAATAATATAAAAACAATATTATTAAATACCAATCCCATTAAAATAATAATAATAATAATAACGAAATTTAATAAACCCATAATGGTATATATATAACAATTAACTATAATAATTAATTATTTATAAAATCTAAAAAAATCACCATTTAATTAAAATAAGTGAAAATAGAATATTTCAAAATTTTCGGGAAGGGGAGCTACAAATCTACCCACCTTAAAAATAATTTCGTCCTCGAAATTCTAACTCATAAACATGCCTAAAATTCGAAATAAAATATAAGTAACTCCACTATCTCTTTAATCTTCTCAAATTTAATTTCTCAGAATTATTTATATCCTCCTCCTAGCCATTTCGTAACTACGAATTCTTGAGGACTTCTACCCACCTTTGGTCACACTACTCCTCAAAACTAAATTCTTATAATCTTCTAACTAGTTGCCAACAATTCTACCAACAGATATCTAGGCATATGGCATCTAGATTCCTCTCTTATCTGCCAAGCAACCCAAAATTTAACAAGCAATAATTTATACCAGTAGCCAAGAAATATTGGTAAGTTCTAATAAGCATGACCATTCGTCACATTATAATAGGAATGACAGGAAGATAAGAAAGTTAATCAAGAGCGAAATATGAGGCTCCCAAAGCGGTAGAGGGTATCCAATGATGTAGGCAGAAAGAAAGCTACGAACCATTGTCTTATTTGCTCGATTGAGCTACTCTAGTCTGGTCACTTGCTAAATCGAAGAACTCTTCGTTTCCTAGAGGGACTCGCAATCCATGCAATACAGAAACTCCGTTCTCGAATTTCTAATCTAGACAAGATTCCAAAATAGAACAGAATTTTAGAAATCAAGATTTTGATCTTTTTTGTGGTTATTTAAACACACGAACAAGGGATATAAATCCAATACAAGATCGTATCTCGACTTCTAGGTAGATGGAATAAGGGTTATGAAGAACTGCACATTCTAAGAGGTGGAGATTATACAATAGGTATAGGGACCTATTTCAATTGGTTCGGTGTTATAGTCCAAATATGGGGGTATGCCTAGATGGGTTGTACTGGTTTTTAATGGATTCCCTATCTGGACATTACTAGTTGGTTGGATGAACCTTGGATTGCAATCTATATGGACTGGACGAGATT
Organism: Iris pallida; assembly: GCA_029216955.1. Classification (NCBI taxonomy): domain Eukaryota; kingdom Viridiplantae; phylum Streptophyta; class Magnoliopsida; order Asparagales; family Iridaceae; genus Iris; species Iris pallida. The sequence goes on from JANAVB010009200.1 coordinate 29,976,332, forward strand.
CTAATGATAAAACTATTCCTACTAGATTAGGGTATTCTAGAATAGGTTTCTATTCAAGGGGTTGAGCTAGTTGCCCGTCAGGTTGGTTAGCTAGGTTCATAAAGCCTGAAATACGCCTTCCATGACCTTTGTGTTTAAGTAGCACATGAGGTCTCAATTGGGTGGCATACTGGTGGCATGTGTGTAGTAGGCTTTGAGTAGATCACAACCATATATTGGGTCGAAGGAATTGGGTCGAGGTTGAGGCTCTTATTGGAAGTCGAGAAGTATACCGGTATTATGGTAAGGGTTATGGCTAATCCTTTTAACCTGAAAGTCGCACCCCAAAAATAGAGTAGAAGGGGACGGGTTTGAGTGGGACATGATATACCTAAGTGAAGGTGGACTTGTCTAGAGCTTACATATGAAATTTGTTGGAAGATAACAGCTGGTCTCGTGCTCCGAATATTAATGACACGGCCGGGGACACAAAATGATCTAAATGGAAAGTGGGAGCCCATGGGGCACTAATTATCATCCTAATGGGAATTATTCTGATCAATCAGTAATCTTCATATATTCTAAAATTTTAGGGCTTACAATCTACCCACCTTAGAAGCTAGGATATGGTTTTAGGAATAAAGAGATTAGAAAAATTCCAAAGTCGGATAGTATGCCTAGATTCTTATTAGTAAAGAATAAGGCACGACGGAATGGAGTACAGTAGATATAAGTCAAGTCGAGGATCGTTCCTTAATAAGTGGAAAATGAGTGTATATAATGATACATGGTCGATAGAATAGAATGATCTATTCATCCATGGTATACAAGAGTTATCGACGGGGTAACCAACTCTAAGGCACATCATAAGAGAAGATTTCTAAAAACTGAGTCATAGATTTCTAATGGGGTTAAACCTGCCAGACTATTGTCACAAGGGTTCTAGTTGAAGCAAGATTCAGATAAATGATTAGAGGCTCACAACATTTGGTCCCTGGAGAATAGGTAGCCTCCTAGGTTGGCATTTGGTCAAGGGGAAAGATCCTAATCATTCTCGGACTCCATTGACCAGAAGATCAAGATAGTAGGTTTAGTGTCGAAGGGAGGACGAGTGACTCAAGGCAAGGTTCCAGTCACAGGGCTGGCCGATGGTAGCTACACTTAGGTATACACTTGTCATAGCCATGGGGATACTCGGTATCTATCTATCAATTACGAGCTTTTGTCTTTCTAAATCATTGAAAGACAAAACAAATAAGGAGTTCAAGAGAGGGGTCACCGAGTACAATTACGTGATTCAAAGGTGAAGGTATTATTTTAAAAGGAATTGTCAAAGCAGTCACGAATGAGATCCTAGGTACCTCTATATCTCATTCCACGTAGTGTAATTAAATAAAGAGTGAACCAAATGCATCATGGTTGATCAGACCGTAATATAGTGATTCTGATTAGACAATATGTTAGTGGGCGTCCCCAATAAATATACGTCTCGAATCAAGCTCGACAAAAGGGGCAAGCTTGCAAAACTAAGCTGTATTTGCAGCGTTGGTCAAGATGGTCAAAATACAAGTATGCGAGATTTTTTTTGAAAAGAGATACAAGTAGTTCGAGTTTTGAGTGAATTTAAACCTTACATGGTGCTATTGCTTATACAGTCAATCCTACTATCTTCTATTCGTGAGGCCTTGGTCGACTAATGGGTTATGGATCTCTAATTTCATATTCTAGGTAAACCAATTAGTTTCAGTCACTTACCTGGTTAAAAGATCACAAGGATCACGTAATTCTAAATTAAGAGACATGCTACCAACTTATAGAGCTCCCACTAGTATTGGCATTGGGTCTTATGGGACATACCGGGCATTTCTATTCTCTATAGTATCCTAAACTGGTAATCACGTCTGAAGTCATTTCATCGGGAATTATGCCTCGCCTGTAAACTCTGGCTGTGGTAAACCCTCGGTTCCGTGATTCAATTGTGATAGGCTATTGGGTACTCTACCTTACATTGACACAAGAGTATCTAAGATCCAAAGAGGTCAACTAGGACATAGTTTTAGCAATGATCCATAACCTACAATTCTTCGAAAGGATTTCAATTATGTGGGTTGTGCCTTGCCAGTGCGCTGCTGGCTGTAGTGAACCCACAGTCTCCGCTCTCAGGTAATAGGCGACAGTGCGCTGCTGTCTAGTCATCGCAGTCATTAAATTACCCTAAACATACTCATAAGAACTTCAAGGAGCAGCTAGAGATTCAAACTAGTTGACTATGATAGAAAGTGTAACATCTACCTATAAGTCTCAATCCTAATGTAAAATGTTGACCGGGGAAAATAACTGACGACAAGGGAACTAATAACCTCCTAACATTTATTTTATATATATATTTCTAATGGCTGAGGGAAAACTTTAAATCAAATCTAACTCGAGATTCATACAGGAATAACATAATCAAGAATTATAAACCAATTCCTTACAGCAAAATAGAATTTAAAACAGGCAATTCTAACTTATGATATAAGATTTATATCTATATAAGAAAATTGAACAGTTTATAAAACTAAAGCCTTAATTCTATGCAAGCCTAACATACCAAGGGAATAGAATATCCACATTGAATCACATTATCATATCAAAAGTAATAGTGTATCTATAGAGAGCTGGCATGTTATCTAATTTAATGAACCCTTATCTAAATTGCATGGCCTTATCCTTAACTACCTAATAACCAAATTAATGAGGGACTCCTATTCCTAGTCATTCTCTTAAATCATTTTAATCCTAATTGTGAATGAGCATTTCTTGGGCGCAGGCTCGCAATAGTACGACTAACATACCATCACGAGTTCGCAATCTTTTGCAAAAACGGACCTGCATGGGCTACCACAAAAACTTGTCACGACCCGTACCCGCTTTTTCGGATACGAGACGTGTCCAAGGCAGCCTACGCCGCAGAGTCGGCGGTAGAACGCTGTCAAGCCCGCTAGAAATAAATGCTCAAAAATACAACATTTGCTGCTCATTCATATTTCTACATTTATTACATCCTTTATAATTAAAGAAAATACAAGATTTTACAATTAATAAAATTGATACAATTGCTTTCTATTTCTAGGTTGACCTCAGCATACCCAAGCCTTCCCTATGCTAAGAGTGATCGCGGCTAAACCTGAAAACTGTTGGTTTCCATTCAGGAATGGAACATGTACACAAACCGACGGCAATACGAAAACACAATAGAATTAACAAGACATGAAAATAACATATGAGAGATAAAAACTGGAAGATAACTGATGACATGGCACGATGAAAAAATAAAAGAAAAATAAAAGACATCTACCTAGGTGGTGTGAAATATCTGTTTCAACATGTGAACGGCTAGGGGGTAAATATGGCACCCTACACGTGTCATGTGCAGCTGCTAGCATTCACGAAAGATACGGGGAATAGTTCTGTGTAGTCCACATATCTACTAAAATATTTTCCCTTTCGACTACTCCGTGTGACAAGCGTGTCAACAAGCAGTAAGATATATGTATAAACATGAAATGAAAAGACTACTATGAATCGAAAGCAATCAGAAGTGCACTTGCCTGAGGTCCTTAGCTGGTGAAACCAATAATACCGTACCACTCAATGAGCCACAATCAGTCAACACATAATGAAGTCTCCAGATGCTGAAATAAACAGACCAACGTTCTCAGAATAGTCAAATTAGCTAGGATTGCCTGTCCTTAAGTCCAATTCTGGAAACATGGGCAAAACGGTAATTTTGGGTCAAAATGGTGTTCGCCGTTGGACCCACTTTGCACCAAAAAGTGTGCCAAAGTCAACGGTCTCTAATGTCGTCAAACTACATGTCAACCGGTCCAGTTTTTCGATACGAACCCAACCGTATGTCCAAAGTTGGATTTCGGCCGCAAAACGGCGTTCCGATTCAACTGTCTCAGAATTTGACCAAACTTGGCATACAGGACCAGAAAAACGATACGGTCCTGTTGGCGCAAGTTTCGTCTTGATCTGACTAGCATGCACGAAGTAATTGGAGAATTTACACAGAGACCGATACGGTGAATTTTGACGGATACGCATCAAATTCGCCGCGCACACGCGACCAATTTGAATTTCGTCAAAGCCCACACGACCACGAACCCGTTACGCACCTTTCGATGCTTTCGGTTCGTGACCATGTCGCCCGGTTTGGCGGGACGCACGTCCTATCGGATGGTTTTTATTGATTTTCTAGTTTTCAAAAATAGATTTTTCTCTGACTTTGAAATCTATTTTCTGATCGGTCATTCGATAATTTCAAATTCTATAAGATGGGTTAGAATCTCCTATAAGTCATCTATAAATCTCTTCGAACACAAATTCAAAACTGGTGATGGTTTGACGGGAATCTGTCCTGTTTTAAACCGGTTTTTCGATGAACTTTAATCAATTTACCGGGCAATACAGGACCGTCACCTACAAACTACTTGAAGGGGTTTAAAGCCCTATAGATGGGGAACATACCAGAGAAAACGAGAGGTAAGACGATCACGTGATGATCAAGAAATCGTCCCACAAACTGGGGTCGGCCGTATGCTATTGCTGTCGCCACTGCTCTGTGTCCTGCGCACGTGCGCGGCCTCGGCCACGCACGGCGGTGGCGCCAGTGGCGTGTCGTCGCGCATACACCCCTGAGCGGGCGTGCGAGGGTGGCGACGTGATTAGTTTAGGGTTTAGAGGAGTTTTGCATCGAATCCCTCTCGATCTCTATATACATAGTTGTCGGCTGATTACATGTTGCTCGGTTTTACATAACCTGAATGGGGGTCTCGGGCTAGCTTGTTTGGGCTGGGATGTGGGCTCCATGGGGAATCCAAATGTCTGGGCTTTGGGTTTGAGCCCAGGGTTGGTATCACTGCTACTTGGTTTTCTCCTCTTTCATTTTTCTTCTTCTTATGCCTTTTCCTTTTATTATCAATATATACAAGTATATATATATGTATGTATACATACACACACACGTATATCTATATATATTTATATATAAACATACACATACACATATACGTATTTTACATACTTACGCACCCACATATATATATATATATTTAGGATTTTATATATATCTAATACTATATATATATATCCATACGTATTTATATATATATATATATATATATATATATATATATATATATATATATATATATATATATAAATATATATATATATATATATATAAATATATATATATATATTTATACACACATACACTATTATATATATTTATATATACATACAATTACATATATAATATTTATATATACATACATTCATATTCACACATATATGATATTTCTTTGACAATAAAATAATATAAAAACAATATTATTAAATGCCAATCACATTAAAATAATAATAATAATAATAATAACAGAATTTAATAACCCATAATGGTATATATATAACAATTATCTATAATAATTAATTATTTATAAAATCTAAAAAAAAATCACCATTTAATTAAAATAAGTTAAAGTTGAATATTTCAAAATTTTCGGGAAGTGGAGCTACACTCTGCCTCCACACAGAGTTCGGGCCGAACTCTGTCCCCTAAATTACAGGACCTTAATTTTTTGGGTTTGCTGTATGGTAGTTGTCCAACGGCCAAAAATTTGAATTCTTGACACAAAATTCAGGCCGAATTCTGCCTATCCCAACTAGTATAAATAGGCCTTGAATTCTCTCATTTTTATTCATCCAATTATTTTCTCTTCTCTTCTCTATAAGCCTCATATAAGCCTTAACCTTCTCATCTACTAGCCACAAGCTTCCTAAGCCTCAAAGTGCTCATTGCTATTTAGTTAGGAGTTTGTGCAAGATTCAAGAAAGTCACTTGAAAAATTTCAAGCATCGCCACAGCGATCTTTCTAAGAAGTTGACGTGCTCTTCTGAAGAAAAGGCACGGGGTGTAACTACTATTTCACAAATAGTAGATTTAATCCTGAGCTAGAGTTCTCAGGCCTGGACTAGTCCTCCACGAGGAAAACCAGGTTGAAAACGATTGTGTTTGCGTATGCTCTCTTGATCTTTCTATTTCCGTTTTTTATTCTGATTATTTACTGTTGGTGAAAAGAGTTTAATTTTTATTTCGCTATTATTGTTATAAACTCTATTCACCCCCCTCTAGAGTTGCCTATATGTTCTTCAATTGGTATCAGAGCTCTGTTCTCTTAACAAGGACTAACATCCTAGAGCTGATCAATAGCAACCACACAACCTATGTTTCCAATCATGGTGAAGGACAGTTCATTCATAGGCCACCCCTATTTGATGGAACAAACTACACCTATTTGAAAACTAGGATAAGTTTCAATCTTAAGTCTCTAGACTTCGACCTGTGGACCATTGTCACCGATGGTTACAAAAAGTCCGCCAGAATAGTTGTCGATGGAGATCTCATCGAGAAACCCAACAAAAAATATTCTGACAAGAAAAAAAATAGGCGAGTCTAGATGCTAGAGCTATTAATGCTCTTTTCTGTGTAATAGACAGGAATAAATTCAACAGGGTCTCGACATGCACCACCTCGCACGGAGTATGGAAGCTTCTAGAAGTGACGCATGAAGGAACCAATCAAGTCAAGGAATCTAAAATTAGTCGTCTTACTCAGGAATATGAGGCGTTCAAGATGAAGCCAAATGAGACGATCACCCAAATGTTTACAAGGTTCCTTGACGTCATCAACCCTCTGTCATCCCTTGGAAAATAATATACAAATCATAAGAAGATCCGTAATTACTTAGGGGGCTACTGAAGGTCTAGAACCCTAAGGTAACAGCTATCATAGAAGAAAATGATCTCACCACAATGTCTATGGAAACTTTGATGGGAAAGCTGATGATCCACGAGCCCGACCTCAAAGACTTCGACGAACCTGCTCCAAAGACAAAAGAAATTGCCCTAAAAGCTCATCGTCGAAAGCCTGATCCTGAAGAGATTGACGACGACAATTCTGAAGGTGATGATCAAGCTCTTCTAGTCCGCAACTTCAAAAAGTTCCTTCGTTTCAATCGAAGAAAGAAGGAACAACAAGAAGACGATAAGGAAGAACCAACGTGCTACGGCTGCAAAAAAATTAGACACGTTCGAAAGGACTGTCCCTTCGCAAAGAAAGACAACAGATATGAGAAGCCGTACAAGAAGCCTTCTTCAAGAAAGTATGCCAACGCTAGTATTTGGCACGAAAGCCCTACAAGAAGAAAATGACTCTCCTCAAGACACCGCTAATGTCTGCTTAATGGCAACATCTGAGAAGGTAACTAGTGAAACTCTCGATGACTTTACTTTTAATGAACTTGGCGATGCGTTTAATGATTTAATAAATGACCACAAGAAAGTCATTAGTAAATATAAGCATGCCAAGGAGAAAATCAAAGGCTATGAAATAGAGATTCAAAATCTTTCTTCCTTACTTGATAATGTTAGAGACACTCCACCCACGGAAGTCACTGATGAGGTATCCAAGCTTAAGTTAAGCCTACATGATGCCGAAGCACTTATTGAAAAGCAAACACGTGAAATCTTAGCACTCAGCAAAGAGCTTGCTGAAGAAAAGAACAAACACAAGGTCTTTATTGCTAAGATTGATGGTTTAAATGCTAAGTGTAATGTACTGAATGCTGTCTCTAAGAAATTAGAGATAAGATTGGGGAAACAGATTGCTCAACCTCAAACCCAATCACATAGTTACAAAACACAAGACCACTCATAATATAA
>JANAVB010009200.1:29989080-30134084 GCA_029216955.1 Iris pallida
CCTCGAACTCCTCAACAAAATGGTGTTGTGGAGCGAAAGAATATGACTCTTGGCAATATGGCTAGAGTCATATTGAATAAATTTTTACTTCCGAAATATTTTTGGGCAGAAGCTGCAGTACAACATGCCATATTTTAAAAAAGGTGCTAATTTGACCTATTTCAAAAAAAACACCCTATGAGCTTTGGTTTGGTAGGATTCCTAATGTCTCATATTTTAGAGTGTTTGGTTGTCGTTGTTATATCCTAAACACCAAAGACGACTTAGGCAAATTTGATGCCAAAGCTGACGATGGTATTTTTTTGGCTATGCTGCCAAGAGTAAGGGATATAGAGTGTTCAACAAACGCTAAATGGTTGTAGAAGAGTCTACTAATATGACTTTTGATGAGGAAAATAGTACAACATCTATCCCGAGGATAATGTTAAACCATCAACTTCCACGTCGATGAATACCACCCCTAAAACCAATTCTCTGGAGGGCTTACCGAAAAAGTTCGCATTCAAGCCGTCACACCCAGAATACTTGGTAATAGGTGAGGTATCACGCAGAGTAAGTACTCGATCATCGTTAAGAGATTCTATTGCTAACATTGCTTTCATTTCATAAATTGAGCCCAAAACTGTTTTAGAAGCTTTTAATGATGAGTTTTGAATTTTAGCTATGCAAGAAGAACTCAACCAATTCGAACGAAGCCAGGTTTGGGAACTTGTTCCTAAACACGCTAACCATTCGATCATTGGTACGTAATGAGTTTTTCGTAAAAAAGTAAATGAAGATGGTTCATTCACTCACAACAAAGCTCATCTAGTAGCTCAAGGATACAACTAAGAGGAAGGTATCGACTACGATGAGACATATCCTGCTGTTGCAAGACTTGAATCCATTCAGATGCTTTGTGCCTTTGCAAACTTTCAGACTTTTAAACTTTTCCAAATGGATGTCAAAAGTGCTTTTCTGAATGGTTTTATTAAGGAGGATATTTTTATAAAATAACCCCCTGGTTTTGAAAATCATAAATTTCTCGACCATGTTTTCAAACTTAAGAAAGCGCTATATGGCATCAAACAAGCCCCCAGAGCTTGGTATGAACACCTAAGCAATTTCTTACTAGATAAAGATTTTTCAAATGGAAAGATTGACACTACACCTTTTATCAAAAGTTTTTAAGACACCATTCTTTTAGTGCAAAACTATGTTGATGATATCATATTTGGGTCCACTAATGAAAATCTATGCTAAGATTATGCAGAACAAATTTGAGATGAGCATGATGGGGAAGCTCACCTACTTCCTTGGATTGCAAGTCAAACAAAATTCGCAATGAACTTTCATCAGCTAGTTAAAATACACAAAGAATATGCTGAAGAAGTTTGATCTTGACAACGTCAAACTAATAAGCACCCCTATGGCTACTACGACCAAGCTGGAACCTGATGAAAGCGGCAAACTTGTTGACCAACGTAAGTATCGAGGTATGATTGGTAGTCTATTTTATCTAACTGCTAGTCTTCCTGATATCATGTTTAATGTTTGTCTGTGTGCTCGCTATCAAGCTAGTCCTAAGGAATCACACATGTCCGCCGTTGAGCGTATATTTCGATACCTTAAGGGTACTGTTACAACGGGCTTGTGGTACTCCAAATCTACATCCTTTGACCTTATTGGTTATTCGGATACTGATTTTGCTGGATGCAAACTCGACCATAAAAGTACGAGCGATACGTGTCATTTAGTAGGCAAGGCTATAGTCTCATGGTTTAGCAAGAAGCAGAATTCTATTGCACTATCCATAACAGAAGCTGAATATATCGCAGCTGGTCGTTGTTGTGCACAAATTCTATAGATAAAGTAAACCCTTACAGAATACAACCTATCTTTTATGTACATTGCTATATTCTGTGATAACACTAGTGCTATCAACCTTACTAAGAATCCTATATGTCACTCACGTACGAAACCTATTGAAATTCGTCACCACTTTTTACGTGATCATCAACAAAATGGTACTATAAATTTAGAATTTGTTTACACTGATCATCAGCTGGCAGATTTCTTTACAAAACCACTATCAGAAGAGCGATTCAACTTTCTTTGTCGTGAATTAGGAGTTTTGGATGAAGCGATTATTCATTAAATTGGCCTGTGTAAATATCGATTATGTCACGGTTCTTTATGATGACTTTGCTATGGGTACAAGCCGAAAGGGTCCTTCTGACAACAATGCATAAAAGCCTAAGCTACACGGTGCACTAGTCTTCGGACTACCGCTAGCTGGGATCCGGCCCATGCAGCTACCCTATGGCAGTTTTATCGTACTGATTTATGTCATAAATCCTTGTTTATTATATGGTTCAATTTCTTTTATACCTTGCTAAATTCAAATTTTCTAACTTCATTTCGTTTACTCTATTCGATTTCCATTTGAACATTTTCTACTTGACCATTTACTTTTGAATTTCTGAAATTTTTTATCCCTCCTATTTATTCTTTCAAACTTGGCATTGGTTTCAAACTATTTTAAAACTAGTTTCAGTTCTGGTCCCAGAACCCAGAACTTGGGCCAAACTCTACCTCACTCAGAGTTCGGGCCAAATTCGGTCTGGCTGTTCCAGAACTTCTAGTTGCTCTCAGCCGTTCATCCATTTTGATCCTACGGTCCAGGATTCACCCACACATCCGAACCCTCCTTCCTATTTTCGGGGTTTCCATCTCTCTCCTCTCCATTGCCTCCTCCAAAAGTTCTCCAACTTCTTCCTTTTCAAACCCTAACCCTTGAATTCTCTATCTAGTGTGGATTTCTTCTCCAAACTCAAGGAGAACAACTCTAGCATCATTCTCTTCCATCCTCCACATTTCTCTTGAGGCATAATTTTTTCTTTTAATCCATCTCAATTTCAACTTTCCTTCATTGTTCAATGGCACCTAGGTTGTTGAATAGAGGAAAGAGGGCTAGAACCGAGGGTGCTTCCTCATCGAACCCTCCTCCTCGTGATGATCAACCTATTCATCCTTTTTTTAATCCACCACGACCTAATGACCCCGACACATTCGATGATCAATTTTTTGTTTCATTGGATGCCTCAAACGAATGGTTCAATGATTTTCGATCATGGCCCGTGTGCATGGGGCATCCCATCAACTTTACTATATTTTCTCGTTATGACTCCTTATTTTATGATCTTTATCTTGATGAATTAGTTTCCTTAAATTCACTTATTTACTTGAATGCAATTCAAATATTTTATTACAATCTCACATTTGATGACACACTATTATATTCTCGTGTTGCTGGCATTTACATCTTGTTCGATGATTTTGAACTTGCGGAATATCTCAAGATTTCGGAACCCAACTCTTGGGAAAAGCTTGTCGATGCACGCAAGTTTTAATTCCCCGATGGGTCTTCCCTTGAGAGTTTCAAAGATGATTTATGTACCCCGAATACACGTCCACGCAAGTTACTTGCAAAATTACTTAACCCTTATTTCTACGAGCTTTATCGTATTATCTTCTCCACGATCCTGCCCAAAGCGGGATCGATTGATGAAGTTTCTTATTTTGAGAATTCTGCTTTGTATCACCTTCACTTCCATGTCACATTCAACCTTTCACGTACTATGATGGACTAGATGATCAATGCAAGGAAGAGGCTACGTTCTTTGGTCTATGCTCTCTATTTGTTGATGGTTTTTCGTGCTTTTTATGTCCCTTTCAATGAGTGCCAATTCTTTCCAGCCCCTGCCTTTCTATCTAAGGTAAGGCGGTTCTGATGCTCAGGCTGATGCACCTGCTCTTGGGCAGCCTGCGCCCGCACCTTCTGCTACTCTCGAGTCTATCCAAACCATGCTTTACGATCGTTTCATATTGGAGGACGACCGTTGGACCCAGCTCGACTATCGTACCACCTTGCTGATGAGTGCCATCAATAACTCATTGTATGACATCCGGTACTCTATGTCTCGTTCCTTCTATGCCACTTCCTATGGAGCGGGATCCATCTCGCGCGGGTACCGTATCGATGACCCTTGGGTTATACGATATCTGGATCCGTATGTAGCCTTCGTGGATCTACGTCGTTCCGATACTGATGCATCTGACACCGCTGGACCATCTCGCGCTCCATGATGGATGTGGTTCCGTACCCGCTGCTGCTGCTGATGATCCTATTTAGTTTTTATGCATTATGGACTTTTGTTTGTGTAGTTGATTTTATTGTATGAGTACACTCTATGTTCTGTGGATGTTCAGACTTTATCTGCAGTTTATCATTACTATGGTGTGCTTGCTAGTTACTTTCTTCTCCAGTTTTTTGTTCGTTTGAGTTTGCTATTCATATTTGCTATGCATATTTGCTAAATGACAAAAGGGGGAGATTTATTTGATATTCATATTTATATCATATCCTTTGATATCTATGTTTTGGTAGAGATTATGTTTATCAGGATGAGAAACACTGCCTTACAGAGAAGCTATATTTATGGAGGAGCTATTTTTATGGAGGAGCTACTGCTTCTATGCATGACTACTACTTGTGTCCAGGTATGAACATTGAATATACAAATGTCATTTTGTCGATTATCAATATTGGGGAGATTGTTAACCCAAAATCACGTTCAACCAAATATTGATAAAATTGACAATATAATACTTGTCATAATTTAATATGACACATTAAGACAGAACTCAGTGCAAGACGGATGTCGGCTCTCTCCTACAGTGTACTCAATTTTTGAGTCTATATTTTTACATTTATTGAGTCTAGCTAAGTGTAAACTGAGTAGCACTGAGTATTCTGGGCCTATACCTTATCACCAAACAAAACCAAAAGCTCCACCAAACTAAACTAGCCCACAAAAGCTGAGTTGAGCAATTCTGTCCTATGAAGACAGAGTTCGGGCCGAACTCTGCCTCCACACAGAGTTCGGGCCAAACTCTATCCCCTAAATTACAGTAACCTAATTTTTAGGGTTTGCTATATGCTAGTTGTCCAACGGCCAAAAATTTAAATTCTTGACACAGAATTCTGGCCAAATTCTGCCTATCCTAACTAGTATAAATAGGCCTTGAATTCTCTCATTTTTATTCATCCAATTATCTTCTCTTCTCTTCTCTAAAAGCCTCATATAAGCCTTAACCTTCTCATCTACTAGCCACAAGCTTCCTAAGTCTCAAAGTGCTCAGTGCTATTCAGTTAGGAGTTTGTGCATGAGTCTAGAATGTCACTTAAAAAATTCTAAGCATCGCCACTGCGATCTTTGTAAGAAGTTGACGTGCTCTTCTCAAGAAAAGGCGCGGAGTGTAACTACTATTTCACAAATAGTGGATTTAATCCTGAGCTACAGTTCTCAGGCCTGGACTAGTCCTCCACGAGGGAAACCATGTTAAAAACGACTGTGTTTGCGAATGCTCTCTTGATCTTTCTATTTTTGCATTTTACTCTGATTATTTACTGTTGGTGAAAAGAGTTTAATTTTTATTTGGCTATTATTGTTATAAACTCTATTCACCCTCCTCTAGAGTTGCCTACCTGTTCTTCAGTAGGTTGCGTACTTGTAGGATGTAGACTTTTAGTTTGTAAATTCTTTATATATAATAATGAAGTGTTTGTACTAGATCTTTGTAAATATAATTTTTGATAAAGTATTTTTATTTTGGCCTCATCTGTTGACACGTGGCCCCTACTTATTAATGGAAGTCTGGAGAGAAAGAAAGAACTCATCCCTCTGTCAAATTTTTTCAGAGAGAGTATTTTCTTCTTCTTCCTTAGATCAAAACTCTAGTTTTCTTCCATGGCCCCCAAAAGCCGAGAGTTCCTAGGGTTCCCAAGGTTGACAATTTGAGCATGAGCAAGGCCAAGAGAAATGGCTGGCGTCTGAGACCGTCGATATCGATGATTCTTCAGTCGCCGACGTCATTATATGCGTGGACGTACGACCGGCTATTATGAGTGCGTATTTGAAAATTATCTTTGATTGGCTTCGACTGCTGATGTGCATAAGCGCTACTTCTCAGAGTAGTATCACAGATGTGCTAATGCTTCCATGCTGATACGCATGGGCACTACTTTTTGGAGTAGTGTCTGTAAGATGTGCTAAGGCTTTAGCTAAAGCATAGCATCACTGAACAGTGCCTGCACGGATACTCGCTAGCTGGTGCACAACACCACTAAAAACTACCTATCTAGATGCTTTGTATACCCAAGCACAATGTTGCTGAAAAGTGTCTGCGTAGACGTTCGCCAATAGAAGCACAGTGTCATTAATCAGCACCTGCGCAGATGTTTTTTTACAGAAAAATGCTTAAAATTTTCTTCTGACTTTCGTTTGATTGATGCGCAGTTTTTATGACTGTGCCTCTCTTTGACGAAGTCCTCTTCGAGTCGTTTGTCTGTGCACTAGGCATAAATGTCAATGAGGCTATTGTTAATCCTGCCAAGAGATTGATCGCCCAAAGCCAACCGGAGGGGCGGCTAGACAGGATACGTGCACAACAGCACCTTTGCTTCCTTTGTATGATAGATCGAGACAAGTTTTCAACCATCAGGACACCATGATGGAAATGCTAAAGCCTAGTTCCTCTTTGGTAACAAGATAATCTTGAAGGAAACCAACCTTCTTGAGCTCAAAGGGGATCGGTATTTTAAGAATAACGGCCTCAGTTTGTAGGTTCTGATGACCGATCGTCTCCTTCTGCTCTCGGTTTTCTTTTTCTTTGTCGAGAAGCGACGCATAGAGTGGAATCTAATCCTGACTTAAGGGGGTTAATGACGGGTCTCTTTAAGGTGGACACGCGTTCTAAGAGGAGGGACACTTTTAGATTTGTTCGTAACGGTCCATCATACACGTTGATAGTATTGCTCCCCGACCATCTGCTTAATGATTTTACCTTGGCCGTACATCCGTTTGGGGCTTCTATTTTTGTAAACCGGCTTCTAGCGGCAAAATGCCCATACCCAAAAGGGACTTTTTAGATCGAAGGTTGGATTCATCCTGAACATAAATGGCACGAGCTGACCCAATGGATATTGGGTAAGTATAAGGCAAAGCTAAGGTCTATTGGCTTGCGTCGTGCCACAAGGGCCACCGAGCATAGTATGGTTATCAATCAACCCCTATTTTATGGCATTGTTGGAGCTGTATAACTACCATACCGGGACCTTCTACACTCTGGAAGGAGATATGGGGTTAGCCCTTCACGAGATGTAAGTTATCTCAAAGCTGTCCTGGGGTGAAGAGTCGTACGAAGAACATACTCCTAACAAAAAGAAGTTTATGTGGCTGGAGAATAAATGCCCTGAAATGATGGTTGTGTACAAAGAATTTTGTCATCATCTGATGTCCGTACGCCAGGATTCCCCGAAGATTCAATCGTACATTTTCGCTTGAAGACACTACATATTTACACAGCATCCGTCGGAACCAGACCAAGTCAACTTTACCACTTGTAGGGCGTATACCACAGATGAGGTCGAAGCTATGATGATCAATGCGAAGGTGTCAGCTCCTTCGATAGATGTCGAGGGGAATTCCTTCTCTATATTCTACAAGTACTTTTGCCAAAACTTGACTGCCTCGAGCCCAAAAGCTGTACTGGCTACCTTTTAAATAATATGGCTACGGAAGGTCGTAGTTCTTAGGGCTCTAGATCCGTGGAGCGAGTGACTCGGGACCACATCATGCCAGCCGTAAAGCTGGTATTTGGTCATCCACTAGCTTTGCTCCAAGTCATGGTATGTAACACTCTGCGAGGCTTACCGGATCTCTCGCAGAAGATAATATAGCTTCGTGGGGGAGGAGACAACAAATTTCCTCGGGCTGAACCTCCTTACCACTACCTGATAGCATGGTTAGCGCTACATCGCCCAGGTCTGATAGCCCCTAATACCATTATGGTTATGAGGAGGGAGATGCAACCCTGCTTAACTATCGTCGGGCAAAGTGGTTCTATCAAGGCGTTCCCGTCTGTAGATAGGGGTTGTGCCGCTTAGAGGGCTACAAATTCAATAGGACTTTGTCCTTTTACAGTGGCTTTCTTGCATACAATGAGCTAATAGACCGGGACAGGAAAAAGAGCAACCTGACTCTCGGCACTTTCCGTTAGCTGTAGTCTATCCTTCCTTCACAGTTGGTGTACCGGAATCAGAATCGACTATTCTTTGAGCCCTATTTACCGAGTCGAATTATGCGACAGTTCGATTACAACTAGACAAAGATGGACAACCTGAACCTCAGCCTGGGTTACGAGGGTAGTCTGCTAGAAGGCGCCCGTGCGTGGTATTATTATAATACCAGGTGTACCGGAGCAAGTTTTACGATCCTCGCGGTCCGAGGGGAGGCCCACATATTGTACTCCACCGTGAAGTTTTACTATGCGATGAACAACTTCTCGTCGGGCTATGATCGAGAACGGAGTCTAATTGAGTGGACGAAGCTAGAGGCCAATCAATCGATCCTCAAGCATCTCCGACACCTTGCATCATAGGAGCATACGACCTTAGATTGGTCTAGTATATCCCGGGAAGATAGAGAAGACGAGGAGCCTTTGAATGCTCTGCTAAAATGTCAGGCCCCTCTAGGCGAGTCCTCCACCTGCTAAGAGAATCAAGCATACTGCACATAAGTAGAGCGGATCCGCACGACGATCTTCACCGCAAAGGAAGACTCCACCCACTAAGTCTTCCTTACAGGTACGAGCCAGTCTTTTTATTCTAGTTTTATCTCAAAACTTCTACTTATTGTTGTTTCGTTTGTTATAGGCAAGGAGATAATCGGGGTAGTTGGAGAGTGGGACGCCTGATCATGAGCGCAAAATTTCCAGGAAACTTTTTGAGGAACCTCATGCTAGGGTGCCCCTTCGGGTATCGTTGCGTTCGACGGTTAGGGTTACCATCCCTTTAGCGACTGAAGGTCTTCCTTTGAGTAGAGGAGAAGAGATTTCTTCTGCTGCAGGGCCCATGATTGTCGAGGTACCTTCAATCACGAGGGTCGAGAAGGCTAGTATCCCAGAGGGGAACCCGACGACTACAGTTTCTGAGGATGCTGACTCGGAAGAAGCTTCTTTTCCTGCATTTTTTTAGTATAAAACTCAGGACTTTTTGGAGTTGATGGCTTCGTATCAACAGGAGGTGCCAGCAGATCAGCCTGTCATGATACCTGGGGTGGTCTTGCGGTGGCCAAAGGCGTGGCCCGGGAAGCCGTATCCGAAATGGACCAAACGGCTAAGGATATGGAAGGTATTGTCTGGGGCTTCTCTACCGAGCCTCCACTGTACTGATGAAGTGGCTGAAGAGACCCTCAATGTTCAGGGAAATGAGGGGGATGAGATAGCACATGAAGTGTTGGCTGAAGAGGCTGTCAAAGAGTTGGCCAATGTGGCCATTGAAACGTCGGTCAAGGGGGTTATTGAAGAGTCAGTCAAGAAGACCGCTGCAGAGCCAGCCAAGGAGACCATTAAAAAGTTGGTCCATGAGGCCTTTGTGATGGCGGCCGAAGAGGTCATTGAAGAGTTGGCCGATGCGGTCATAGAAATGGCGGCTGAGGAGGCCATTGAAGAGCCGGACGATGCAGCCACTGTAGAGCCGATCGAGGAGACTACTAATGAGTCGGTCGAGGAGACCGTTGACAAACTAGTTGAGGAGACCGTTGATGAGTTGGTCGAGGAAATCACTGACAAACCAGATGATGAAGAGCCGATTGTGGAGACCACTGACGAGCCAGTCGAGGAGATCATCAACAAACTAGTCGATGAGACTTACGATGAGTTGGTCGAGGAGACCACAGATGAAATAGCTGATAAAGAGCCGGTTATGGAGATCACTAACGAATCAATTGAGGAGACCGATGACGAACTAGTCGAGGAGACCATCGACGAGATGGTCAAAATGACCACTAACGAGCCAACTGCTACAGTAGTTCGTGTAACTTTGCAGGCTGGGGGAGTAGGAGTTGGCTCTGGGATAGAGCGGGATTCTCCTCTAGAAGGTCCCAACCCAGCATGTGTCTTATGGGAAGCCACATACGGGACTACTTTTGAGATAGTGGTACATGAGTTGGACCAAACAGTACCTAAAACTAGTGTCATTGTTTCATTGGCGGCCTCGTCCTTAACGATGGCTGCTTCTGCCTCGGCAGAATCCTCTGGTCATGTAATGACTGCAGCTATTTTTACTCATATCGCTGTTGTTCCAGAGCCTTCTATCGTGGCACCTCCATTGACCCCAATGACTATGGTTGATGGTGATTATTTTGCCAACCTAATCCTCGGAACTATTTATAATACTTTTAAGTACGGTATAGAGGTTGTTATGGAGAAAAACTGAACGTTTATGCTGGCTCGATCCACAGTACGGGCTTAGTTGGTGCATAACATCTCGGTCATCACGGATGCAAAGTTAGGTAAAATGGCTGCTGAATTCTCCTTTCATGAACTGGAGCAAAAAACTATTGCCAAAAGGATTGTTGAGATCGAGTCAAAAATTGGCGAAGTGTTTACTGTAGAGGAAACCAAAGTCTGTCGCCAAAAAATCCTGGAGGAGCAATACGAAGACCTTCATGATCAAATTCGTTATTTGGAAAAGACATTGGCACTCACATAAAGTGATTGTGAGAAGTCGAGGGATTAGCAGAGGTCCCTTCGTCAATGATCTTTGGCCATAGCTCAGGAGAAGGAGAGAGCTGGTGCTCGTCGGGCCGAGCTGGAGACTGCATACCAAGGCATGTCCCGGCTAAGGGATGAGGCAGCAAGACGTAAGGAAGCAGAGCGCAGAGCCGAAGAGTTTGTTGGCCCTAGGGTTGCCTTCTTATGGGGTCGGATCAATGAGCTAACTCGCAGACCCACTTAGACAACCGTCTTGATGTCTTATTTTTGTTTTCCTTCTTTTATCAATAAAAGTTCGTCCTTCTTTATTTGATTACACAATGTGAATTCTTTGTAATAGCATAACTCTGTTGGGATAAGGTGTTTACCCAAAGGTAGAAAGCACATGGTAAACACGAATTTTGTGGTAGAATTTTCCTTACTCAGAGGTTATGTAGATATAGTAAGAATTGATTTCGTAGGGATGTATAGAACAACTCGGAGGTAGTATAGGAGTCAAATGTTCTATAGATGAATATGACAACACATGGTTTTCCATAGGAAAATATCTACTCAGAGGTAATATGGACGTGGCAGACATGAATCTTGTTGGTTTGTTGAAAAATAACTCAAAGGTGATATAAACTTGGATATTTTTTACTGGAAAGATGATGAGGGAATGCCCTGGGATAGCTGGGCTCCAGAGGCAATTCATATTCAAGGGGAATGAACTCGATCATCGAATTCATAAATTTACCTGCTGGGGATGTGGAAATATATGTTGATTTATACCTCAGACAAAATATTTCTTTAAAAATTTGCCATTGATCGACCTTAGCAACAAATCACCATTAGGTTTGGCGAGTAAATAAGTACTATTGGAATAGACCGTCTCTATGACGAGGTCCTTCCTAGTTTAGTTTGAATTTGCCAGCAGTCTTGTGAGTTATGACCATCGGTTTTTAAACTGGTAAGGCGAGATCGCCCACTTGGAATGTCCTTTTGTTGACCTTTTTATTGAAGGCCCCAAAAATCTGAGCTTGATACAGCTCGATACGTTGTTGAGCTAGCAGACACTTTTTGTCCAACTCTTCCAGCAATTGTAGCCGAAGGCGTTCATTGTCTTCGTCAGTCAGCTGGTTAGTAACGACCACTCGTAGAGAGAGGATTTGGATCTCCATAGGAAGTACCGCCTCACTTCCGTAGACGAGAAAGAAGGAAGTATTGTTGTTTGGTGTTCGAACGGTTGTACGGTAAGCCTATAGACATTCACCGAGTTTTTTACTCTAGTCGCGCTTATTGGAAGATACAACCTCCTTGAGTAACTTAACGATTGTCTTATTGAATGCTTTGGCTTGCCTATTTGCTGTAGGATTGTAGGTCGTCGGTACAACATTATGTATCCAATTTTTATCACAAAATCGATGGAATGCATTGCTCACGAACAGAGGGCCATTATCGTGAATAATCCTTCGAGGAATTCTGAAGCGGTAGATAACGTGATGTTTGGCAAAGCTGATCATGTTCGTAGTTTTTACCTCAGCTAATGGTATCACCTTTGCCGACTTAGAAAAGTATTCGGTGATGGTAAGGATGAACCGGTGTCCTTTGGAGGATGGAGGGCTGATCGGCCAGATGTTATCCATTCTCCATGCTTTAAAAGCCCAAGCAGCCACGGTAGAGTTTAAGAACTCTGGAGGTTAGTGGATGAAGTCAACATACAACTGACATACTCGGCACCTTTTTGCATAGTCAACAACATCGGCCATCAGGGTGGGCCATTAGTTGCCCATGCAACGCAGTCGGTCATATAACATGGGACCAGGTTGGTGAGTTCCGTAGGTGCCATTGTGTGCCTTCCGGATTGCCTCTTGCGCTTCAGCATTGGATAAACACCGAAGGAGGAGTCCATCGTATGAACGACGATACAACATTTTGGTAGCTATATTATAAAAGAACCGGAATGAGCGCCTTTTGATAGAAATGGCTTTTTTTGAATCCTCGGATAGGATTTCGTAGACTACATAGTCTATGAACGGGAATCGCCAGTCCTGAACGTCAAAATTAGTGTCTTTTTGTATAGAGTAACTCAGGAACGTATATAAATTATTTTTTAGGCAAACAAACTCCCGATCCATCACTGTAACGGAGTATTAGGTTTCGACTGGAGCTGCCAAAGAAGCGACGAGACCAGCTAGGGCGTCGGCCTCCAAGTTTTGCAATCGAGGTACATGCCTGATGATAAAGGACCAGATTCTTATGTTGGACTTTATACTATCCTCGAACCTAATTAATTATCACTTTTGAGTCGCCATAGGCCTCCTAGTAGTCAAGCACCAACTGTTTAGCGAGCTGGAGCCCGATGATGAGAGCGTTATATTCAGCAACATTATTGGTACATGACTATATGAGAAAATATGCATATTGGATGACTAAACCTTCAGGAGTTACCAGGACTACTCCTATCCCTGCGACGATTTCGCCTTTGGTACCTATTTTTGAGGCACCATTAAAGAACATTTGCCATACAGGGTTGTCAATCAACGTGTTGAACTCCAAGACCTCGTCGGGAATATCGTCGTACAATTTAGACGTTTCTGGTACGTAATATGCAGCCAAGAAGTTTGCCAATGCTTGGCCCTTAATTGCCTTTTAGTGGGACAAACACCATGTCCTATGGCGTTAAGAGGATTGCCCATGTTGCTAGTCCCGAGTTTAGTGCCCCTAGCTTAGTGATACAGACTCTGAGGAGATTGTCTTTGGAGACGACATGAATAGTCTTTCCAGCTACATATTGGCGCATCTTTTCGATGGCGAAGACCAGAGTGAGACACTCCTTCTCAATTGGATTATACCGATGTTCAACACCAATCATGGTCCTACTCAGATAGTAGATAGCCTATTCTTGGCCTTCGTTGCTTCTTTGGGCAAGCAAAGAGCCCCGAGAATGGTCCCTAGCTCGGACGTATAATAGGAAGGGCCTCCCCATGACTGGTACTACCAGGATTGGTGGACTGGTGAGATATTTCTTGATGTCGTCGAGCGCTAGCATTCTTCGATCCATACATAATAAACCCCTTTCTTTATTAGCTTGGTGAATGATTGACATCGTTCAGAGAGATTTGTTATAAATTTTCTGATGTATGCCAAGCGTCCTTGTAGGCCTCAAAGCTCACAAAGATTCTTCGGGGGGGCCATGTCCTGAATGGCCTTAGTCTTTTCAGGGTCAATATGAATACCATTGGTCGTGATGATGAAGCCCAGGAACTTGCCACTGGAAACCCCCAAAAAAGACTTGATTGGATTATTATTCAGCCAATTTTTCCATATTAAGTCGAACACCATCCTCAAGTCATCCAGATGATTGGTTTTCTTTCGACTTTTGAGGACAATGTCATCAACATAATATTCTACCATTTCGTGGAGATGTTTGCGGATTAGGGTGCTAATAGCCAACATATATATTGCTCCAACATTCTTCAAATAGAAAGACATCACTGTATAATACTAGATTTTTTTAGAGTCCAAAATAAATTATGTTTTCCATCATCAGGGAAAAACATAATTTGGTTGTGTCATGATCCACACCCTAGAGTAAGGGCACGAGACGTGGGTACGTCCAGCCTACGCCGCAGTGTCAGCGGTAGAACGTTGTCCTAGGTCTCAATGCATCTAACAGTATAAGGCAAAGCAGTTTATACTCCATGAATGGGGGTGACATAGCAGAATGTAAACTCAATCACAAGTAAGGCAAAAAGATGAGATAGAAGATAGATAGATAGATACTGCTGAAAAGAAATGAAATCCACAAGTACAAATAGAGAGTCTAAGTATTTAAGATAAGTACATATCCCAAGTATCAAATATATATAGTCATCCAGAGAGTAATGTAAATGAAAACATCCTAGTCTAGAGGAGTGTCATCCACTGCTAGTGGGACCTAATGCTGGTCCAGGTCCAAGCACTCATCTAAGGTAGCACCGTAAAAGGTATCCACACAGGCCTCCTCCTCGTCCTCTGTAATATTTTTCACAGGTCCAGTCAGGACAGGAGCGAGCACAATACATCTCAACAGATCATAGCAGGTTAGAATATATAATCATGTAGTAAAGTAAAATACAGGAAACTGAAAGAAAGTACATAATGTAAATCGAGTAAGAACTGTAATAGAAATATCAACTGTAAGTAGAGAACTAACAGTGGCTAGTGAGTCAGAGTACAATATAAACATGTGAATGGCACAGGAGATTCTGGAAACTATACTATGGAGTGACTCTGGGAACTACACTACTTGGATATTATTCACATGTCTACTTCTACTCTCCCGTACCCTAAATCAATGCACAAGGATCCAGCCAGGTTCTGTTATGATTCTATGCAATGGCCCACAAAGGGTGATACATGGTAGGCCCATAAATGGGTGATTCTGGGAATGCCCATAAATGGGTGATTCAAGAAAGACTCTGTGATCATGAGAGTACATGTCACAAGTGATCAATGAACCGTGAAGCATAGTGATACACCTTGTAAGTGAAACGCACAGAACATGTAGTATCCGATGCTTTCTGAGGGAATAATATCTCAAGAAGGGATCCATATAGTACTAATCCGTGTGACCAACGTGACAGTATCAAGTAAAGTAATTTAAAGCAGGAAAATAATTCTAAACAGGATATGAAATGATCAAAGAATGTACTCACATGTATCCTGAGTATCTGAAGAATATCTACTGTCCGAGGAGTGGTGTCTGTCTCCTATAGAACTGTACAAGTCACCATAAGTCTAAAATGATATAACAGACTGCTACAATGCATCTACATGAAGTTTGGGGTCAAACTGGACTAAAGTCAACTCTTGGTCAACTCTAGTCAACTAGACTAGTCAAACTAGGTCAACTAGGTCAAGTCCTAGGCCAAACAAGTCTAACAAGTCTTACTAGGCCTAACCAAGCCTAGGCTAGCACTCACACAATCACAAGACATTGTGAACCCCAACAATGCATAATATAAAATAGATAATATATATAAATACATACCTTCATACATACATGCATATCCACATTATATACATATTTATATGTATAGGCATATGTTACATCATACATATTTACATAGTTACATAGATATATACATTCATGCACATTTACATACATACTTTTATGCATTATATATGTTAACATTCATTACAATGCATTATATTTTACTTATACCTTTGATTGATTCATTCATTCATATATGACATTCATTCATGCATTTATAAATTCATTCATATCCCATATGCATGCATATTTCAGTTCAGGCATTATATCCATTCACATATCATTAAGTTGCATACATATACTTATTTTTATTACATACATGTCATTCATGCATATTACATACTTACATGCATCTATACATTATATACATTGTATACAACATGTAAAAATAGAAGAGGGAAAAAGGGGGAAAAACCGAAAAGGAAAGGGAAGGGAAGGAAAATGTAAGAAAAAGGTAAAACAGTGGACATATACATGCTTGCATCATATATTCTACATTACCATACATGCTATCATTGTATATTGCATTATATTATTTATATATATTATGCATTCATATATATCATTGCATGTATACCTTGCATTCATATCTAGCATTCATTATATACTTTCATGCATACATTGTATATCATTCTTTCATTCATGCATTTATGCATTGCTTACATACATTATATTAATTGCATTCCTACATGCTTGCATTCAACCATATATATGCATTAATGTAAAGAGGATATATATATCATATATATATCATTTCATTCATCTAACATATCATGTATTAAATACTCTACATTCATTTAATATCCATACTACATAGGCTCATAGGTTACACAAAATACATATATCGTATATTTACTCCTTTACTTAAAACTAATACTGTACCAATTGGGCCTCTACTAAATTCTAGGATTAAGGTATGTTGTAGCCCTTCATGTTAGCTTTTCGAAACTTTAAACGGATCACATTTTCGTGTCCGGAAGCTCCCGAAATCGCAAAAATACCGAAACATGTTCGTCTTTCGTACAACTGACACTCAAATAATTCTACAGAAAGTTACAGAAAGTATTTGGCTTATTAAAATATATATTTGGAAAGCTAACTTTGATACGGTTCTTTTAAAAAAAGGGAGATAAATCGGAGTTCTAAGCTAAAA
The DNA here is from genome assembly GCA_029216955.1 of Iris pallida. Taxonomy (NCBI): domain Eukaryota; kingdom Viridiplantae; phylum Streptophyta; class Magnoliopsida; order Asparagales; family Iridaceae; genus Iris; species Iris pallida. The sequence goes on from JANAVB010009200.1 coordinate 30,005,850, forward strand.
GTTATGACATTTCTAAGTTGCTTTGGTTAATAAAAATGTGGATAAATATTTTGACGAATTTGAGTTGTTTTGGACAAAAGAACACATATAGGCCAAGATACTTGGATACAAACATAGGTATCCAAATGAAATTCATTCTAACCATCCTAACTAAGATCAATCCACTCTCTAACCATTCTAAAACTGAATTTAAATATCTATTTAAACTATTATCATACATACATACACATGGGGTGTCCTAATTTGGAATCTATCAAGTAGGACATAAGACACATATCTAAAATCCTCAAGAGAGCTCCAAATGGCCTCAAATTTGAATCTAAATGGGACACATGCATGAGGATGGATCCTACGGATTCAAAACTAATTTAAATGCAAAGAAAATCGATTTAGAGGATGGGTTTTACCTACTGGGAGTGGAATCCCAATGAAATCCTTTAGGACACGACTCCGATACGAAAATCCCTCAAAGTGGACACTCCTCCTTGCACTCCTCTTCTAATCCTTGGTAGCACCCTTCTCTTGGAGAATGGGAATGGTTGAGGGAAGGTTTGGTGGAGGAATGATTTGATTTGGAGATCAAATCAATGGGAAGTCTCTTTAAAATTAGGAAAGAACAAAAGGAAAATAAAAGAGACAAGATTGTAATGAATGAAATGAATCATTCTTCCAGAAAGGTAGCTGCTATAAAGTGTCCTTTAGGGCTAATGGAAATGTCCTAATTGCCCCTCTCTAGTCTCATATGGTTAAGTCTAGACTAGGTTCAAGTTTGGGGTCAAAATGATCTAGTTTTGAGTCTCTAACTTAACCATTCTAACATGATAAAAATTAGTTTAATTAACTAACTTAATGTTGGGTCTTGTGAGCCATGCTTAACTTAATATTGGGTCCCATCTAGAGTTCAAGCTACCCGGGTCACAATACAAGTCAGAACGAGACGAAACTCAAACCCGACTAAACAAATCCAAAAAAAATAATATTAAAAATATAAAATTTTCCCAAAATAGTAAAATATGAAAATGACCAAAATCATAATACATCAATTTAAATATTATTAAAATAATCTAAAATTTACCAATTAATCAAAATCCTAAATAATTTAAAAGTCACAAAATGACCGAAATACCCTTAGCCTAAAAAGTTGTAAATAGTCATTCTAATCACATGGTTAGGTCCCCATGGTCATGGTTAGTCTCTAAGCTTAGCAAAACTAGGGATTAACTAGTTAACCATCAAAATCACAATTCAACATTTTAAATAGTTTTAAATTGATTAAAAAATTACCAAAAATTACAACATGAGTTAAATCTTATTATCGATTAATCAAAATTATAAAAGTTCAAAATTACCCTCATTTTAGAAAAGTGGGTGTTACAGGTTGTAGCCCGAAAGCCCGTCCATAAAGGACCTACATTCAAAGCCACAAGTATTGTCGATTATCACGTCAGAGATTAGAAAGAAAAATTCGTCATTTGGATAGGTCGAGTTGAGATCGCTGAAGTCTATACGGACTCGAATCTTTCCATTCTTCTTGGTGACAGGAATGATATCGGCCACCCAATCAGGATGTTGTGCCTCGCAGATGAAGCTACTGTATATGAATTTGTCGATTTTTTTTCTCGATATCATCTATGATATTGGGACAAAAATGATATTGTTACTGCTTAACATGCTTAGCATTGGGCATGATTTTAAGTCGGTGCATTGCAACTTGTAGTTCTAAACCAGGCATGTATTTGTAGCTCCAAGCGAAGATATCGATGTACTCTCAGATAAGTTGTATCAGAGATTCCTTGTCTTCTCCAGTCAAGCTTTTGCTAATGAAGATGGGTTTAAGTGAAGGATCATCTCCTAGGTCAACTTGAACAGCCTCGTCTTCGGTGGGAGGTTCTTGATGTTCAAAGTGCCACTCCCATTGGGATCCTAGGCGTTGAGCCCAGTATTCTTCTTAGAAGAATTCCAACGGCTGGTCTTCCTTCAATGGAGGATTTACAGAGACCATATTGACCGATAGTATTTTCTTGAAGGCCTGGCCAATCCTGGTATCGGAGTCCCAGGTTGAGGAATCGGAGGAATGAGAATGTATCATAACCTCAAGCTCTAAACTCTTCGATGTTGCTGTGGGTATAACGCAACCCAACCCCCGGCGAGTACTCTGGTAGTAATCTTGAGACTTTTTCTGTGGAACACGAAGTCATAAAGGGAGGCATCGGCCTTTGCCATATTTTAGGCCTCTGTCACTTGTCATGTCATAGCCCATCTTCTAGATATGGTGCCATCTTTGAATGTTGTAATGGTAGAGTTGCATCTTGCCGTTATCGGATTCTAGGTAAGTGGGAGTGAGGCTTTGGTGACGTTCTATTCCTCATTTTTCTTTATAGCATGTACCAAGAAGTAGTCATCTTAGGAAGAGATAACTTCGCTTGCAGGAACCGGAGGTGTCACTTGTGTTTGTAACATATACAAAGCATTATCCAAAAAATACATGGCATTCCAGTGTGCACAAGAGTAATTTAAAGATAGCATTCTATTAAAGAAATATAAAATTTTATCCCGAGAGATTAATTCATCTAAAGAGTGCGCCTCAGCATTGGCACATATGTAGTCCCCTAGCTTCCTTATCAGTAAGAACTAGGGCTACCATAGGAAAGGTGATGGAGGTCTCCACTTCATCTTGACTACTATGGGAGCTGGAATCAGAGATTCTTGTCACCCCAGGGCTGCTTTCGGAACCTTTCGACGCAGTTTAATCTGTATAGGCTCCTGACTTACTGTTGAGGTCGTCGGGGACACGTGAGTAGGAGCCCTTCCTCGAAGCTTGACGATGAGAGGTATTGATGTCTGAGGAGGCTTTTCTTTCAGTCGAACTCTCAGTAGTTACTCAACAACCGTTGTGCTCTCCGATACAGTCTCGTCATCTGCATCATTAGTATTATCGTACCAGGGGGCTGATTTATATAAATCGGCATAAGTACAGTATGCTCCAAGTCCTCGGGACGGGTCAATGTCAGCAAACTCGGTCTTGATAGTCCCGTCGCTGGCCACATACTTTATGCATTGATGATGGGTAGAGGGTACGATCATGTATTCATGTATCCATGGTCGACCTAACAACATGTTCTAGTTTATGCCATCATCAATAATATAACAAGTGACATCTATCTAGAGATCGCCTATCTGGCATTTCAGACAGATCTTGCCCGAGTGATCGCTTTTTTCAGCATTAAAACAACTGATTGTAGTATTTCACGTAGTCAACCGATGCATTGGAATCCCTACGGTTTTGATTAAACTCTGAAATATTATGTTGAAGGAGAACCATAGTCGATGTGGATACGATCGACCTGGATGGTATTAATATACCCTATATAGTACAAGGGTCTATTTTGCCGATTATTCTTCAGCAAAATGTCATGCTGGGTGAAGGTAATATTTGAAATTACCTCGACCATACTGTGGCAATATAGGCAAGCGACAGGATCCTCGTTGGGCTGCTGGACCTGGTTGAGGAAGAAATCAGTGTTGACCAATGCCTCGCTAAAGGCGTCCCGAGTCTCTTTGGAGAGACGAAGGAGCTCGAAGAACGAGATCTTTGCCGGAGTATTGAAGAGTTGTGCCAATATGTCAAAGTTGTAGGGCTTGAACGGTCCTACCGCTGTATCTTTTCTCAGAGGTTTGTCAAAACGAACCTTCTTCTACTTCTGCTTATCTGCTACAAGAGTTTGAGATGGACATGTTTTTAATATATTAGGTGCGGTGGCAGCAGACAGAGGTTACCTTTTCCTCTAGAGTCTGGTTATCCTCTCGTTGGGGAGCCGAGCGAGTGGTATCCTCAGCGTCATCGGTCGATATAGAAACCTTATGACACGACTTAGTTTTATTCCTTTTAACAGAGCATGCTACGGGTAGCATCATGTCTAGGACAATATCAGGATGAACAAACATAACTATGCCTCGCGGCGTCGTAAGCGGGATAAGGCCCTGAGCATTGTCACGTGCCGGTAGAAGGTTGACCACCTCTATTGTCGCGCTGGGATGGAAACGACACCATATCAAGTCTCTGTCTTCGGGAAGCTTTCGAACTGGAGGGTCACTATGTTGGCGGTGATCGTCTTGTCTTCATAGTAGAGAGAGATGACCTTGGCATCAATGAAATCTGCTTTTTCAACACGTAGCAGTCGTGTATTGAATGGTGAACGTACTAATGATAATGACAGTACTTTAGATTGTCCTTCTTTTCTATTTTGTCAGGATGGTTGGGAGGCGAGAATTAAATGTTGTCACCCTTCATCAACATGTTGAAAAGCTCTAGTACATCCACATCATTGAAGGAGTCTTCAATTTTGGTGCTTCTATCAGCTTCTAGTTCGTTGGCACTGAACCTTTAGAGATGCTGACAGTTAGGGCTTGCTTCCCCTTTTTGTCCTTGATTGGACAAACGTTTTCCTTTGTCCTCGAGCAAAGGAAAACTCAGTCGCAGCAATTGTGCGTCCCGGACTTTTCTTTCGGCCACATCTGTACCGGTGATGAATGGTGTCCATTCTATGCATGGGGCACTGTGCCATAATTTGATTGTGGGGAGCATGTTCTTACGACATAAACCCATAAGCATGGGCTCGGGTATACCAACTGGTAGCCTTAGAGCCGCCTGGTGGAAGCGTTCGATGTAAGCGCGTACATGCTCCTTCTCTTTCTGAACAATATCCATGAGTGTGGACATTGTCATGTCTATTCCTCCTTCATAGAATAGAGCGAGGAAAAGATTCTTTAAATCGTCGAATAACGAGATACAATTATTGGGGAGGCTCTACAATCATTTGTAGGCTACCCCCTGTAACGCCCTAATGAATATATTCGTGTGTAGAGTTTCCACCTTTGGCAGATGCCCCATTGCTGAGGTGAAGTACCTCAACTATCGACTAGAAGACTCCTTCGCATCGAAGGGTGCGAGCATCTATGGCTTGTACTTCAGAGGATGTATCACATTATCCCATTCAGGGGAATATGTTTGTCGGATCCCCGTCTTTTGGAGTGATTCTTGTTTTTCTCGGGCGTCGAGCGTACAAATCCTTAAGAGCCTGCTGTATGCCACTTGACATTGGGGGTCCAGTCATTGATAGGCTAGACTGTTACTGCAGTGCTTGGTTTACGACCGGAGACGGCGCATGAGGAGGTGCATTAAATTCCCTATTTTTCCTAGGTCTTAATTTATTAGAGGAAGAGAGTTGGAGGTCAAATTATCCTTGATCTTTAGAACCACAAAAGTTAAGTCTTGCATAGTCTCGTTTAACGTATTCAAGCCCGTCTCAAGGGCTTATATACGTTGTTGATAGGTGGACCCCTTGTTGCTTTCCATGTTTATCACCTTCGGCCATGTAGATGAACATCAGGTAGGGGAAATAAAGGACACCGTGGATCTTTTGCTCTCCGGTTCGGACCCTTAAGTTTTGCCTTCCTAAGGATAGACGAGTAGGTTGTAATCGTCCTCCGACTTGAAGCAATTGCTACCCCAGCTTGTTGCTAGCTCGTACCCACAGAGGCATCTGTATCTATTCTGCACGAACTTTCTTCTGGCTGGAATGATGGATTGTCTTGGAATGTCAGATTTTGGCTACCCCAGCCTATATTACGGATGAAGCGACATTCCTTTGTGACAAGGGTGTGGTCTTGGCACGTGTGTGTTGGACCACACCCGTATTGGATACCGCCAGCTTGTTGCCTCCAGGTTGGCCTTTGGATTTATTAGCCGAGATGGAAGGGTTCTTGGAGAGCTTTTTGAGGGATGGCGACCCCTATGTGGCATTTTATGAAGTAACCAAGAGCTCATCTTCTTCTCCACTCGATAATCTTTCATCGAGTCTCTGATGGACTGGAGCCATCGGTCGTAATCTTTGGAAAACGGACTGCCTTCTCAGTTACGATGCTGCTATTTGGTGGCCGCAACAGTTGATGGTGATATTAGCACAAGTATACCCTGGACAGAGTCCTCTCTCATCTTGCGCTTGTGAGATATCACATTGTGCAAGTCAGAGCCTCCCATATCTATACTCACTTCATGCGCATAAAAGTACTGCACATGTGTGTGAAGATGTAGGGAGTGCTTCTCCCTCCTAAGTTCCTTCACGTGAGGCACGCATAGGATCTGACCAGGGAGTTGCTCATGAGGTAGACCCACTTTATGCTTACAGCGATGCTGCTCGCATAGGTCTGTCCACATAGTATGCGCCCTCTGGCTCGGATAATGCACATGAGCGCCTAAGTGACAAAGAGGCTTTGCTAGTCGAGGCATCGAAATACTCGAACCAGTTCTGTACAGCTTACAGTCGGGTGCACATATTACTGACAATGTAAGCTTTTGGTCACCTATTGGCGTAGAATGTTGATCGTGTGAGGCGCATGCTGCCTTGGACTTCCTTGTACCACACCTAGAAGGTGCGTAGTACTTAGAATCCAATATGGTAGTTGTCTTTGCACGTTGATTGCGCAAGACGTGTGCCGCCTTGGATTTTTTTATGCTATCCCTAGAAGGTGCATAGCATTCTGAGTCCAAAATGGCCTTACCCAAAGGGTATAAATTCTATCGAAGACAGAAGTTCCAACTACGCCACCATCTTCTTGCACGGATGGTAAGATGTACTTTTTGCCATGTATTGAGACTTCGTCTTTGATGCTTCAGTGTTCAGGGGAGCCTGGAGCATGTCCATCTCCGTCTTGATGCTCATCGCAACCCTCTTGGACACACAAGTACGTTGAGTCTTCATCGGCTTTACTAGCCGCTTCGAAGGACCCGAGTTTCCTTAAGAAAGGCGATCTTTGAACGCTTGCTGATCGAAGCACACGACCAGCATCTTTTACATAGATTCCAGCAAGTCGATATCAGATTGTGTCACCACCTTCTCGTAAGAGGAGAAGAGAGTCGCCATTTTGTTTGACATAAACAAAAGTTATACGATTTTTTTATAAACAAACAAGAAAAGAGTACAGAAGATTCCTAAATAGGAGATCTAAGTACAAAACTTTCAGTGATAGTGTGATGGTGGAGATCGAACACTGCAGCGGCTCCTTTACTCCGTTGACGATTTGACAACGAAATGAACTTGCTTTAAGTTTTTGAAGCCTTTGAATGGTAATCTAGGTTACCAATCAAGAAGACGTCGAAGACTCCTAAATGAAGAAAGACTTCTTCTATTTATAGGTGAGCATATATATAATGTGCGAATGGGTTTTGGCGTACAGGAGCGCTGCGCACGAGATTTCAGGTGAATTTGTTTATAACTACTTTGTGGGAGCTGTCGCTGAGCTGACATATGGAAGTTGTTGAGATTTTTTTATTCCTATGGTCTGGCATGGTTGGCACCACGTATCGTTAGTGATACATGGCATGCACACACTGCTCGAAGATCTCTTTCAGTTTGTGGATTTTGATTCTATCGAAGGAGCAATGGTTGGCATCACTCATCATCGGTGACACATAGCACACACACACACCATTCGAAGATCTTGTTTCAGTTTAAACAAAGTGGATTTCAACTCTTTCGAAGAAGCGGTGGTATGAACAACCTAGATCAGATTGTATCTGAAGAGATACGACTATTTGAACAAAATATATCCGATTGCATCTAAAGAGATGCGGCTGTCATACTGCCCATGTGGTATAGTGCCACATTACGGAGGAGCTACGCGCTATATGAGCTGTACTTTTGGGAGTCGAAGTGACTGCGCTTCTGGGACAACGAGTAACTGTGTTTTAGAGGACCTCTGAAGGAACTGCACTTCTTGGACCTCTGAAGGAACCGTGAAGGGGCTGCGCTTCTGAGGATCATGAAGGGTCTGCGCTTTTAGGAACCATGAGGAGGCTGCGAAGGAGCTGTGCTTCTGGAAAAACTCTGATGGAGCCGTAAAGGGGCTGCAGTTCTTGGAACTTTGGTCGGTGCACTTTTTGGGCGACTAGTGACTGCTTCTGAGCAACTGAGTTAACGTCTTTTTTATTTCTGCCACTTTAGAGGGCTCAAGAAGCGGTGACATAAAGACTCAGTCAACAATACCTCATTGAATGAGATTCATCGTGATCAATTCTATGTTCATCCAATGATTTCTGGGCTTTTGACCAACTGCCACAAGGCGTGTGGGTTGGACCACACACAACCTATATAAAAGGAAGCTTTTGAGGAAGTCTTTTTTCATTGTCTTTTGATATTCCTCTGTCATGCTTGACCCCGGCTTAACTTCAGACGACCATAGGCCTTGCATAAGTCGATTGTTGGTTGTATATCTCTTTATTCAAAGAAGCTATAGTCTTGTGCAAGAACAACTTTGGAGTTTTAAGATGCACTTGAGCGTATGGAATTGGGGGGGTTCGAAGCTCAACAACATCTTGGAGGTCTTCGAGGCCCATGATACTGGATTTGGGTCAACGATCGGCTCTTCGTTATGCTGGAAGAGCCACAGGTTGTACTGTGAGATTTGTGTAGTAGCTGCATCCCCGCTCTGCTCAATAAATTCTTCATTAGCCATATTGGAGTGGAGGAGCTCCGCACTTGACAAGTAAGTGATTCGCTCTGACTACGAGGAGAGCTGCACACTTGTAGGCTATAGGCTTGTAGTTTGTAGAGTCTTTATATGTAATAGTGAAGAGTCTGTACTAGATCTTTGTAAACATGATTTTCAATAAAGTATTTCCCTTTATGTACTGCCTTCTCATGTGATCTGATTTTTGATGTGCACAGAAATTTGGCGTCTTCCTGCGCTTCTGTGAACTGCAGGAAGCAACCGATGTCTTCTGCGCTTTTATTAATGTAGCACTTTTTTTCATGCTTCTACAGCTGCGCCATAAGCGCATGGTTGCAACCATATTCAGTTCAAAAATTCATACGCGCAACGCTCCCTCATGCAACAACTCATGCGTGCATCGCTTCTGTGCATATGGATGGATCATTCCAACCAACTATAATTGAAAAAGCCTTCCTTCATCCTATATACGAAGAGTTATTGCATAAAACTGAGAGAGCCGAATTGATGTCCTTCTTGCCAGTGAGCAGACTTACAATCCTTTTTTTTGTCAGATCATCAACGGAGTAAAAAAAAAGTAGTAGTTTTCAGTCTATATCATCTCACTTTTCCAGAATCAACAATTGTACTTAGATCTTCAGTTTAGGAGTTTTTTTCGTAATTTTTCCCGTTTGTAATACAAAAAGTTCGTTCAACTTTCGTTCATGACAAATAGCTGCCACAAAATACAGAGATTATATGTCATCCAACACGCTTGCATCAGAAAAAACACAATTGCCCCCAAAGATACGGTTTGTATCAACACCCACATTATATTACATTGGAACACCATTATCTCCACTTGAAGTTATCACTGGATCCATTCCCTAAGTTTAAGACTCCGTCATTGATCCCGTAGGACACTTTTATCTCGTGTACACAAAACACTTCTAGGTAGAACAAACCAGAGGAACCTATTCATAATCCGCAAATTGCGTAAAAACCTCCCCCAAAGGTACTTTATATTCTACTGTATGAGGCAGCGTATGCCCCACTTTGATCTCCATAAAGGCTCTCGTATATAACAATATTTTCCTTGATGTCATCGCCTTATTCGCCTTGATGGGTGTAATGACCCGCTCCGCCTTAGCAAAATGCCGACTCAAACGGCAAGTGCAACGACTCAAACGAGCCATCTACCCGAAGAGTTGGCATCGACCTGATGAAGAATCGATGCAAGGCTTACAATGGCCCGTCAAGATGAATCCAGACTTAGACTTTCAAAGGCGGGCTCGGAGTATCGCTCTGCCGATACGAACATCGCTAAGGTGGGTGGCTCCGATGAACCCGTCTTTGCGTAGCCTAGACGCATAACAATACGGACACTATTGCTAGAATCGCTAGGCGATAATACCGCGCATGCTAATAAATGACTCAACGCACCTAGCTAAGAGAAAAATCCCATCTTGTATGCTCGTATAGAATATGGAAAAAATATGAGAACCCTCGCACCGCACTCCATGCTCGTGCTAAGGCACAAGCTTGCGTTCAACAACGAAACGATCAATGGATTACAACAATAAAACGGGAAGACTATAAACATAGTCGTTCCGAGTAGAGTATAGCAACATTAAAAGATTATGGGACCGATAGGTCGCCAAGGCGACTCCCGCACTGGGAGTTGCGTAATGTATGAATGAATGAATCAATGAATGAATGAATGAATATGTAAATGAATCAACGAATGAACGAACAAGTAAAAGAAGGAAAGAAAGAAAGAATGAATGAATGAAAGATAAGATGGAAAGAATGGTTAGCGACAGGTGTGACGGACATGTGCAACGGGGCTCGCTACCCGTACTGCACGGATGCCAACCTGGTCGATAACGCATTAAGGCTAAGGGTTAGCCTACGGCACAGAGACAGCCGTTAAGTTAAAATGACAAATAAAACGAAATGGTCGTGGACACCTCCATCGTATACGGGGGAGAGGGGAAATAAGGGTATTTCCAGCGGCATGGTCAAAGTGTGAAGGACTTGCCGGTCCGGACGGAAATCAAAGTTTGGCTTACGTACAGGCCTGAGTGAGGGCTTGGCCACCAGGGGACGTAAGGCCGGGTATTTCAAAAGACTATCAGGGTGTACCAAGCCGCACGCCATGATAGGTGAGAAATTACCAAGGGGAAGACATGTCCAAATTGGCTTGTGATGCTAGCGACCGATGCATATAGATTAAGTGGGCTTTGCTGGTGGCAATCCATATGCAAGTCCTTACATTGAAATCAAAGTAGTCTAAGTTAATCTGAACAAAGCACCTTCTAAATAGGCTTGAATATAACACACAAAATGATCAAGAGTACTTCGAGCAAACGAGTTAGAAAATGTGCCTACGACATGCTAGAACCCGAGGCAGGGATACGCCCTAGATATTGAAAGTTCACATGAATCATGTAAGTTATTTCCTATAAATTGTTGACTAACTTGGTTTACTTTGGACAGGGAAGGCCGGACGGTAAGTATGGGTAAGTCGTGCATGTATTTCCATGCAACACATTGTATTTGGCAACACGAGATAGGCTATGAGATATGCCATAAAAATGATCCTAAGGCAAGATTAGAAAGACAATGAATGATAGACGGTGCACAAAAACAAATATAACGTGTTTGGTAATGATAGCATTGTGGGCGAGCTAGCCTCCCCACCAGTGCATAACAATGTGCTGATAACCCCACAGTCTGCTTGCAGGAAGCAGGAAACGTCGGCAGGTGCGGAGCTTCCCTCGAACGTGCTAAGGCGCGGAGCTATCTCTCGAGCCTTGAAGCATTGCACGGAGCTGGAGCACCATATACAGGACATAATGTATCGGAACATCGCCATGAATCATTCCATGTTGTAAGCCACTTGACACGCCTTTTATGTTTCAGAGAGAGAGAGAGAGCTTGAGCGATTTGTAATATCGGCCTAGTGCCGCTTGTAAACTTCTTGAATATCAATAAAGAGTTGAATTCGCTTCAATTTGTGTTCATTTACTTTTCGCTGCAAATGGGGACACTCTGTGCGACTCAGTGGCCTAGCTCAAATCGGCCGTTTCTGGACATAGCCTTGCACGGGTGCAACCTAGGCCCGTGTGGCATCACGCCTTAGCGAGGACGATCGCTTATGCGGGAGCGGGGCATGACAGATTGGTATCAGAGCATGGCTTTACGTCCTTGGACTTCATTTCGATTTTCTCAGTTTTGAAACCTCGGTTTTGAAACAAAAGAAGTGTATGCTCTCTCTCATTGTGCCTTGGGATGTTCTATACAATAAGTCTAATATTTTCAAAAGCTCGTATAAGTACTCGGTCGAACGGGATCGCTAGGCGAAGGCCTTTGTGCTGAACCACGACGTACTTGAGTTGAAAGAAACCAAATGCTAAAAGTTAGCAAACGCAAGGCGTGCTTGAATAACCTTACGTTAACAATAGCGAACGAGTACGCGAGACCAGAGTATAGTTCAAACGGGATGGTTATGCACGCATGCCTTTTGGCTAAGTTGTGCCGTATGTCGCACACCTCGACTTTATGGTACAAATGAGTTACAAGCGAGATCGACTATCACTCGGACGAGAATAAGGGAGACTTAGAATGTATGTTAATAGAGACGCTACTTGACCGACGCTAAAGCGAACACGAGGAAATGGTTCTTAGATTTTGAGGAATGAGCGAACGCGCAATTGGATATGTCGATCGGGAGTCGAATAACCTTTCGAGGATTTGTAGAATGACTTGACTCTGAGTGGTGTATGTGATAGCTTCGAAGAAGAATAAGAGTGAGCATCGACGACCAATCGAGTGGCTCGAACCCTGAGTGGTGTATGGACGTTATAGAAAATTATTCGAGCAAAACTAAAGGATTTACGGGTAGAACGAGCATGTCGACAAGCGATGATATCACGCAAAGCCTTAGAATGAGTAACTCTTAGTTGGTTTCGTCTTCGAGAGTCTCAAACGAGATATCGTTCGGACGAGTTAAGAATGCGTAGTACGAATCATGAAACGAATGGAAGTCTTGATCGAGGAAACATAGAAGATCGTGCATGCGATTTTGAATTTAGTTGAATGGATTGAAACTTGATTTAAGGTGAATTACTCATGGACGAGATCGGGAATAGCACGGTCGAAAGATAGCGTCCATAGGAAACGTTGATTTGAAGATACAAGAATGACTAAGGAATTGAAATTTATGTTGCTCGATGAAGAGTTAGCACGCGACAATGTGAATTAAAGAAATTAAGTTGCACGATTTGGAATTCATTGCAAAAGGAAGATCGTCAGGTTATGTACATCATCGATGGTATTGAGACGTATCAAAGATCAATGTACAATAACTCGAGGGTACTCTGATTCGATGAATGATGATCGTGTCAGAAGTTATTGTTTTAAAGGATGTAATGTTAGAAAAGAATGTTTGGAATGAGGTAGGAAAGTGACTTGATTGTTCGGTGATAACCACAACAACAATGATCTTGTCTTGCACGAGCGCAACTCGCACATGTGTCACGTCGAATTTGGGATGATCATTCCGCGTGAGCGTTGGCATGGTAATTTATGTCCAGCGGGAATGGTCGAACTCAAAATATTATGACATGGCAATTTTGATTTCTTCGACTTATGGTTTGAAGCGAAGGTGAATTCGAGGATTGTTAGGACTTGCGATTGAAGAATGAGAAAACTTGAGGATTGCGTAGGTCCAATCCGCGTATCGAAAATGAATTAGTCTAGATGCAAACAAGAGTTACGCCCCGATGAGAATGATTATTCCGCGGAAGCGTTGCATGGTGATTCATGAACCACCATGGATAATCGGACTCACGTGAGATTGGGGCACAACATATTGTTAAAGCTAGATGACCTAGTGATCGAATACATGAATTGTTTAGAGTTGGTAATTTGAATGGATTTGAATACGTGCAAACGAATGCATTGATGTGAATAGGTGATCGTGCTCCATGTTTAGAAATTTGAGTGATGCGAGCTTGGGTAGAAACTCCCGTACAAACGAACAAATGGTTTGACCATAGGATTTGGGGCGAGCTTCGTGCAACGACTTTGCACGATAAGCCACGAACTTGAGTTGTAACTATGACCTTGTGAGCTGACCTAGCGGATAGGCGGACGACCTTATGCCGAGTGATTGAACCTGTACGATTGACATTACAGTATCGTCTGGACGGACGATAGACTTTGGGGCAACAAGTCTTAGAGCAGGAAAGGGAAACTGGGAGTGTGTGTGATTTTGAGTCGGACAAAAAGTACTTAGACTTGGTCGACCCTGCTAAAAAGAAATCATACTGATTTCGTGGATAAGAATGCTTGAGAAGCGATTCGGGCCATCTCGATGACCGAGATAAACGATAGTGAGATGCACGCGAGTTCGGTTTTAAATCGAAGTTAGTAAAACGATCGATAAATCAAAACGATCACGAGTAGCTTGTCCGACTTCGCTAATCGCTAAGCTTGGTTGAAATGTACGTATTCGGAGGACGCCTTAGATACGTGCACGATCCAAACTCACCGATATGATGAACTCGAATGCAGCTGCAAGTGGGTGTTGCGATGCGCATGAACGAACAAGTGAGTTTGCCTCAGCCTACGACTCTCGTGTTTGAGAATTACAACGCACCTCGTGCGACCGTTTCAGTCCCATGATATATCGAAATAGCAACCAAGTCGAAGAAACACGACGATTGAATAAGTGCCATCAACTCTAAAGATGAATAAAAAGTTATTCAATAAAAATCGACCAAACATACGCGACACGGAACTTAGAAAGGTATCGAGTATGGTTCGATGCCATCGAACGATAGAGCCGTTCGATAGTATTGTCTAAGAAACACGACGACACGAGTTAAGGAATGGTAGGATGACCTGCACTTAGGAAGTCTTGAGGACGAGACTTGTTTTGAGTGGTGTATTATATAATGATCCGCTTCGCCCTAGCGAAACGCCGATTCAAACGGCAAGTACAACGACTCAAACGAGCCGTCGACCCGAAGAGTTGTCATCGACCTGATAAAGAATCGATGCAAGGCTTACATTGGCCCGTCAAGATGAATCCACACTTAGACTTTCAAAGGCGCGCTCGGAGTATCGCTCGGTCGATGCGAACATCGCTAAGGTGGGTGGCTCCGATGAACCCGTCTTTGCTTAGCCTAGACACATAACAATACGGACACTATTACTAGAATCGTTAGGCGATAATACCGCGCATGCTAATAAATGACTCAACGCACCTAGCTAAGGGAATAATCCCATCTTGTATGCTCGTATAGAATGTGGAAAAGAACATAGAAAAAATATGAGAACCCTCGCACCGTGCTCCACGCTCATGCTAAGGCACAAGCTTGCGTTCAACAATGAAACGATGAATGGATTACAACAATGAAACGGGAAGACTATCAACATAGTCGTTCCGAGTAGAGTATAGCAACATTGAAAGATTATGGGACCGATGGGTCGCAAAGACGACTCTCGTACTGGGAGTTGCGTAATGGATGAATGAATGAATCAATGAATGAATGAATGAATATGTAAATGAATCAACGAATGAACGAACAAGTGAAAGAAAGAAAAAAAGAAAGAAAGAATGAATGAAAGATAAGATGGAAAGAATGGTTAGCGACAGGTGTGACGGACACGTGCAACAGGGCTCGCTACCCGTGCTACACGGACGCCAACCTGGTCAATAACGAATTAAGGCTAAGGGTTAGCCTACGGCGCAGAGACAGCCGTTAAGTTAAAATGACAAATAAAATGAAATGGTCGTGGATACCTCCATCGTATACGGGGGAGAGGGAAAATAAGGGTATTTCCAGCGACATGGTCAAAGTGTGAAGGACTTGCCAGTCAGGACGGAAATCAAAATTTGGCTTACGTGCAGGCCTGAGTGCGGGCTTGGCCACCAGGGGACGTAAGACCGGGTATTTCAAAAGACTATCAGGGTGTACCAAGCCGCACGCCATGATAGGTAAGAAATTACCAAGGGGAAAGACATGTCCAAATTGGCTTCTGATGCCAGCGACCGATGCATATAGATTAATTTGGCTTTGATGGTGGCAATCCACGTGCAAGTCCTTGCATTGAAATAAAAGTAGTCTAAGTTAATCTGAACAAAGCACCTTCTAAATAGGCTTGAATATAACACACAAAATGATCAAGAGTACTTCGAGCAAACGAGTTAGAAAATGTGCCTACAACGTGCTAGAACCCGAGGCAGGGACACGCCCTAGATATTGAAAGTTCACATAAATCACGTAAGTTATTTCCTATGAATTGTTGACTAACTTGGTTTACTTTGGACAGGGAAGGCCGGACGGTAAGTATGGGTAAATCGTGCATGTATTTCCATGCAACATATTGTATTCGGCAACACGAGATAGGCTATGAGATATGCCATAAAAATGATCCTAAGGCAAGATTAGAAAGATAATGAATGATAGATGGTGCACAAAAGCAAATATAACATGTTTGGTAATGATAGCATTGTGTGCGAGCTAGCCTCCCCACCAGTGCATAACAATGTACTGATAACCCCACAGTCTGCTTGCAGAAAGCAGAAAACGTCATCGGGTGCGGAGCTTCCCTCGAACGTGCTAAGGCGCGGAGCTATCTCTCGAGCCTTGGAGCGTTGCAAGGAGCTGGAGCACCATATACAGGACATAATGTATCGGAACATCGCCATGAATCATTCCATGTTGTAAGCCACTTGGCACGCCTTTTATGTTTCAGAGAGAGAGAGCTTGAGCAATTTGTAATATCGACCTAGCGCCGCTTGTAAACTTCTTAAATATCAATAAAGAGTTGAATTCGTTTCAATTTGTGTTCATTTACTTTCTGCTGCAAATGGGGACACTCTGTGCGACTCTGTGGCCTAGCTCAAATCGGCCGTTTCTGGACATAGCCTTGTACGGGTGCAACCTAGGCCCGTGCAGCATCACGCCTTAGCGAGGATGATCGCTCCTGCGGGAGCGGGGCGTGATAATGGGGATCCTATCAAACTTGCTAACTTTATTATCATAAGAATACTCCAAAATTTTATCAACAGCCCTAGAAAACAAACTACACAGGCACTGTATGCAGAACATAACGATCGTACATAAAAGTTGAGTGCCACTCCTTCAGAATGATATGTAGCCCATCAAAGTCCATGGTCCTCCCTGTAATATCTTTTTCATATCCTCATGCACACAAAATTTAATGAAAAATAAGCTTTCCTCCCTGTTATGATCCATCATAGCCGCTTTAGGCCACCATACCCTATATGCATATATAGGCACAAATCTGATTAAAGAAAGGTTGATATCCTATTACTTATAGGATAATCATATTGTTCCGTTAAATTATTATTTTGCATGTCACTTCTAGTATGAATGAGGCTCTGAGTCCTAATCCAGCCATCATTGCTTCATGTATCTCATTGAACCTTTATTATCCGTCATTGTAGGCCTGCAAAAATTTCCCCGATTTGCTTAAACATGGTCTAGTAGCATATGTAGGAACGTTGAGCACCTCTAGAGGGGGTAAATAGAATGTGTGTATGCAGAAAAATAAAAATTACCACTTAAAACTATTTGTAGCAGTAATCAACTGATCTGAAGTAGACAGTAAAAATAAATCCGTAATGTAAATAAGTTCAGAGAAGCAAAAGCAAACGCAAACACGAAGGTTTATACTGCTTTCCCTCTGAGAGGACTATTCCAATCTCGAGTAATCTAGCTCGATGTTGAATCCACTATCTCGTGAAACACAAGCTTTGAATCTGAAGCACTTGCAGCTCCTTAAAACATTTTGTTTTCTCCGAAGAGCACTAATTAAACATGAAAGCCTTTAATCAGAAGGACTTGTCGACTTCTGGAACTGGATAAAAACTAAGAAGTTTTCAAACCTTTTTTACAACTCAATCAAACTTCTAGATTGAATCGAAACTAGTACTGGCTTAGCTATGAGCTGTAAAGCTTAGATTTGAATGTGAAAAGGTTTGATAGAACACTTGAATAATAGAGAAGAAAGAATTGGAATGAGTGAATAGAATAAAAAATTCTCCACTATTTATAGCATTTTCTTGGACAAAACTCAAGCTGAGTTCGGTAGTCCAACATTCAAAAATCTGAACGTTTAGAACCTGTTCTTCAGGGTGACCTGATTCCATAGGAACTGGGTTAGGGAGGACCAAGTTCCTGCAGAACTCGGTCCGAGTTCGATTATCCTGTTTGCAGAATGGGTCATGAAGAATTGGCTTTGGGTTTTTTGTCGGTTCGTAGTCTATTTGATAAGTGGATTGGGTTTAATAAATAGACTCATCAAATAAATAATTAGGTAGGCTAATTTTGGTATGTAGACTTTTTGTAGCTGAACCAGGTGCTAATCTCGATCAATTGTACATTTTACCTAGATCAATAAAATGAAAATTATACAACAAAGTTGGAAAAAATTGTCTTAATAATGATGCGATTATTGCTGGCAAAGACTTTGACTGAGTGCAGTAGCAAGGTTGTAGTCTTTCAACAATAGTACCATACATGTATATTATTTGTGTATTTTGAACTGGAGTTGTCAGTTATCAAGGTCAGGTGTGACCAGACCAATGGGCCAACAATCTCCCTATTTTGATAATTTACAAACGCCAAGTTTAACGTACAAAATAATTTAAAGTTTAACCTTTGATGCTTATATTTACCACATTTCCTCTTATGGTATATTGTAATTTTTCTCCCCTTTTGTCATTTGATATGTTATGTAAATATATATTAGTCAAATTAATATTAGTACTTGTGGGCTTTAGTCCTACATTGCCTAGAAAAATAGTAAGAGGGGTTAGCCTCTCCTATATATATGTAGCTCTCCTTCATTAATAAAATTATCCTATCATTTCAACTCTATATGGTATTAGAGCCAAAACCCTAGCCGTCATCTACTCCCTTCCCCCGCTGATGTAGCCACCCCCACCCTATCAGTCACCATTACCACCTCTCCCCCCACCGCCCCCGTTGTCGTGGCTATTGTTGCTACCCGCCGCCGTCCACTACTGACCCCCCTGCTGCCCCCTCTATAGCCCGTATGGCCTCCACTTGTCTGCTGCCGCCACCCTCCGGCCCCACTATATCTGCTGCTGCTGCCTACTATAGCCCCCCTGTTGCCCCTCCTTGCTGTCGCCATACCCTCCGCCTTCCTCCCCTCTTGTCAACTACCACCCCCCCCCTTCCATGTTGCTGCTATTACTGTTGCTGCCGACTTGCCCTACCCCCTGCTGTTGTCCCCCCACGCCTTCCTGCCCCTTACTGTTTTCAGCCGACCGCTCTCCATTCCTAATGGATCCAAAACCTATCCCTAGTTCTTCCTTATAGTCATCGTCCGCTTCCCTTCAAACACTAACTATTTAAAAAATAAAAAATAAAATAAAAAATGTTGCGATCCTCAGAGGGTAAATAATGGTTTGTTTGCAGGAACCTCTGACTTTCCAATATTAACTTTTGTGAATCACAGAGGGAAAATAACAAATTTGTTTGCAGAAACCTCTGTCCTAAATATTGACTAGGATACTCACAGGGTAAACATTATCGGTGTTGTTTGTTAGAACCTCTGACTTCCAACGTTGGTATCAGAAATTTAGCGAAGAGCAGACAAAGTGCTTGTATTGCTTGAATCTTTGTTTCTTTTCTTACTTGACCTTTGTATCAAGACTTAATAGAGGGTAACTTTGGTAACTCTGTCCTGGCTTGTGTGATCCACTTTCATCTCTACTTCCAATGTGCATATTAGTGTTAGCTACGTTACTAGGACATTGAAGGAGTTAATGTGATTGTCATGTTCAAAAGATTAAATCGACAATCGAATCAAAAATATTATGAGATGACTAGCATTGGGGTGAATAGCAATGCACAAACCAAAAAGCTTCTTGATCCGACAAAAGAAGGTAGAAAAGACGCTTCTAGGGATACAGTTATCCAAATATTTGACTGACAAACCCCCAACAAAGACTGATCCCAACTTTGAGCAATAGAAGACAGATGATAGTTGACTATTTATATAGTCAATAAACTCTATGGAACTAGACATGGTTCAGAATACAGACTCTGTTAAGGAATTATAGGAGGTCCTAGCAGCATTATTTGATAGAAAATGCAATTTGTCTCGTATCTATGACTCGATCGTTGGCATATACAAAGCTAACCAGGAAGACAAATCTCATAAGGATCACTTCAGGGCCTTTAAGGCTGTAACTATTGAGGTTAGTCGTATATTGCCCCTAACAACATATATCAATAAAACTAGGGCTCAACATGAACAACTTCATGTTATGTCATATCTTGCCTCTCTTCATCCTGATGCGGACTCTGCTTGAACTCAGATCATTGCTAGATCTAATGTTTCAACTTTAACAGAAGAACATTATCATGTCC
Organism: Iris pallida; assembly: GCA_029216955.1. Taxonomy (NCBI): domain Eukaryota; kingdom Viridiplantae; phylum Streptophyta; class Magnoliopsida; order Asparagales; family Iridaceae; genus Iris; species Iris pallida. The sequence goes on from JANAVB010009200.1 coordinate 30,025,778, forward strand.
TTCTTGTAGAAAAGGTCGTAGAGACCTCTCTAGGTGATGCTTTTGCTGATCGCTCTACTCTTCATGATGCTCATACAGGTGTTCATGGTGGTCGTAGTTGACGATGTGGTGGCCTTAATATTGGTCGTGATGGGGGTCATGGTAATGGTGCTTGTAATGGAGGATGACCACATATATACTTTAATTATGGTCAGCTTGGCCATTTCAACTAGCAATACACTAAAGCACCTGCCGTTAGTATCACAATTGATGCTCCTGATGATGGTGTCCAATCTGTTCAGATGACTTCAGAGTCATATACAGAGTTCTTTGATTTCCAGGCTCAACGTTATGGTGGAGCTTCCACATCTGTATCCACTGTCGGATACTCAACAGGATGTATTGTAAAGCTTAAGTAGTAGGTAATTGACTCTCGTGTATCTGCTCACATGACTGGTGATATGGGTATGATACATAATTATGTCCTTGTTGATCGTCTTTATGGTATTATTATTGCTAATAGAGGTTCCCGAATAGTCCAATGACGGGGAAGTGCCAGCCTTTCTTCCCGACTATCGCTCAATTCAGTATTGCTTATACCTGGGAAACGATTTAGTTTAATTTCTGCTAGTAAAATTACACATAAACTATATTGTTATTTAAAAGTTTTTCCTGATGGATGTGTTTTTCAGGATCTAAACACTGGAAGAAGATTGGTAAGGGCGATATGGCCGGAGGCTTGTACTTATTTGACATACCTTCTTCGGTTGTTTGTACCGGCATACAACTCGATCCTTTCGAGTTACGTTGTCAGCTAGGCCGTCTATCTATCCAAGCCCTCGATACAATTTACCCATATTTAGATATTCCTACTTCATTTAATTGTACGTTGTGTCATTTAGCTAAACATTATTGGGTTTCCTATCCAGTGAGTCATAATAAAATTGCATCCGCTCCTTTTGAGTTGGTGTATTCTGATATAAGGGGACCTTCTCTGGTAGAATCAACCATGGGTTTCAAATACTTCGTACATTCACTACTACAAAAATAGATAACAATGACGGCTAAATATGTTAATTGATGACATTTGTTTGACCGTCATATATGAAGGGGTCATCTTTATCATTAGAAATCAATGATAGCTCAACTCACGTCATCTTTATTTATAAAAGATAACTTTTATGTGTCATCTTTATTTAGAAAAAATGACTGCTGTGTGTTATCTTTATTTGTATTAGATGACTTTTATCGTGAAAAATCAATAACAATTAAGCACACGTCATTTTTATTTATAAAAGATGACTTTCATACGTCTTCTTTATTTAGAAAAGATGACTTCTATGCATCATCTTTATTTACAAAAGGTAACTTTGATGTATCATTTTTATGTACAAAAGATGACTTCTATACGTCATCTTTATTTTAAAAAATTATATTTATCATAAGAAATCTATGACAGCTCAATACACGTCATATTTATTTGTAAAAGATGACTTCTATGCGTCATCTTTATTTACAAAAGATGACTCCAATTTTTTCATCCGTATTCCACAATTTGTATTTTGTGTACAATATCCCATATAAGAAAAATAAACACTTAACACCAACAACAAAAAATTCATTTCATATATGCCAACATTGAATTATACAATATTATTCCAGTCTCAAACATTCACAACATAAATTTACAATACTTCCAAAATTTTCTAATACGTCATTTTTTACATACGGTCTTCATTAACAATATCCGGAATAAATTTGGCCAGCTCTCGTCTCATTTCATCAATTTCTCTGGCAGAGTAATCCTTTCTCCCAGCAAACTACAAAAATAAACATAAAATCAACTAATATATCATGTTATAGCAATACACATATATAGGAAAGGAAATATTATGAAGACAAAGACGAGACAATAGATACCTCAAGCCTATGAACACGTCCTAAAAGAATCTACAGGACATACACCATAACCAACGAGTCACATTGAGAAATACAGGGACCAAATACAAATCTATAGTTTGAATATAATAACTTGTACAGTTTGTTTGCAGTCATACCTTTCTTCTTGGAGGTTGTTTTTCCTTGCCCTTGCAAGAACAATCTCAGTTGATGTTGGGTGTTCTCCATAAAGGTTTATTTGTCTAGTCTCTGACATTTCCCTTGCAAACACCTGAAAGCAAGTCAAAGAAAATATCAATTTAAGAACTAATGTATACCATCTTTAAAAAAAATAATTTGACAAGGATGTTGGATTAAAATACAAATGATCATCACTAGCTAATTTCTTAAACTATCAGTCCCTTGTACTAACATTCTCAACATCTGGGCACCTCGTTTGCCACCATGACCATCGCTCCTTTTCAGGTTTTCTCCAATTTAAATTATTTTATTACAATACTTCTTGCTTGGTCATTTGAAGGATCAGCCTCAATAATCTTTTTCATATCTGCAAGAAAATTTTGGTTGAGTTAAAATATTATTATGCTGCTACAATATTCTAACTGAAGCTTACCAACATAATTTTTGGGAAAAAAGGCAACATAAGGTTGCATCAAGGTTTGCAGTACACTAGTCTACAACATAATTGTAGATATCTAAAACATACCATTGATATCCTCTTTATAGTGGTCAAGCTTCTCTTGCAACATAAATACTTGCATTAGGTATAGAACTGTTGATTAAATACTGCAACAGAGTTTAAAAAAATACTGCAACAGAGTTTATTAAATCTTTAGATTATGCTAGAAGAGTTAACACGGATGGGGTATCAAATACCCTTAACATAATAAATTGAACAATTGTATCTGCAAGTTGGATAAAACCTAACTCCTAGTTCAGATATTGTCTTATACAAGTCCATATATGGCAAGTTCTGTTTGTACACGAATAACATCAACTTGAACAACCAGCCTTCTTAACAGTCTCATGTAGATCATTTAGTAAAAGCTCTGAGCTGAAAATATCTGCCCCTGAAAGGTTCATATCTTGTATGATCAGCTGATGGCTTTCGATAATTCATATATGCTACACTAGATAATGTATGAATTAAGAGAAAAAAATACATCAACAAAGTATCAGAAAGCCTTATCTAAACCAGGTATCAGATAAGAAAACCCAAATTCAAACTCATTCATCATATTGGAAGGATCCCAAGATATTAACATTTTGTACTTAGGTAAAAATGTATCGTACACAAACTAGAATATTGTATAGATCAATTATGAGGACTCATAACTTCCATACCAGTTATAGGCTCTGTCAACATACACAATAGTTATTGCTTTCCTCATATCATCATTTCTCAATTAACCAGAAGAATCATTTGATTAAGCAGAAAATAATGTGCATACCTCTATTAGAACAAAAGGCAGTTATTAGTGAAAGAGCGTACCTTCCTTGGAATTCCATCATATCCCCACTTGTGTCATGATTTTCCTCATTATCTTAATAAACTTCCCTATTTCTCCAAAAAGCAACAGAACAATAACTAACCACAGTTAGGAATTGTATTTTCTCTCCACAATGTCACAGGAAAAGTAAATCATGTATGAAGAAACAAGTCTACAATTGTCATAGCATAGAGTAACTAGAAGAGGTTAGAAATGTGAGGATATTTGAAAAGCAGTAGTTAGGCACTTGCTTACAATGATATAGAAATCACAAACATTAACACTCCAGTAAATGTTACACTATAAGTTTTTACAACAACTCCAGACTGTTTCTACATTCAGGACTATTTCTACATTTATTTGTGAATTTCATTAATATGAAATGGTTCTAAGTAAACAATGGTACAATGTTGATTCAGAGAGTCAGGACAACTATCATGTTGATTGCCCGAATATCTCTCTCTCTCTCTCTCACTATATATATATATATATATATATATATATATATATATATATATATTTTCTTGGAGAGTCGAATGTGCACTCAGTTGCAATAATAAAGTATGAAAAAACTCTATGTTCCATAAAGTGATACTTAAAAACTGTGGTAATCATAAGAAAAAGAAAATTGGAACTAATGCTTGTGAATTCTGATATACACTAATTATGATGATCATGAACCATTTACAAATTTAGGAATAAAAGAAAAGTGCATTACAACCAGGAGAAAAGGTTAAGTTGATAGAAAGAAAAAGTTAGAGAAAGTTATAGTTTTTCCAGCTTTGTCGATGCCCATTACAGATAATTAAAAGCTTCATCCATAGTTCAGATCACAATCTCTTTCAACCAAAATCAGGGTCCATAGTACCATTCACTTATTCATTGGATGGTACTAAACATATATCATAATGAACTACATAAGTTTAGTGTCCACAATGACTAAAAACACTTAATTATAGGATTAGACCATCAAAATAGTATTCCTCGCACAACCCTTACAAAGCCAAAAGGGATCATACTTGTAGTCAGTACATCCTTTCTGACATTTTAGAAGTACGGGATACAACCGACACTGGGAGCCAACTCGAGCAACATCTGGGAAAGCCCATTGTAGATCACGAAACTACTTTAAGAAATTATCAACTGAGTATTTTCTAACGAAAAAAAGTATGCATATACGAAGTAGCGCTTGGAACAGATAAAAGTTGATATCATTATCATGCCTAGAATTATTATAACATGACAAATGATTGGGCATTCATATTCTATTTCTAATATGATCGCTTCAATATGCTCAAGATTCCCAACTCATCATACCTATGTTATCTAACCATCATCACTTCAAGAACTACAGTAAAAAAAACTAGAAGAAAAAGGCTAAAAATAACTAACCATTAAACGGTTATTTTCTCATTCCATCCGATGGAACATGCCAAGAGCTTCATCGCCAAGCTCAATATCCCTAGTCTTCACATAACCAGTAACTATTGCATTCTAAAGGAGCAAATCTCTATCATGAATTTTATCACACAAACGTTGGGCATCTTGTATACTGCCACTAGAAAAGTGAATATATGCACTTAATCCGTGTCGGATAATCTGGCAATGCATCTTGACGTACTCCGTGGCTGCCTCAAGGAATATCGGCCCCATGGCCTCTTGGATGAACTTCGTGTCGAACCCCTCCTTGGTGTCACATGCAACGAGGTGGAGGGCTACGCATGAGGGGTCGGGAGATCTTGATGACCGTGGTACCTCAAGAAAGACACGTTTAGGAGGGCACTTTCGATGATGCTGGACCCGAGGAGGAAGTTATCCCTCCGGTAGGCCTTGAGGAGGTTGTTGGTGGTGCTAGAGAGGGACTTCTAGAAGCCGATCTGCAGCTAGAGGTCGGAGAAGGAGAACCATAGGGAGGTGGGGCTGTGGGAGATCGGTGATCTCGGGCTTGGGCAGGCCGAGCTCGGAGAGGACGGCGAGCGTGTAGAAGCGGGCTCCTTGGAGAGAAGAAGGAGATGGTCGTGGTCTTTCTCAGAGTGTTAAGAAGAGTGCCTCCTCTCCTTTTTTGTGATTTTTAAAAGGGATCTAGGGTTTAAAATTTTGCTTTCCTTAGCTGTTTGCCTAATCGGTAGAAAGGATACAAAATCAATATGTCGCTCGGATTTGGGAATGGAGGGAGGATAAGGGCTTGTTTGGTAAAATGGATTTGATTTTGGATTTGGATTTGGAAATCCAAAATTCAAATTCAAATCCAAATCCAACTCCAACCAAACATATAATTTGGTAAACTAGAATTATGATAATAAAATATTATTTAATAAAATAATTTATTAATTAATTATTATAATTATAAATATAGTTATGATTAATAATTAAATTATTATTATAATTATAAAATATTTATGATTAACAAATTATTAATTAAGATTATAATGATGATTATATGCTATTAATAGATTATTAATTAAAATTTTAATAATATATTAATTACTAAATTATTAAATAATAAATTATTAATACCAATGAAAATTATGATTAATATATTATTAATTAAGATTATAATAAAATAGTAACTAATAATTTAAATTAAGATTATAATTAAGACTAATAAATCATTAATTAATATTATATTTAAATATTTATTTATAAATTATTAATTAAAATTATAATTATGATAAATAAGTTATTGTAATTATGATAAATAAATTATTATAATCAAGATTATAATTATAATTAATAAATTAATAAATTAGTAATTAAGATTATAATTATGATTAATAAATTAATAAATTAATAAATTATTAATTAAGATGATAATAAGACTATGATTATAATTAAATATTATAATAATTATGATTAATAAATTATTATACTTATGATTAATAAAGGTATAAATTATTAAATAAGAATATTATAAATATTAAAATAAAATTATAAATTACTAAATTATTAATCAAGATTATAATTATAATTAATAAATTAAATTATTAATTAAGATTATAATTATGATTAATAAATTAATAAATTATTAATTAAGATCATAATAAGATAAAGATTATAATGAAATATTATTGAATTATAAATTATTAACTATGATTGTAATTGTGATTAAAATATTAATAATTAAGATTATTATAAAATAGTAAATAATGAACTACTAATTAAGATTATTAATTAATTAATTAATAATTAGTTTTAACTAAATATTTATTATACAACGAAATTATTAAAAAATAACTAATTTTTCTCCAAAATCCAACTTTCTTTCTTCCAAATCCAATTTTGGATTTGGTTTTACTTTCCATATCTAAATCCATCTCCAACCAAACATAGGATTCCATGAATTTAACTCCAAATCCATAAAATCCTAAAATCCACCTCCAAATACGGTTTACCAAACGGGCCCTAAAACGAAGAAATGGGGAAGGAGTTGGTTCGCTTCCTGTGTGAAAATTTTGTGAGTAAAGAAAAAAAACGTGTGCTTTATGGAAAAAAAAATAATCATTCTAAAATTGTTAATAAAAAGTAAAAAAAAAATTATATCATATCATCCTAAAACCATCAATAATTCAATCAATTTTCTCCACCGTTATTCTAAATCAGTCAACAAAAGTACTACAAATTTTCTAAAACATCAAAAAAAAATTACAAAGGAGAAGGATGTGATTGGAATTGGACTTGGAATAGGAATTGATGTGGGTTAGAGAGAAAGCAAGAGAGAGGAAAGTTTAACTGGGAAAGGAATTAAGAGAGGAGAATTCATGTCTTTGGACGAGGATCTAAGGACATCACAAAAGAAAATTAATTTATGGTCATTGGATTCAATCCAATAGACTGCCATTTTTTAACCAATATTTTATGATAAGCATTTGGTCTCTGTTATTGTTTAAGCTAAATATGACCCTTAATATCATTGTGTCATTGTTAGTTTCAATTTTCTTTCATACACAAAAGATGACATTCATATTTTTTTTCATGACATTATCTTTTTAATTGTCATCTTAGAATACTTATCATGATGTTATATTTTTTTATTGTCATTGATATAGTTATTAATGACGATCATTAAATGAGTCGACGTTAAAAATATCATTAATGACATTTTGAGATGAATGTCATCTATAAAGTGTCATTGTTAACGATTTTTGTAGTAGTGATTTGTTGAAGACTACTCTTGTGTCACATTTCTTTATCTAAAGAAAAATTGCTCTGAATTATTTAACATTTGGTGCAATTTTTATGCTGAAATCAAAACATAATTTAGTGTTCAGATTAAAAAATTTCGGAGTGACAATGGCCGTAAGTATTCATCTCATGACCTCGATACTTATCGGGCCCGCAATAACATCATCCACCAAATATTATGTTCTTACACACCACAATAGAATGGTACGGCCGGGTGCAAAAATTGCCATCTCTTGAAAATAATATCTGCTCTTATGTTTTAAGCACGTACTCACAAAAAATTTTAGTCGGATGCGGCCGCTTGTTATCTATTAGTCATATGCCATTTTCTAGGCTATATCCCAGATAAAAGCCGTTTCCTCTGCCTCTCAGAATTTTTGGTTGCTTATGCTATGTTTGGGATGCTCAACCGACTCTTTATAAATTAGATCTTAAGGCAATATAATGTATTTTCCTTGGGTATCCTAAAGATCAAAAAAGAGTATTGATATTTTTTCTATCTTTAAGAGGTATTTTTTTACTCGAGATGTTACCTTTATTGAAACTGAATTTCCTTTACATCCACAAACAACGGATCCAGTTCCCAAGTTTAGCCAAAAAGGATTTCTTGCTATTTCATGATCAAACACTACTGCCCCCCATACGGGTGCTCTTCCTAACCGAGACAGTGACCCGGTATGATGGTTCGGAGACACTAATTCAGTCTGTGACGATGTCGATGATGCCCATATAGTCATCCTCTTCTATCTCTACTGATTCACCTGGTCCTGTTACACCAGCAGCTTCGTCTATTCCGCCAGAAACTCGTCCTTGTCATGCATATCAAGATCATCCCTTGTATGTTGACAACTACAAAGGACTTACCAGTCATACTCAATCTCTAGTGGCTACTATTCATGGGATTCAAATTCCTAAAAATGTTAAAGTGGGTTTCAATCATCCAGATTGGCATGTTGCTATGAATGAGAAGATGAATGCTCTCTGGAAGAACCATACTCGAGGCTTAGTCGATTTATCTCTTGGTAAATATGTAGTAGGTTGCAAATAGGTGTTCACGATCAAGATAAAACTGGACAGCTCTCTTGATCGCCTAAAGTCTCATCTGGTGGCTAAAAGATATTCTCAGGAGTATCATGAGGATTATTTTGAGACATTCTCTCCAGTTGCTAGAATGACATCTATTCTTGTATAATTGGCCTTGGCTGATCGCTATGACTGCTATTGCTTCAGTTGGATATCAAGAATGCTTTCGTCCACGAGAATCTTGATGAAGAAATATATGATACAACCTTCCTGGTTCATTGCAAGGGAGGGTAAAGTGTATCACCTTCATAAGACCCTTTATGGTCTATTACAATCACCTTGTGCATGGTTTGGTAGATTTACACATGTTATTACACAGTTTAGCATGTGGCAATCATAGAAGGATCATTCGATATTCTACCGACGAATATCAACATGAAGGATTTTACTTGGTGTCTATGTTGATGATATTGTAATCATGGGAGACTACATCCATGGTATTACAAGCCTCAAAAAGTTTCTGGTGGAACAATTTCACACCAAGGATATGGGACCATTAAACTATTTCTTGGTCATTGAGGTCACACGGGGTAAGCGGGACAATGTAATGTCTCAATGGAAGTATGTGTTGGATAGACTGAACGATGCAGGAATGATGCAAGACAAGGGAGCAACCATACCTATGCATCCAGGGGCTATGTTACTTCCAAACAAGGGGGTCCTAATGACTAATCCAGATCAGTATCAATGAGTAGTTGGAAAACTTGACTACTTGACAGTCATGACTCTTCCAGACATCTCTTTCGTAGTTAGTGTTATAAATAGATTTATGGCTTTTCCAAGAGTTTTACATTGGCAGTCAGTTCTCAGAATCCCGTGCTATCTAGTCAAGAATCTAGGAAAAGTAATTCGGTTGGAGAATCATGGACATAATCGTGTTAAGTGTTTTACTGATGCTGACTGGGGTGCAAGCCTGACACATAGACGGTCAACATCTGGATACTTTGTATTTGTTGACAAAAACTTAGTGTCTTGGAAAAGCAACAGAGTGTGATAGCATTATCAAGTTTAGATACAGAAAATCGAGCCATTACTCATAGTACAATAGAGTCTTATATATGAAGCATCTTCTACAAGAATTGGGTGAAGAAGTAGGAATGACCACAACACATATGTGGTGTGATAATCAGTATGTTATCCATATTGTTACTAGTCTAGTATTTCATAAAAGGATGAAGCATATTGAAACTGATATCCATTGCGTCCTTGATGATTATACAAAGGGGGTGATTAAATTTTACCATGTGAGGACCGGTGATCAGATAGCCAATATCTTCATGAAGCCTCTTTTAGGACCCCGGATTCAATTTCTAGGTAACAAGATGGGCATGATTGACATCTATGCTCCAGCTTGACGGAGGGTGTTAAGTGTATATATATATATATATATATATATATATATATATATATATATATATATATATATATATATATTTATATATTTATATATATATATATATATATATATATATATATATATATATATATATAAGTCAAATATTTATTAGTGGGCTTTAGTCCTAAATTTCCTAGAACAATAGTGAGAGGGGTTAGTCTCTTCTATATTTATGTAGCTATCCTTCATTAATAAAATTATCCTATTATTCCAACTCTATATGATAAAATGTGAGCTCTCCTACAATTGAAGAGGATATAACAACAATGAAGAGTGTAACATCCAAATTATAGCAAATAGCAAAGACAAATAGCAGATGAGACGTCAATAAAAGAACCAAACCAGAGTTTAATTCATAGCATTGCAAAAAGAAATGCATTACTCGCATGATCAAACTATATGTCCAAAGCACATAAAAAGTCTAACACAAACGAAAATAAATACAACTAATTATAGTGCCAAATATTAATGTTATCAACCATCACATATCAAAATAAATACACCATAAAACATAACAACCCTCAAGATGTATCTTCACTAGTCTCGGCAGATCGGTTGGGATCAAAATAGGCAGATACATAAATAAAATAGCGTTGACTAGTGAAGATACATCTTGAGGGTAGCAGATATAGGGGATAGGGCTCCCGGGTGCATGTGACAAACTCCACTACAAGTCGGCAATAGAGTTTTTAAGAGCCTAACCCTGAAGAATGGTCCTGAAGTCCGTCTGGCGGTGACGCTCTAGATCAGCACTTTGACGATCTTTCTCAAGACGAAAGCGCTCTAAAATCATAGTACGAATCTCATCAAGTGAGGCTGGAGCCTCAACAATAGGAGGAGTAACAACAAGAGGAGTAGGAGGTGGAGCATGAATATCAGGTTTTCTTATTATCGGTCTTATTGTTGGTGTTTTTGCCTTTGGACTAGAAAAGATAGTCCCACATCGGCTACACCAAATGGTGAGTATCTCAATATAATGCATTGCTTGTGTTGAGGTGTGCACATGAGGTGTAGTGGGGCACAAGTTTGTGCCATGTGGAAGTATTTTCCTAGAAGGAAAAAGGATTAAATCCAACAAGGATGCAAGTTAATTTTTGTTGTGCGGACTCGGACTCGGACGCGGACTCCAAGATGTCTCGTGCATGCACGGGAGGGTTCGGGGGGTAGGCGTGGACTGGCACACTTCTATGCTGATTGTGGGATGATCTAAAATATCAAACTCTATTTTTGAGTATTGGTATTTTAGTCCCACATCGGATAGGAGAAGAGGTGAAGTCTCAACTCCACTCTATAAATAGAGCCCCTTGGCCTCCTTTGAAAGATGCACCAAGAAGAGAGTTGAGGGAGTCTGTTAAGTCCAGGAAGCCCGTTCAAGTCTCAAATATTGACTTACGAGCGTTCCAGAAGTTCTCCTGAACTTGCTGGTTCCTGGGAGCTTATCCGTACTGCGGGTATAGCTTTGAGCGCCGGTGTTCAACACCCCAGCGAGATCCGCTCTTCTTCTTCCTTTCTCTTTCTGTTGCCTTCGAGAATCTGAGACTCAACTGTTGTTGATCATCTCTTGTTGCCTTCGAGAAACCGCTATTGCAAACGCGATTCGATTTTTTAATCGTTTAGGCTACGCAATCAGCATTATTTGCATCTCTTTTTTAGGGATTGCAACTGCATTCTTTGCATCTCTTCTTAGGGATTGCAACTGAGTTTTTCCATCGATTGTTTGCAAATAGACTAACAATCTCAAAGCTATACGATTCGATGGAAAACACTCGTGCTTCGCTTGTCGATACCGGCTTTAACAAGTTGGAGAAATTCGACGGCGAACACTTCCAGATCTGGAAGCGAAAGGTGACTCTGAACCTTCAACTCGTGGATGTTGATCACGTGTTGGATGAGGAAGAACCAATCGTTCCAGCAACAGGATCTGCTGCTGTTCTGGCCACTGCTACGAGCAAGCAGACGAAGTGGAAAAAGGATAACAGCATATGCAGGCTGCTGATCCTGAATTCCATGGAAGACTCTCTGGCCGAGTCCTACACAAAGAGGACTTCTGCCAAAGAGATCTGGGAGTCCGTGGGGAAGCTGTATGACGACGACGAGGCCCGGTCGAAGATGTTCATGGTTGAAAAATACCACAAATGGGTCTTTGAAGACGAGAAGACCATGCTGCCCCAAGTGAAAGAGTTCCTGAAGCTGCGCCAGAAACTGGAGGACCATAGCATGCCCCTCGTCGACAAGTTCGTCGTTGGAGGGATCGTGGCAAAACTTCCTCTAGGATGGAGCAACATCTATGCAAGGATGCATAGGAAGAAGATGGAGATTAGCCTGGATAATCTCCTCAGCGAGATTCATGTTGAGGACGAAATGCGCTCTCAACAGAAGTTGGACACCCTATCCAAGCAACTAGCAACGGCGAATCTGGTTCAAGCCACCAGAGAGAACAAAGGGAAGCAGGCGGCTTTTCACCACAAGAAGAAGGACTTCTCGAATCTGAAAGTGAAGGGTCCAGGATTCAAGCAACAGAAGTCCAAGTCCCATGTGACTTGCTTCAACTGTGGCAAGAAGGGTCACTATAAAAGTGAATGCAAGTCCAAGCCCAAAGAGCAAGGTGAGCCTAACAAGGTTTCTTTGGTTACTAATCAGGTTGCCATGATAGCACAGGTTGCAACTGTGGGGGCAGACTTGGACTGGTGGATAGACACTGGCGCGACATGTCATGTCTGTTCAGACAAGGACTGGTTCGTCTCCTATGAGCCTACTTCCGAGAAAGTCATGATGGCGAACCAGGTACAAGCTGAAGTACTGGGGATCGGGACGGTGGAGCTGAAGCTTACATCGGGGAACATTCTGACGCTTCAAGGTGTGAAGCATGTTCCTGCAATCGCAAAGAACCTGATCTCTGGGAGCCTGCTCTGCAACGCAGGCTTGAGGATGGACATCAATGCTGGCCAAATGGTGATGTCCAAGAAGGGTACTTTCTTCGGGAAAGCTTTTCAGACTGAAGGAATGTAGAAAATTCATCTTGTTGTAACCCAGCATAATAATGTCAATGCTATCACTAGTTTGAATTACTCTCTTGAGTTGTGGCATAATCGACTAGGACATGTTCATTGTAAGCGAATAAACAAAATGTCTAGTCTAGGACTTATCTCCAAGTGTGGGGGTAAGGTAGAGAAATGTGAGATATGTGCTCAGACGAAGATCACTAGGAAACCCTTCCACAGGGTCCATCGAAGCACAAATCTTCTGGAGTTGGTTCACTCAGATATCTGTGACTTCAAACAATTCTCTACAAAGGCCAGAATGAAGTATTTCATTACTTTCATCGATGACTTCTCCAAGTATGCCTTCGTCTATTTACTCAAATCTAAAGACGAAGCATTCGAGAAGTTCAAGGAGTTCAGGGCCGAGGCTGAACGACAAACTGGACAACAACTCAAGAGGCTGAGGAGTGATCGAGGTGGGGAATATAGGTCTCATGAATTCTCATCATTCTGCAAAGAACATGGAATCATCAACGAGACGACGGCTCCGTATTCTCCACAATCCAACGGAGTAGCAGAAAGGAAGAACAAAACGTTGACAGAGATGATGAATTCTATGCTGTTAACTGTGGGTCTTCCAAAGTGCTATTGGGGAGAAGCTGCATTAACGGCCACTTTCATTCTGAACAGAGTGCCGTATGCAACTTTCGACATAACTCCTCATGAACTCTGGTTCAAAGTCAGACCCAACCTGAATGTCATTCGAGTGTGGGGGTGCCTGGCTTATGTGAAGCTCCCGGATCTAAAGATTCAGAAGCTGGGGACAAGGACTACTAAGGCGATCTTCCTGGGGTATGCCGAGAAGAGTGATGCTCGGAGATTCCTTGATATCGAGTCAAATCATATCATCGAATCTCGCGATGCTGAATATTTTGAAGAAAAGTTTGCAAGGCACAAGAACATTGTTCTCGCGGACATTCCGGAGAATAATGAGGGTGCGGAGCAGACAGAGATCTTTATCGAACCAGTAGTCCAAGATGGAGTTGTTGTCGAGGAGACACCAGCTGAACCAGAACTCGCTGAGCCGTCAACTAAGCGAGCGAGAAGGCCGAAAGACTTCGGAGATGACTTCGTCACCTATCATGTGGAAGCAGATCCGCTTACCTATGATGAGGCGATGAAGACCAGAGATGCTATATTCTGGAAGGAGGCGATTGACAACGAGATTGACTCAATCACCTCCAATAACACATGGGTATTGGTCGACCTACCAGAAGGAGCAAGACCCATCGGATGCAAATGGATCTTCAAGAAGAAGATGAAAGCAGATGGAACCATTGACAAGTTCAAGGCCAGGCTAGTGGCCAAGGAGTTTGCTCAGAAGCAGGGGATCGACTACTTTGACACTTATGCTCCAGTAGCTCGGATGACAACTATCAGATTGTTAATTGCTTTAGCAGCAATACACAAGCTGGTGATACATCAGATGGATGTGAAAACGGCATTCCTTTATGGCGAGCTGACCGAAGAGATCTACATGCAACAACCAGAAGGTTTTGTCGTCAGAGGTCTGGAAGACAAAGTCTGCAAGTTGATGAAGTCTCTGTATGGTTTGAAGCAAGCTCCCAAAATGTGGCATGAGAAGTTTGACAAGGTGATAAGGTCAAATGGCTACAGGATCAGTGAAACAGACAAGTGTGTCTATACGAAGTTTGCTGACAGAAGAGGAGTAATCGTTTGTCTATACGTGGACGACATGCTAATCCTAGGTACGGATTTAAGCTGCGTCACAGAGACAAAGAAATTCCTCTCGACCAAGTTCAGTATGAAGGACTTGGGGGATGCCGACGTAATCTTGGGGCTCAAGATCATCCGGACAGGCACTGGAATAGCGCTGTCACAGTCTCATTACATTGAGAAGATGCTCTCTCGCTACGGGTATCAAGATCTTCCTATTATTGATACACCGTACAGGAGTGATCTGAAACTGGAGCCAAATTCGAAGGAGAGCGTCAGGCAGTTGGAGTACGCTAGCGTCATCGGAAGTTTGATGTACGCTACTACTGCCACAAGGCCTGACATAGCCTTTGCAGTGGGAATGTTGAGTCGATTTACGAGCAATCCAGGCGTAAAGCATTGGAAAGCTGTGAAGCGTGTTATGAGATATCTCAAGAAGACTCAGATATATGCACTATACTACAGCGGAGATCCGTCAGTAGTGGAAGGCTTCAGTGATGCTAGCTGGTGTTCAGAGGTGGAGAGCAAATATTCCACAGGTGGATATGTGTTCGCCATGGGTGGAGCTGCTATATCGTGGAAGTCGAAGAAGCAGACTATGTTATCTCGCTCCTCCATGGAATCTGAATTCTTTGCATTGGACGCTGCAGCAGATGAAGCAGAGTGGCTTCGGGAGCTCATGTATGACCTTCCAATGGTTGGGGCTCAGATACCGACGATTCCGATATACTGTGACAACCAGGCGGCAGCAGCAGTGGCATCAAATGAACTCTTCAACGGGAAGAAGAAGACTGTGCGGTTGAAGCACAGAGCAGTGAACGATCTCATAAAAAGGAGCGTCATTACAGTGATCGATGTTCGGAGTCAGGAAAACCTGGCGGATCCGTTCACGAAGGGTCTCAAGCGTCAGCTGGTCGAGGACACAGCAAGGAAGATGGGCTTGAAGGCATTCTAATATTGTGTCATTATAATCCTATCAATAAATTTTATGTTATTGGTTCAAAGAGAAATCTACCAGATATCTAATTTTTTGATTCAAGGGAGGACTATTGACTGGAAAAATATTAGTTAACAGTGGGCACTTGTTCTGCGGAACATGTAAGGGTTTCGGACCCAGAACCACTGTTGTCTACTATGAATTTTCTACGGAAAATTGATCCTGTGAGAAGGATGGCATAATGCCTTAATGAGTTCTCAGACTGAGTGAAGGTCTGTTATGCTTTACAGGAAGCATGGTGGCGCAACAGCCACAAAGGAGTGTTACAACTCCATGCTACAGTGGGGTGACTCCACCATGAGGTTCCCAGGTAGGGGTAATGCCTCGGCTTTGTTAGCCAAGTTACAGGCGGCGTAGCACCGCATATAGGCAGGTAGCCTAATGTTGCATAATCGTAATAAAGAGATGTAGGCAGCACTACAAAGAGGCCGGTGTCCTCATGTTACAGTGGCATGACACCACGATGAGGTACCCAGGTAGGGGTAAAGCCTCGGCTTTGCAAGCCATGTCATAGTGGCGTAACACCACAAGGGAGCGCAAGGCTTCATGCTGGGTAGTTTGGCACTACAAAGAGGCTTGAGACCTCATGCTACAGTAGTATGACACTACGATGAGGTTCCCAGGTAGGGGTAATGCCTTGGCTTTGTCAGCCATGTCATAGCGGCGTAGCACCGCAAAGAAGCGCAATGCTTCATGCCAATGACTCTTTATATAGAACTCACCTATAGTGTATGGACAGAGATATCAGGCCGTCTCTTGAGGGTAAACTTGTAGACGCCCAAAAAATTATACACTGAAACCAGGCTGGCACAAGGCCTTCAATGTGCAGCCAGAAGCACAGTTGATGTCACTATGTGAGTAGGAAGAATTGCAGTTATGGTGCAGAATTCAAGGCTTAGTCCATTCTTGTATCATGCTGTTATTTAACCTATGCGGGAAGATTCAAGTCGTAGCGACATCTCTCCTAATGCATGATGGACAATCACTGTGGGGAACGCTCAACCCATATATTGAGATATGTGGAGGATTGTTGGTGTTTTTGCCTTTGGACTAGAAAAGATAGTCCCACATCGGCTACACCAAATGGTGAGTATCTCAATATAATGCATTGCTTGTGTTGAGGTGTGCACATGAGGTGTAGTGGGGCACAAGTTTGTGCCATGTGGAAGTATTTTCCTAGAAGGAAAAAGGATTAAATCCAACAAGGATGCAAGTTAATTTTTGTTGTGCGGACTCGGACTCGGACGCGGACTCCAAGATGTCTCGTGCATGCACGGGAGGGTTCGGGGGGTAGGCGTGGACTGGCACACTTCTATGCTGATTGTGGGATGATCTAAAATATCAAACTCTATTTTTGAGTATTGGTATTTTAGTCCCACATCGGATAGGAGAAGAGGTGAAGTCTCAACTCCACTCTATAAATAGAGCCCCTTGGCCTCCTTTGAAAGATGCACCAAGAAGAGAGTTGAGGGAGTCTGTTAAGTCCAGGAAGCCCATTCAAGTCTCAAATATTGACTTACGAGCTTTCCAGAAGTTCTCCTGAACTTGCTGGTTCCTGGGAGCTTATCCGTACTGCGGGTATAGCTTTGAGCACCGGTGTTCAACACCCCAGCGAGATCCGCTCTTCTTCTTCCTTCCTCTTTCTGTTGCCTTCGAGAATCTGAGACTCAACTGTTGTTGATCATCTCTTGTTGCCTTCGAGAAACCGCTATTGCAAACGCGATTCGATTTTTTAATCGTTTAGGCTACGCAATCAGCATTATTTGCATCTCTTTTTTAGGGATTGCAACTGCATTCTTTGCATCTCTTCTTAGGGATTGCAACTGAGTTTTTCCATCGATTGTTTGCAAATAGACTAACACTTATCAGGGTGTCGAGCAATATGAGGAGGTCGGGTCCTACGGGCTCGAAGGAGGTAGGATGGTATATCGTCAAAGGGACAAGATTCTAAAGGAATTTCAAACATATAAAAGATAATCGGTAGATACATATCATATAGTAGGTTGCGCCCTCTCTTGCGACAGTTTACCATAGCTGAAATCAATGTCTTCGGGAGACTAAAAGGAATACCAAAATAAATGTGGTAAATAGCTGACATCTCTAAGTACGCAATCTCGTCAATGGATCCTATTTTAGACAAAATAGCCGATAAGAAGATGCGATGCAACTCATAAAAGTGTCAGTTCAGATATTTAGACATCAAGCGTCCTAGAGGTCTAGGAGACGGAACACACATGACATCTTTAAAGGATTCTAGAGTCATGTCATTATCAAAATTAACTTTAGTGATGTCTACAAGAGCATTTCCAGCATTAGAAATCTGGAGCATCTCAGTTAGGTCGTCAACATCAAACTCAATATCGATATCGCAGATAGATGAGTAGATAGAGCCATAAGAGTGTTTCAGATCACAATAAGACATGTGAATAACATTAGAATAAATTGGGTTAGCAATTTGAACAAGATCATGAATTCCTAGAGGAGTGAGAGTAGCAAAATATTCCAGGAAGATAGTAAAACTAAAAACATTGTTCGGACAAATATTTTGCTTTTGGAAATCATCCAATCATACATTGGAAACTTCTAGGCTTCTAAATAATGAACTATTGAAATCATCATCATTAGGTGAAGGAGGACTAAATAGAGACTCAAAAGGATCTTGAGATAGATTTCAAAATAAAGCTTCATCCACTTTCCTATTTTTCTTGGAAGATAACTTAGGAGCCATAGAAAAATTGAAGATAGAAAGAGATTATATATCAAAAGAACGCTGAAATTGGAAGAGAATCCCGAAATAAGCACAAATTCTTGATTTTGGAGATGGAAATATGTACGCCCCCTAGATTTTTGGAGTTATTTTTTTATCACTTTATTTAATATAGTTATTAATATATATTTTTTCCACTATTATTTTTTATCATTAAATACACATTTTTGTAGCTTTGATTTTTGGAACACAAGAAATATCAAACCATATAAACTTTTTTCATGAGTTTTGACTTAGACTAGTTTTATCTTCGATTTGGTATATCATGTCCTACTCTAATATGTCTTCTTATGTTCTATTTGCTTTGTAAAACTTTGGGGTCAATTTATGACAAGAAGTTATCTACCGTGAGACTTGTCATAACATCCAACTTAAATTTCGGACTCAACATCGATCCTACCTAAATGACCCAATATTTGATCTCTACTATTTTTGTGCTAACTACACACATACCTCGAGTGTCCCAATCAATCGAGACCCTATGTGCTATTTAAATTCAAATGGCACATAAAACCCCTTATGTGACTTTTAGATCCTATTTCTAATTCGGGTAATTTTTTATTGAGCCTAAACTTGTCCAACAACATATAGAGGACTTGTTATGGTCA
Organism: Iris pallida; assembly: GCA_029216955.1. NCBI lineage: Eukaryota > Viridiplantae > Streptophyta > Magnoliopsida > Asparagales > Iridaceae > Iris > Iris pallida. The sequence continues at coordinate 30,044,897 of JANAVB010009200.1, forward strand.
TCCCATTGTAAAGAGGCCATCCTAGATAATTATTTCAGATTTATGGAGTATTTATTTGCGTTAAACTCTAACAAGAAAACTCTACAAATCTAGGTTCCTATATTTAGATGCTTGTATATTCATGTGCCAATCCCTCTTGTATTTGGACTCTAAAATCTACCTAAACCCATAAAAAACCCACCTAAAACAACCATCCCAGAAACCTCCCAACGATCTACCTATATATACCGACTTATCTAGCCAATTCCCCCTCCACAAACCCTAATACTCTAACCTATATAGTCGACCTGCTGCTACAATTTTACTTTCTTTTGTTGCTGTCCCGACCAATTTTCGACTATCCAAGGGCTACCACCTCACCCCTAATGTACCTAGGACCCCCCACCACCTTTTTAAGGCCGACCACCACCAAGAACATACCCTACAAGCCACGCACAGCCCCATAAGTTCAGCTAAACTTGATGTCCAAAATCACAGCAGGTACACCATAATGCGGCAGCATTTTCTCGACATCTAAAAATCTAAAAATTTTGAAACCAAAAGTGTTGGGTTCCCATATGTGTCGATTACCTTCATATAAAATTTTATGTCAAAATTCTTTACAAAAGGTTGTCAAAAACTGACACTGTTTGGCGTATGGAGGTTTTAATCTAGTTAGAATAACTGTTACCATTACATCGTATATGCAAATGACTGTAATTTGATTATTTACAATTTCATTCAATTACTTTTTCATAATTTTCATGTTTCGATATATAGATCTGTACTTCTTTGAAGAACAAATTATGTCGTAAAACAAACTATCGAAATTACCATCTTGTGAGTCCTAAAATACTGTGTGTGCATCCAAGGCTCCATATTATTGATCCTCGACATATGATTTTTAATATTTGATATTTTAAGTAATTGTTTACTATTTATTATAGAATATTAAAGTTAATTTATTTATGTTTAAACAAATTCTAATAACATTAATTCATTAATGTTGATATTAGATTGATCATGAGATGGTTTCTAAATGCTTTTTATGCAATAATAATTATATAATTTATATTTCTAGAATATTAAAGATTTATTTCAGAACTAATACTGAATATTTTATACATATAATTTTTGGAATTTTATTACTCCTAGAAGGAATATTATGATTAGTTATGTATTATGACTAGTGTGACTAGTATATAGTTAGATGACCCTATGTACTATATATATGAATATCATGATAGTAATAATGTTACTATAGTTAGTAATGTTAGCTATTATATTTATAGGAGTTTATGAGATCGTGACTATGGAGGTTGAAGCTGGACCGGTACTTTATTCCTTCATGGCTATTCCAGACAAGATACCGTGCCATTGTGATCTTATTTATTTTCTGCTATACATAGACGTGTTGTTTTGTGTTGGGAATATATGTGTTAGGAGAGCGTCGAAGTGTGACTTGGGTGTCGTTGATGATGCCATCGTGACATATAGTGGGTGTGTGTGCGACCTGGCATGCTAGTAGACTTCCTCGTGTTGAAGTTATTCTTCAATGACTTCTATGGCTTGGACATGACTCATGACACAACACTTGGAGTAAGAGTTTCATTGGTATTATCACTCACCCTGTACTTGGATGGTACAAGAGGTTCGTGTGACGAATCATGTATGACTAGTTGTGTTAGTCAGAGAACTTGCATGTGAGAAACGAGTTTTGCGAGTCATGGACATGATCTTGTACTACTCCTGGGTAGGGAAGACTATTAGTAGTCGCATGGGATTATCCTATCCTTATTAACTTCAGTGTTGCCCTGGTTTAGGCAATACTAGTGGATATTCCTTTATCATCTACGGACTAGTTTTCGAATTAGACAAGAGTATGCTAGTATATTCGCGATATTAGTTGACGCTAATATCACTCTTTACCTACCTTTGCGATCGCAAAGTAATCTTCAAGTGTATTACACTTAGATGGATAGTTTACCTTGTCAGTTATATTCATGTTCATATATATAATATTTACTGTTCATATTGTGGCTAGTTGTTGTATCTTGTTACATCCCTCCGAGGACCTGGTGATCTCTCCAGGATTTTGATAGACTTCAGGAGTATAGTTGTTGTGGTGTGTTACTGCTGGATTCAGGTATTAATGGTAGTGTTATTTTATTCTTGCTTTCATGCCTTTTATGTTCTCCTATACTTCATATTTCTGCCATGATTTCTATGTTGTTGTAGCCTAGTTTTGTGAGCCTACTCTTTTTCTCTAGCTCGATCAAACTAGTTTGATGCTGGCGGCCAACTCTGTTATACTTGTTCATTTCTTGATATTTATACATTACTGTGGATTAAGATAGTTTAGTAAGCATATTTTTAGTATATTCTACAATGTAGTTTATCTGGAGTAAGTCTATTAAATTGGAAACTTATTCTAGATCGTATTAGCTGGCATGCTTACGTTCCTAGTCCTATGTATTTTGGGACTAGGACATGACATATTTTTGTGGTGGCCCATGCAGGTCATGATTAAATCATTTCGGCTACGTTACTGTACCGAACGAGTCTACAATAAAATAGTATATTAGAATCTCAATCCATAACTGCGATTGAATTCCCTTTGATATCTACTATCGCCCTTGGACCTCGTGTTTGTAATCGAACATACCTATCTTGAACTCCTTGTATCGAGTTCTCGTCTTTCCTAGTTTTGAAAACTGAACATCCGTGCTTGTGAATTATTTTGTTTATATTGTGTGATAGAAGTAAGAAGGATAGAATATTGTAGGGATTGATTTTCCACAGACGAGTAGGGTAGAGATAGACACCTATACTAGATGGATTGAGTAGGTAGGAGTGGCATTCTTCTGCGGTAGAATTTCTAGTTAGAGGACATAGTAACCACTACACCAAAATACATGTATTATAATGGTCTAAACATGTTACTAAAACTATTTCTAACGGCTATATCCCGTGACTATTTAGGCATGGATAATTTTACTAATTGCCATTCTAACAGGTTATGGACGTTATTAATTTAACTATTATAACAACTAGATCTGTTAGTGGTTATTTTTTAACAGTCATTATAAACATATACATACTTGAATAGTAACAGGCTTTAGCTGTTAGTATATTTAAAAATATGGGGAAAAAATCAAATTCTATTTTTTTAATTTAAATATTTTATTTTATTTCACATCCAAATGACCATATATGCAGAAATTCATAAATTTCAACCATATAAACATCGACAATTGCACTAATCATAGATTATCAACCATACATTTGTATTTGAACAAATGAACCATGTATTATTAACCAAACTTCAACCATATATAATACGTTACTTTGATCCATAATTTACAAATTTGTCAATTCTAAAAAAATGCAATATCATATATCTGAACTAAACCATATATACATTGAAAATCACTAATCATTACATATATAATGTTAAAATAAATAAATTCATCGAGTATCATTGATAACAACATCAATCACTCACAACGTTCACTCTGTGTCCTCATGGAAACTACAATAACAATATTTGTTTGATTGACCATATCTGCTAGATGAAACTAAAAGTGAAGTACTTAGAAATATTAGAATACACACATCTCCAACTACCGGATGAAGCTCCAGGTAAAAAATCTGTAAGACAAATTTCGAGAAAGTACATCAGTCTTCCATTAGAAAAATATTAAAAATAGGTTTCTTTAACTGTTTACATACCTGAGTTTATAGGTCATCTCCAGTTACTATATTCCAAAAATGAGACGTGCATGAATAATTAAGGACTGCCAGGGAAGGGTGCCTAAGAGGTAACCATTCAGACACATAAAAACAAGTAAAAGAAAATAAAACACAAACAGAAAACACTAAATTATGAAAACATACAAAAGAAGCTCAACATGCCGAGGGGAAATGTTGGGTTCGATTACCACTTGGATCTTGACATTTGTTCCAACAAACAAGTATGAGAGGTCCCAGCATGCATCAGTTAGAAATTCTTCATCATTTGAATGAATTAGAAATTCAAGTGCAGCAGTACTTGATTGTTGGAAAAACATACGAAGATAATTTCAAATGAAGGATTCTACATTTAAAGTGGAAATTCAAATACATTAATTTACCTAATTGTTGTACTTGCTCAAAAGTAGATTGGCATGCCCTCACATAAGTTTAACAATGTCCATGTCGCTTTTCTTTACATTGAGTGTTTTATATGCTCATTCAACTACGCTAGAAGTGGAATTAACGCACCACTTGCAAGAACAAGGTCTCAGCATCTTGGTGAATCACCGCAACATTTCCTAATGACAACACCGTCTTCAACAAAATAATAGACAAGCATTAACATCAATTGTAATAAACAATAGAAGTAAACAAAGAACAGTGAACTCCACTAAAACTCAGAAAAGTATAATGAGATTTAACTGGAACTAACATGATGTTGGCCACCTCCAATCCACTAAATCCTTATCATTTTAGAAGTTAACAAAGCTTGAAGGTTCATACAATTAGTAAGAAGTTCTCCCTCACTCCTTCTATTAGAACTTGCCCTCCAAATTATAATATCATTAATCATGAAATAAAGTTCATAGATAACAACATCGGGATTATTGACAATGATTGATGAATTTGGAAACAAAATATCTTAGCTAACATTACATATCCATATGTTTAAAAAAATTAATCATTTTGCCAACACCACATTATTTAGTAATCCTCATTTTCATAAGTGTAACTATTTTCCAAGCATCTTTCTAATATTGTGGAGCCATTTAATGGACTCTCTTTTAATACATAAAATTATCTCTACCATGATAACTCAAAAGAATTTGTTTAACCCAAATAAGTTGAGTATTAGTAAGAGCCCTCCAAATACATATTCCAAGTAGAGCTTTATTGGCCAAAGCTTCATCAAGTTTATCTTTACAAAGACTATATCCAAATGAGCCAAACATTGGAAAAAAATTCTATGTTTTTTTCTGTCAAAAGAAACTCTTCTTCTCAGTTTTTTCTTTTAACCATGCTAGCATATAGAATACTGTTATATGATAAGAAGGAACTTCACTATCTAAGACAGGGAACATCCTCCCCAAGAGTCTAATTTGTGCACCTAATTATCTATTAAAGGTTGCCAATCCCCTCTCATAATTTACCTTTTTTTAACAGGAATTCCTAAATATCTCAAAGAAAATTCGCCAACTCTACAACTGAACAAACAAGGCTGCCATTTGATCGTTTTTAATTGTGTTACCATTCATCCAAATAATACAAGTCTTAGAAAACTAATAGATATTCCAGAAATACCCTCATATAAATTAAACAAAACTTTCAATTATCTAGATGCTCAAAACTCAATGTGAGAAGATGATTGTGTCATAAGCAAATTGCAAATTAATAGCATGTTTACACACATCATTTCCTTCAATAACATATAATAATTTATGTAATACACTACCACAAGTAAATAGTAATAGAGAAATGGCATCACCCTGTCTAAGTCCCCTTTTTACATTGAAACTTCCTCCCATTTACTTTCAATAGAAGAAGTGCCTAATTTTTAACCTTCAACAATCCTCCAAATGTCCTAATTCCTATAGGAACCAAAGTAAAGCTATAGGGACAACATCAACCCATATTCTTTTCGGATCACCAACATTATTTTGTCAAAATTCAACATTATGGATACCTTTGATAGTGATTCCTTGACATATTGATTGTTCTCTCCTACTTGGTGTGTGGATGACATATACTTCTCTAACTTCGAAACCCCTCCAACTCCAAGCCAAAATTCCCATCTTCCTGTATTAAATCTATTTCACTAGAAAATCACATAGCAGCTAGCAGCTGACCCACCATAATCCCCATAAAAAATCAATTTACAGAAAATAACACATCTGAAGACCCACTGGCCTTCAAAATAGTTATGTTGCTTAATCATAACTGGAATTTTTTTACCATATAAGTGGGTTCGCTAGATGAAAGCTCGTGTTTCCAAGATAGTAGACTTAACATCATGTAACAGTACTCTAGCCTGGATTAGTCCTCTCAGAGGAAAATTTGGATAAAATCTAGGTGTTTGCATATTGTTATTATTGTCACGACCCGCACCCAGTATTGGGAAACAAGTGCGTAACAACGCCCATCCTACGCTACAGAATCGACGTAGAATGCTGTTCTAGGTCGCTAACTATCAACTCACACAATAATATATAATGTACCTATCATAGATCTCAACTTCGAATGGAGGACAAGTATAAGGATATGGTAATACTCAATCACAATCTAAAGCACGATAAGATATCACAGAAATATAAATAACTATAAGACTCAACAAACAACAACAACTAATAATATTCAACAAATTGTAAATACAATATCAAATCTTCACTTATTACAATTCAAATTCAAAACAAAAATCTTGAACAAGTCCACTAAACTAGTCTCTTGGTCACTCCTGAGAATCGGGACCCAAGGTAGCCACCCCCTCCTCGGATCCGTACTGGGTAGGATACGTATCCTCCGGACAATCATCTGAAAAATATATCTAGTCAGGATGGAACAAGCATATCTCATCTAACAATCCCAAGTAAATGACAAAGACTATAAAGCAGTTATAGACAATTATACTTGATGAATCATGGAAAGTTGGGCGAGTAATAAAATAGGACAACATTCAAACAAGGAATATAAATATAGAGAAATATGAGAGCATGGCAATGAAACTGTAAATAGAGACTACTAACTAGAACAATTTGATACGAGTCTAATCTATAAAACATGAGACAATATGATTCTTGTACAAGTCACTAATCCAATGTGTTTGAGATACTGTTCTTATCATGAAAACGAGTAGCGAGTAAATACGACACACCGTATACTTGGCAAGCGTACGATAGCTATCTTTCTTGTTTAGATGAGTAATTTGGCACATTATACGCTCGACCAAACGATAATGGCTATCTTTCTTGTAATAAGGCACATCGCACGCTCGACCAAGCGGCGATGGCTATCTTTCTTGTAAGGTGGTTCTTGTTGAATACAACACATTGTATACCGGGCCTAGCAACGATGGCTATTTTGTTTGTAGTGATGATTCTTGTATGATTTGAATGTTTAATACTTATAGGTGTTTCGAGTAAATGGTTCTTGTGAGTGATTCGAGTAACGGAGGCTAGAGGAGTCAAATACATGTATTTCGAGTGAATGAATCCAGAATACCAATAAGTTTTGTGACAGAGAATCAAATACAACTATGCTAGAACTAAATCACAGTAATCATCAAATAAATGGAAGAACTATCAAAGAATGTACTCGCCTGATATCCTGAGCAACTGATATGTATTGGTGTCTGAATCGGAGTCATAATGTCCTATTATGAGAATTACATTTTACAATGTGTTTTAAATTGAATACTTGAATTAAATAATAAATTCTACATGCTCTAGGCCTCCCTAGGTCAAAAGTCAACCTTTGGTTAACTAAGTCAAACTTGGACTATTGGGTCCATAGTGATCAATGGCAACTTGGCTATTGGGTCAATTGTCTAATCTAGGGTTAAATATAGGTTAACTCAGTCAATGGCTAACTATCTAATCAAAATCTACTTTAAAAGTATAATCATGAATTCTAACCCAAAACCATAGCATATCTTAAGACATATCACCCTATATACATAACATCAACATCCTCCCTCCAAATCTCTAATACACTCAATAACCTATCCTAACATCTGTTAACTCAACTTAACTGATACCTCAATTATCCCAATTAAAACTCTAAGGCTGATCCTACAACCCAACTCATATATCCTATCTAACATGCCCACATTATCCTCTGACACACTAACACTCCCTCTGATACTCTAAGACTGATACACTACATAACCCTCACTCCCAAACGAAATGGCCAAGATACTCTCACATCTAAAATCCACACACTTGTACAGGCCATGCCCGACCCCATTACCTATCTAATGTATCATGTACATGTTAGACATAACATCACTAATATTCATGTAATCACTATCATGTTGCTACTTAAACTTAGCATTGTCCTAAATATTCTGTATCATATTTCAATGTTTGTATCATAATGCATCATACTGCTTTGTTCTTCTAACATGTATTTGTAGACATGCTGTAAGCATGATCAAACATAATCAAACTAGGACATATGCAATGGAAAATTATTGATGGGCCAAAGGCGGCGTTATACAAGAAGATTTCTCTGAACCGCCTAACGACCTATCCGGGGCCTCGCATCGGGGGTTCCGCTGCCCGGTCAGCGGACAGGGGTCGAGGGGGCAACGCCGCCGAAAGGTATTCAAATTTCCAGATCTATTTATCTTTGGACGACTGTCGTCAAGTGAAAAAGGCATCTTCAAGTCTGCTCAAATATTTGAAGAAAGGCATCATCAAAGGGCTCTTACTTTTCCTATTTCATCAATGTATTTTTTTATATTTATTGAGTTTAGGAATACGATGTACACTGCATCGTACTGGCAAATAGGCTATCCAAGAAACGTTTTCAAAGTACCCTTTCATTTTGAAAACAAGCCCACTTAGAAAAGTCCAAACTACTTTCTAACTCTTTGACTTTTCAAAAAGCCCAAATACTGATTTGTAAAAACCCTGACAGAACTCCAGGCGAGTTCGGCCCGAATTCGGCCAGAGTTCGGTTAGTGAACATTGCTTTTTGAACTTGGTCTTCCTGCAGTTACGGATCCCAACGAGATTTTTTGATAGAGTTATGCCCAAATTCTGCCCGAATTCTGTCAGAATTCTGCGTTTGAAAAATTTTTAAATAGAGAAGGATTTCGATCATTTCAATTCACTCATACACCAATTCACTTTCATATCTCTTCTTTATAAGCCTACTACTTCTTTCAATGTGTTCTGAGCTATTCATTTTCAAATCCTAAGCCAATTACAATCCTCTAGTCGATTTGCCAGTGCGGTACAGTTTGGAAGTTTCAGAGCGATTGTAATCAGAGGCTTGATTGAAGGTAGACACTTCACAATTGAAGTTGGTCCAGTACTTCGGATCAAAGCTCGCGTTGAAGAAGTTGCAAGAACTTCAGATGAAAACTTGTGGTGATTTTTCAAAATGGATTCAACCGGAAGCTAGAGTTCTTCCGACTGGACTAGTCCTCACAAGAGGAAAACCAGTATACATCCTTGTGTTTGAGTTTGCTCTCTACTCTCTACTCTCTACTTTTCATTTACATATTTGTGACACATATATTATGTGATCTTGTTACTAACATTTTTAAATAGTTAATTTCTGCTGCCTACTCTATTCACCCCCCCTCTATAGTATTGCGCTTTACAACTCATTCCTACAATCGGTCCTAAAATTGGTATCAGGGCTAGTGCTCCATCTGGAGGTATTATATTCTGATCCCAATTGGTCCTACAATTGGGTATCAGAGCCAGTGCTCTATCTAGAGGTATTATATTCTGATCCCAATTGTTCCTACAATTGGTATCGGAGCAGGTGCTCCTTATAAAGATATTATTGCTTATACCAATTGCTCCTTTAATTGGTATTCGAACAAGGACTCTATTATTTGGCTTAACATTCTTGGAGCAGATCCTAACTATCAGAGCAGGTTATACAGGTAAAGCGAGGTAACATTGCTATTATATTCTTATTTATTACAGCCGTTACATAGATCACAGTATCACATATGGTAAGTATGTACTTCACAACTGAAGAGCAATCCTTAAATAGACTCCCACTATTTGATGGAACAAACTATAGTTATTGGAAGACACAGATGAGCTTCTACCTGAAGTCTCTAGATTTTAACTGATGGTCAATTGTTATCACCAGCTACAAGAAGCCTACTATCACTTCTATTCTCACATCCTCTATAATCAACAAGCCCTATTATAGTTACACAGAGGAAGAGAAGAAGTTAGATAGCCTTGATGCAAAAGCTATGCATATCTTTTATTGTGTTGTAGACACAAATATATTCAATCTTATTACTACTTGCACAACATCTCATAAAATTTAGAAAGTTCTTGAAGCTACTTATGAGTGCAGGTATGAAAGCAAAGCTAGCAACTCCAGAGAGAAGGATAGTCTTCATAATGATACAAATATATGCATGATGGAATTAGGATTTAAGGTACAATACAATCCTTTATACGAAGAAGAGCTTGTATGTGACAACTGCAAAAAGATGGACCACATCCAAGAAGATTATACAACTACTAGAAAGGAGAGTCACCACGAACAATCAAATGAAGAAAGATCATTATCTCACAAGTACACTAGCACGAGCATATGGTGTGAAAGCAAAGCAAGATATTCTGAAGAAGAAGTAGAAGAAGAGAGACCTCATAAAGCTACAAATTTATGCTCAATAGCATTATCTAATGAGGTACAGAATAATTCCCTTCTTGAAGAGAATGAATTTTCTTATGATGAGTTATCTGATGCTTTCAGTGATCTATTAGAAGAACACAAGAATGTATTAGATAAGTATAAGCAAGCTAGAAAGGATATTTTATCCTATAAGCGTGATAATGAGAAGCTTACTTGCTTATTGAATGATGCTAGAAATACTTTTCCTTTTGATAATTCTACTGAGATTTCCACACTTGAGTTTAGATTGCATGAGGCACTTGATTGCATTGAGAAAAGCACTAAAGAAAATGCTAAACTTCAGGAGAAACTAGAATCAGAAAAGAAGAAGTATTCTACTGCTTCATGTAGAATTGATGCTCTTTCTGCTAAGTATGATGAGATCTGTGCTAACTCTAAAAAGTTAGAGATTAGACTGGGAAAGCAGGTAGTACAACCTATGACTCAGTTTAACACAAGACACGTGACACATCACAAAGTCACACACGAAAGATCATCTAGAAAGGAAGCAAGCAAAGCTAAAACTTCACACAACCATGCTTTCTATTACAAGTATCCACGATCATATCACACTACTGCACGTTATCATACTACTGCACATAGCACTAATGTTAATTCTTTCTGTCATTATTGCGGTATGAATGGACATGTTTCTAATTGTTGTCAGAATAGAAAGCTAGTTGACATGAATTTGTGCAAATGGGTTCCCAAAGCTAACAAATGTGGATCCAAGTATTGGATACCAAAGTCTTCACCTAATATTGCAGGTGAAGCTTCTCATATCAAATAGAACCATGGAACATGTTGGTGATTGCAAAGCTACAAAGGTCATCTTCCATGCAATTGTACCAACAGAAGTGTGGTCACTAGAACCACTTCAGTAACATGCTTTCTAAATAGTTCTTAATATCTAGCATGCTCTTTTTGATGTCTTGCTATTAGCTTTCATTGATATCTTTTAATTATCTATTATTTTAAATTAATGTGAGATATAATCCTAGCATGACTAATCGTCTAACTCAAATGTTTAGTTTACACTAAATAGACTTTTACTCACATTTCATTAGTGTGACACATTTGTATACGTATGCTATTTAATGTTAATCTTTATTCTTCAAGTATGCATAGGAGCTTAATTTTGTTTTGGTGAATATGTTTTGACTGTTCGTCTTTAATATTTTTTAATGGTCACTCTTATCGATTTGTCTTTAACATGTCGTATTTACTTTGATCAGTATTTTGTTAGTATGTATGTTTAGCAAAAGTCTCATGTTTACTTAAAAAGTATATACATATACTTTTATGTTAACCTTGTGCTTGCATAATATATTCACTATTGATTCTCAAATTTTATGGTGATTAACTTTTTATGAATCAATTACATCTTTCTCTGACAAGCATATTTATGCATATTTTTTATCTTGTTATATTTTTTTATGCTTATTAATGATGCATAATTCATTTTTATTTATATATTGCACATATGTTTCTTATATTTTCTTATAAATATCTTTATGGGGATATATGAGTTAAGTTCAAGTTCTATATTACTTCAAAAAAGTAGTTTTTAAACTTGTGCTTATCTCATACTTCATCTATTGATTACTTTGAACAATTTTTTATGTTCTTATCTTTATTAGCTTCTTCCTCAAAGCCTTTTTTTTCTTGGCATTTTGGTAGACATTTTGGATACATGATATTTTTTATCTTGATCTTGGTAAACCATTATTCGGGTATTTACTTCTTTTATATTTAGGAATTTTAGATTTCAATGTTGTTCGATGATACTGCATATATTCCTTTAAATCTTAGTTCTTAAGAGTAGAGGTCATTTTGGGAACAATCCGAAAGGGTCCTTCTGTCATACAGCCTGAAGTGACATGGTGTACTAGTCTTCGGACTATCGCTAGCTGGGAACCGGCCCCTACAGCTAACCCGAAGTGATCAATACTTTATAGACTTAAGATTTATTAAGCTGTACTTGCAACTATCGTCTAGTTTTGGATCCAAGGTACTGAACCCAGTCCTAGGTTCCAGAATACATCAGCGTATCTAGATCCTACATTTTAATTTACAAATGTTTTATATTTTATTGTTAGCCAATAATTTTGTAGCACATATGGATAAATGTAATTCGTACATCTTATACCGTATGCTACATTGTTCTAAGATTTTTAAGTCCATAGAATATAATTCTTTTTGATATTGCACTAATTCTTCTTAAATCCTCGTTTATTAAAGAAAAGATTTATTTTGGGTACAGGCCCACAAAAGATATGTCTGTCACCACGACTACGGTCGAAGCGAAGCGGTACTTAAGTGTTCCCCGGTGAACCTCCGTTAGCTGGGACAGTACACCTACAGCTAACCCAAGATTGATCAACACTTTATAAACTAAAGATTTATTGAGATCTAGTTACAATTGTTATCTGATGGTTTTTTTGATTTTAGCTTTGATGGATAATATTCTCTCTTTATATTGTCACAAAAGGTAGCATATGTTGATCTATCTTGTCGATTGTGAGATTCTATAGCATAGATCAATTTATGTCATCTTTTGACTTATACGATCATTCATCATGCTAATTTAAAATATCTTTTGATTGTTTTATTTTTAAATGATCATTTAATGGATATTTCTTCTTTTGTCTAAAGATGATTGTTTTTCATATTCGTGACTACTCATTGAATATTATGGTCTTGTGATTTCATGTTTAGCTTGCGTAATATTCATGATTTTAAGATTTTTATTATTCTCTTCTTATTCTAGTTATTTACTATCTATAGCAGTAACTCTTTGCGAAGGAGAAGTCAAGCATATTGAATTTTTCTCTCTCAAAGCTTTTCTTTTCTTTAAACCTCACGGTTATCAGATAGACACCGTGCAACGGCTTTAAAAGGGAAGAAATAAACTTTGATAAGAAGACCTAATATTTTTGGATTAATTTTCTACTTCTGGATATATGCCTCTGAATTTTTTTTAAATTTTTATCTATACAAATTTTTTTTTGGATATAGCCATGTAGAGGTGGAGCAGTTAATTGTTTCAAATTATTTATTCCCTTGACATACCATATATCTAGAATACACTTTTTTTTGGAAATTTATCTAGTTATGTTTATTTGTTCAAATGGATTTATTTACGATTTATGGATTCTTTTATTGAAATTATTTTCGTGATTCGAATCGACAACTTTCTGTCTAAGGACTAAATGGACGCATTCAAACATTTACTAAGACAGTTTTTCGTAATAAATTCCACATTTTTTAAAAGCCTTTTTGATTTCTTTTTGATTTATTGAATCTGTCCGGTACTCAAATGTTATTATTAAAGACGGCTTTCAAATTTTTTCTACTTACATGAAATGATTTGTGTTATATTGAAGACATATTTTCTTCATCTTTAAGCATTTATTCATTGGATATCTCTTTTATTTGCCTAAAAATGATATTTGTTTAGAGTTTGGAATTTTATATACATTTGATCAAAGAAAAGAAAAGATACATATCTTGGATATCCCTTAGATCTTGTGATTATTTAGTTTATCTATTTTATGCATATAAATTATTTTTTGAACTATATACGCATATTTTAAGGTGGGGCAAATTAATTGTTTCAATTCTTTTATGCCCTTAATATATGGTATACCAAGTTTATCATGGACATATATTCTCTTATTTAAATAACTTGTTGAGTTGATCATGATATTTAGATTTGTATTGAGTTTATGAGAGAATGTATGATTTTAATATTTATTTTTAATTCTCTCATTTTTGAGTTTCTAAAAGTTATGCTGCCAAAATTAATTTAATTTATTAATAATCCTTCTGAGTTTAAACTGATTTTACATTTCTTATTGAGATTTTATCTCAAAGTTCATGATTATCTACATTTAGATTGATCATACTTTGCGGGGGAGCATTCAAGTCGACTGAATTTCTCTTTCTCAAGTATTTTGTCTTCGTTACCTTCATGTTTATCTAATGGATATACATATATCATGCTACGGTAATTGACTTCAAATGCATGAACTTTGGTATAGATTTTGCATAGACTCTATTATACGTATTTTGGTTTCTTTTCGGTTATTATACTCTTTATGGAATTGATTCACTAATTTGTATGGGCAAATTATGAATCATATTTTTTTTTGTGATCATTGTTGAAAGTCTCATTATATTTTTTATTTTTTTTATATATATACTAGATCTGCGAATTTTTATTCCTCATGATTTATTTATGACCAATAATAGGATTCTACATTATTGATATCTACCTATTAAAATCAATTTCAAAACTACAGTTTTATTTATTCAACAAAATGTGTTTTGAATGTCATTTTTGGATTTCTAGTTGGTAAACTATGTATTGATTGATTTCAATGTTTACGTTCAACCAACTATATTGTATTTTTTTACAAGTTTTTCTACTTTAGTTATGCAATTTTCTTAACTTGTCGTTACACTGTTCTCTTAATCCTTGATCATGATTATTTTTTTTGCTTTCCTCCTTTACTTATGCTTGAGTTTATTTTAGCTCTAATTACGGGGAAGCATATTTTTGATCATGTCAAAGGGAGAGAAATAAGTTTAGGTTAGCACACAATTTTCTAGTATTATGTGTTTATTAGTGATACATGCATCTATTGTATATATATTGAACTTAACCGATTTGCCATAATCAAAAAGGGAGAGATTGTTAGCCCAATGATTATATCATGTTTTTGAATATGGCTAATCAATTAAGTTTAACATAATAACATCACTAATATTCATGTAATCACTATCATGTTGCTACTTAAACTTAGTATTGTCCTAATATTAGCATTGTCCTAAATGTTCTTTATCATATTTCTATGTTTATATCATAATGCATCATACTGCTTTGTTCTTCTAACATGTATTTGTAGACATGTTGTAAAGCATGGTCAAACATGATCAAACCAGGACATATGCAATGGAGAATTATTGATGGACAAAAGACGGCGTTATACAAGAAGATTTCTCTGAACCGCCTAACGACCTATCGGGGGCCTTGCATCGTGGGTTCCGCTGTCCAGTCAGCGGACAGGGGTCGAGGGGGCAACACCCCCTGTGGGGGTTCGGGGGCGAAGCCCCCAAAAGGTATTCAGATTTCCAGATCTATTTATCTTTGGACGACTACCGTCAAGTGAAAAAGACATCTTCAAGTCTACTCAAATATTTGAAGAAAGGCGTTATCAAAGGGCTCTTGGTTTTCCTATTTCATCAATATATTTTTTCATATTTATTGAGTTTAGGAATACGATGTACACTGTATCGTACTGGCAAATAGGCTACCCAAGAAATGTTTTCAAAATACCCTTTCATTTTGAAAACAAGCCCACTTAGAAAAGCCCAAACTACTTTCTAACTATTTGACTTTTCAAAAAGCCCAAAAATCAATTTGCAAAAACCCTGACAGAACTTCAGGCGAATTCGTCCCGAGTTCGGCCCAAATTTGGCCAGAGTTCGGTTAGTGAACATTGCTTTTTGAACTTGGTCTTCCTGCAGTTACGGCAACGAGATTTTCTCATAGAGTTCTGCCCGAATTCTGCCATTGGAAAAACTATAAATAGAGAAGGATTTCGATCGTTTCAATTCACTCATACACCAATTCACTTTCATATCTCTTTCCTATGAGCCTACTACTTCTTCCAAAGTGTTCTGAGCTATTCAATTTCAAATTCCAAGCCAATTACAATCCTCTAGTCGATTTTCCAGTACGGTACGGTCTAGAAGTTTCAGAGCGATTGTAATCAGAGGCTTGATTGAAGGTAGACACTTCACAATTGAAGTTGGTCGAGTACTTCGGATCAATGCTCGCGTTGTAGAAGTTGCAAGAACTTCGGATGAAAACTTGTGCTAATTTTCCATAGTTGATTCAACTGGAAGCTAGAGTTCTTCCGACTTGACTAGTCCTCACAAGAAAGAAATCAGTATATATCCTTGTGTTTGCGTTTGCTCTCTACTCTCTACTCTTCATTTACATATCTGTGATACATATATTATGTGATCTTGTTACTAACATTTTTAAATAGATAATTTTTGCTGTTTACTCTATTCACCCTCTCCCTCTAGAGTATTGCACTTTAAAACTCGTTCCTACAATCGGTCCTACAGTACAGTCATGGAGTGACAGTACCCAAGCCAATGTAACTTGGCTAGACCCATGTTGCCATGACCCTGCACTCAGTGCACTATGCCTCACCTCACTCTTTATAACACTAGACACACACTGAATTTGCCACTCACTAGCTACTAGTTTCCTATTTCACTGTCACTCACTGACAGGAATACCTTGTCTTGGCTCAAATCTGAGGTTCACTCACTCTCATATACTCTAACTGTTCCTGCTACTGCTATCCTCTTCTCCATTCCCTCACTAGCATAAACTAAATTAACCTTAACCCTCTTCTTATAAAGACACTCATTAATACACCTATTGCTCAAGGAACTCATCCCATCTCATATCCTAATTGAACCTACTATTGAATACAGATACACTAACACACTCTAAACCCTCACACTCTCGACACACACACACACACAAGTACAGATATATATATAGACACACACATACATGAGGATTGCAACACGTGATAAATTGACACTCAAGTGTAGACATGGACTAATACTAAGTCAATTTGACTGAACACTTGAATCAAAAGTGACTGAGTACCAAGTGGACAGATCACTCAAGGATATGAATGACCATTCAAACATAGTTGATCATATATGAATGCAGTAAATAATATACAAACAGGGATTTGCCTGCAAGGTCCAAACTAACGGTGTTCACATCAAGGATACATGTTGCAACCAAAGACATGACCAACGAGTGTTCAAGGTCTGAACTTGAGATTAAAAGTCTAAACTTGAACCTACCTGGGTTGAATAGGGAATAAGATGGGACTATACATATATGAAGGCACTAATCGAATCAAAATGGGAAGCATCAGAACATTCAGAGGAAATTGGGGACATATACTAACTTATAGCTACTCGATAACTGAACCAATGTGGATTGGAACAATTAAAGGTAAGGATACTTTAACTTGTAGAGTATCAGAACAGAACACTAAAGATGGACAAATACTATACTATATCAGAAACCTGTTCATGATGGAACAAAATAAAGAATATGGATTGGGCAATTGGATGCAACAGACAGAATACTGTAACATATAGTCATCTCCTGAATTGGTTGATACCAGTAGTGAAGTAAAATGTCAATCACTGTCCAGATATGGACAAATGCAATGTGAAGGACTGCATCAGGGTTAAATGAATGTATAAGATAATGGTCTTGGAAGCAGAACACTAAGGATTGATTTTAACATTTAAAGTCTGATGCAACATCAAATGAAAAAACTGGACATATAGTGAGTGTTTATTCAAAAGAATTTCAATACAAACTGGAATGAACCAAGGATAAGGCCAATCATTACTAAATCCTGGGATAATCTATATAGAATTGAACCTAGAAGAAAATATGGGCAAACTAGTATGGACAGGACATCTAAGACTGAAAAGTTGAAATGGTCTGCTACTAACTAAAGAGCTACATATGGGGACTCAAATGTTCAATGGTTTGATGGCTCAGGAAAATTAATGCAGTGGGCTAAACTCTAATAGGTTGTAACTGATACTCAACGATAGTGAGTCGGTTTGGGCCAGGTCAGTAGTCAAGTATTGGACTGAACTCCAATAAGCAGGACAAC
The DNA here is from genome assembly GCA_029216955.1 of Iris pallida. Classification (NCBI taxonomy): domain Eukaryota; kingdom Viridiplantae; phylum Streptophyta; class Magnoliopsida; order Asparagales; family Iridaceae; genus Iris; species Iris pallida. The sequence goes on from JANAVB010009200.1 coordinate 30,063,004, forward strand.
ACATAATATCTGATACTTATGTTAACTAATCCCACTTGGTAAATGCATGCAGTGAATTGAACTTGGAGTGATGGATGTTAATGAATGTTGCCTAAGACTGAATATGACATCCCTTGTGACTGAACCAAATGATCAGATGGACAGGTGCAAAGTGGGCAGGACCAGCATTCAAGCTCACATCCGAAACATCACCCCTAAGGAGAACATATCAGTATAATGGGGCTCGACTGATCAGTAATAGGAAGTAGAACAGATGCTGGCAGAATACATGACTGAACAAGTGATGTAGTGGGTTTGACATGTATGCAGGACAGATTGTGTTGGGGGCTATACTCAAAAATTGGAGGTGGTTTGAGCCAATTTGAAGACTAAAATTCGAATGCAAGCAGTGGGCAGTAGTATGGTTCGAGATGCAGGATATATTATTTAAAGATAAATACAGACATGCAAATAAGGGTGCTCGATTGAACTCAATTAAGGATCTAAACATTGGGCATGTAACAAATGTTAGGCCATGATATCTAGGGATATAGGATGTGAAATCAACATGATACAACCCATTTTATTAAACTGCACAGACAGTACGTTACACAGTGAGTAGGACATGTACCCGAGATCACATGACCAATTTTTATAACCAAAACCAACCCAAATCACATATAACAACCTACATACAATCTACAATATATTAACAATAATAATAAATAATTATAATTAAAATTTAAACCAAAAAGATCCTAATAGACATTTCATCGAAGACTTCGTGTGCGTATCAGATATCCTCGTGGTACGCATACCAAATGGATCCAAACTTGACCCAAAGTATGCCTACATGCTCTATACCACTAGCACGACCTAATCTACCAATTTTACAAACCCTAGATTCTTAATTTCGGGTTTTCCCAAATCTGTACCAAAATATAATAGAAAGAACCCTCAAATAGGAAGAAGAGTGCCTCAACTCCTCTCTAATGGCACCTTAATGCAAATGGGGTCCTAAATGAATGTAGTTACGCTAGTGAAATGGAATATAAGGGTTTAGAAAGCTCATACCAAAAGGGAGATGGATTTCTAACGTAAAATCCCGAGATCTAGAATCCCTCCATGCTTCAAGGCTCCAAATCCTTCCTAGCTAGCCAATAGAGCCTTCTCCTCTCCAAGAGGAAGAGAATAAAACAAATTTGGGTCAATTTGGAGGAAATTTGGGTGTAGCGGCAATTTAGGGGAAAAGCTCCTAAATTAAGGCTTGAAATAAAAATGGAAAGAGGAAGAAGATGAAGTGGGATTTTATAAACACTATGGGCTGCCATATGATGTTAGGGTTAGGGTTTTGGGAAAGGCGAAAGATCCACTAGACCCCTCTCTTTTGTCATGACAAGTTAGGGATTAAATCTCTCTACCTAATTAGGTGTTTAGTCAAACCTTCTTGCTAATTCTCCTAATATAGCTAGAGACTAACTTATGTTCAATTAGGCTAGTCCAAATCATCTAGTTGGATGGTCATGACAAGTTAGTTTAGCTCCTCTAGGATCACTAACCACTATTCTAGTCAAAGGCTAACCATTAGTCATTTTTAATAATAACTCATATACACTATTTAATTTCTTAAATAATTAACTAAAATATAAAGTTTTAATTTTGAAAATTAATTACCACTCAAGATGTAATATGAGATCACACTAATAACGGTAATTAGAAAAAAAAGTCAAAAATATCCCTGTTCCAGGAAAGTGGTGGTTACGTACCTACCCCCTGGAAATATTTTGTCCTCGAAATTTAAAGTTGGTCGTACTCCTTCTAGGTCAAACCCCAAATAATGAAAGTCAAGAAATTTCCATCTAATAACATGCAAGATCCTGGTCCTATTGTTCGTGATTTTGCAGTCGCAAACATGGTCACTACACTATCTAGCACAAATATCCTGACAGGTACTAATGGAATCACACAACAAAATGGAAAAGAAGGACAAAAAAAGATAGACCTGCTAACCCATCATCCATAGCATCAGTCTCTTCGACCATCAGCGTAAAACCTTGCCCCTCTGGTTTATCCCTTTGATGGTGCGGGGCAGAGTGGTATGCTATAGGTGGCCTAGCTCCTCTCTCCACTTCAAGATACTCAAGTGACATCCACACTGATATCTCCCTCCATTATACTACGGTACCACCTATAGGGTATCCATTCTGATGGCTGATAACCATACCCGTCTATTCAAAAACAATTGAGGGAGCCAAGCCCATAAGATTTATCTTGGTTGAAAATCAAGTCAACAATGAATACCAAGAATCAAATTCAACAACGAACAAGGAAAGTAGACAGAAATAGTTGGAATCGAACTTCGAGATAGTTTAAAATAAGATTCTCAAGGGTTGTCCTAGGAATCTTCTCAAGTAGTCCTAACTGTGATTGAGTATCCTCTCATCTAAAGCTTATCCTTATTTTCTATCGCAGGCTCGTAGTAGTACAACTAAGTCGTCACACTACCACGATATCGCACTAATATGAATCTCGACCTGCATGGGCCACTACTAAAAACGTGTCGTGACCCTCACCCAGTATAGGGGCACGAGTGCGTAATAACGCCCAGCCTACGCCGCAGAATTGACATTTCGCTAACTATCAACTCACACAATAATATATAATGTACCTGTCATAGATCTCAACTCCGAATAGAGGACAAGTATAATGATATAGTAATACTTAATCATAATCTAAACCACGATAAGATATCACAGAAGTCTAAATAACTATAAGACTCAACAAACAACAACAACTAAATAATAATATTCAACAAATCTCAAATACAATATCAAACTTCCACTTATTACAATTCAAGTTCAAATCAGAAATCTAGAACAAGTCCACTAAACTAGTCTCTTGGTCACTCCTGAGAATCGGGACCTAAGGTAGCTACTCCCTCCTCGGATCCGTAATGGATAAGACATGTATCCTCCGGACAATCATCTAAAAAATATATCCAATCACGATGGAACTAGCACATCTCATCTTGCAATCCCAAATAAATTATAATGACAATAAAGCAGTTATAGATAGGTATACTTGATGAATCAAGGCAAGTTGAGATGGGTAATGAAATAGGACAACAGTCAAACAAGGAATGTAAATACAGAGAAATATGAGAGCATGTCAATGAAACTATAAATAGAGACTACTAACTAGAATAATATGATACGTGTCCAATCTGTAAAACATGAGACAATGTGATTCTAGTACAATAAGGCACACCGTACACTAGGCAACCATACGGTGGCTATCTTTCTTGTTTATACGAGGAATAAGGCACATCGTACGCTCGGCCAAGCGGCGATGGCTATCTTTCTAGTAATAAGGTACATCGCGTGCTCGACCAAACGGCGATGGTTATCTTTCTTTTAAGGTGGTTCTTGTTCAATACGTCACGTCGCATACCGGGCCCAACAGTGATAACTATCTTGCTTGTAGTGATTAATCTTGTATGATTGAATATTTAATACTTGTAGGTGTTTCGAGTAGATGGTTCTTGTGAGTGGTTCAAGTAACAGAGGCTAGACGAGTCAAATACATGTATTTTGAGTGAATGAATACAGAATACCAATACATGTTGTGACAGAGAATCAAATAGAACTATACTAGAACTGAATCACAATAATCTTCAAATAAATGAAATAACTATCAGAGAATGTACTCGCCTGATATCCTGAGCAACTGATGTGTATCGGTGTCTAAACCGAAGTCACAATGTCCTATTATGAGAATTACAGGTTACAATGTGTTCTAAATTGAATAATTTAATTAAACAGTAAATTCTACACGCTCTAGGCCTATCTATGTCAAAAATCAACCCTTGGTCAACTCTGGTCAACTAAGTCAAACATGGACTATTGGGTCCACACTGATCAATGGCACCTAGGCTATTGGGTCAATTGGCTAATCTAGGGTTAACTATAGGTTAACTCAGTCAATGGTTAACTATCTAATCAAACACTACTTTACAACTAGACTCATGAATTCTAACCCAAAACAATTACACATCTTAAGACATATCACCCTATATACATAACATCAACATTCCCCCTCCAAATCTCTAATTTACTCAATAACCTATACTAACATCTGTTAACTCAACTTAACTGATACCACAATGATCCCAATTAAAACTCTAATGCTGAACCTACACCCAACACATATATCCTATCTAACATGCCCACATTATCTGACACACTAACACTCCCTCTGATACTCTAACACTGATACCACTATATTACCCTCACTCCCAAACGAAATGGCCACGACACTCTCACATCTAAAATCCCCACACTTGCACAGGCCATGCCCGACCCCATTACCGATCTAATACGTTATGTACATGCAAGGAGTGACAACACCCAAGCCAACGTAACTTGGCTAGACCCCTGCTGCCACGACCCTGCTCTCAATGCATTATGCCTCACCTCACTCTTCACAATACTAGACACACTCTGAATTTGCCACTCACTAACTACTTGTCTCTTATTTCACTGTCACTCACTGACAGGAATACCTTGCCTTCGCTCAAATCCTAGGTTTACTCACTCTCCTTTACTCTCACTGTTTCTGCTGCTGCTATCCTCTTCTCCCTTCCCTCACTAGCCCAAACCAAATTAACCCGAGCCCTCTTTATATAAAGACACTCACTAATACACCTATTGCTCAAGGCACTCATCCCATCTCACATCTTAAATGAACCTCCTATTGATCACAGATACACTAACACACTCTAAACCCTCACACTCTCGACATACACACACACACAAGTACAAATATATATATAGACACACACATACATGAGGATTGTAACACGTGATGATTTGGCACTCAAGTGTGACATGGACTAATACTAAGTCAATTTGACTGAACACTTGAATCAAAAGTGACTGAGTATTAGGATATGAATGACCATTCAAACATGGTGGATCATATATGAATGCAGTAAACAATATACAAACAGGGATTTTCCTGCAAGGTCAGAACTAATAGGGTTTACATCAAGGATACATGCTGCAACCAAAGACATGACCAAGGAGTGTTCAAGGTCTGAACTTGAGATTCAGTCTGAACTTGAACCTACCTTGGTAGAACAGAGCATAAGATGGGACTGGATATATATGAAGGCATTAATCGAATCAAAATGGGAAGCATCAGAACATTCAGAGGAAATTTGGGACAAATACTAACTTATAAGAACTCGATAACTAAACAAATGTAGGTTGGAACAAATAGCTTAAACCAAAGTAAAGGTAAGGATACTTCAAATTGTAGAGTCTCAAAACAGAACAATAAAGATGGACAAATACTATACTATATCTGACACTTGTTCATGATGGAACAAAATAAAGAATGAGGATTGGGCAATTGGATGCAAGGGACAGAACAATAAAACATGTAGTTATCCCCTGAATTGGTTGATACCAGTAGTGAAGTAAAATGTCAATCACTGTCCAGATAGGGACAAATGCAATATGAAGGACTATATTAGGGTAATATGGCTGTACAAGATGATAGTTGTTGGTCTATTTGCAAACAATCGATGGAAAAACTCAGTTGCAATCCCTAAGAAGAGATGCAAAGAATGCAGTTGCAATCCCTAAAAAAGAGATGCAAATAATGTAGTTGCAATCCCTAAAAAAGAGATGCAAATAATGCTGATTGCGTAGCCTAAACGATTAAAAAAATCGATTCGCGTTTGCAATAGCGGTTTCTCGAAGGCAACAAGAGATGATCAACAACAGTTGAGTCTCAGATTCTCGAAGGCAACAGAAAGAGGAAGGAAGAAGAAGAGCGGATCTCGCTGGGGTGTTGAACACCGGCGCTCAAAGCTATACCCGCAGTACGGATAAGCTTCCAGGAACCAGCAAGTTCAGGAGAACTTCTGGAACGCTCGTAAGTCAATATTTGAGACTTGAACGGGCTTCCTGGACTTAACAGACTCCCTCAACTCTCTTCTTGGTGCATCTTTCAAAGGAGGCCAAGGGGCTCTATTTATAGAGTGGAGTTGAGACTTCACCTCTTCTCCTATCCGATGTGGGACTAAAATACCAATACTCAAAAATAGAGTTTGATATTTTAGATCATCCCACAATCAGCATAGAAGTGTGCCAGTCCACGCCTACCCCCCGAACCCTTCCGTGCATGCACGAGATATCTTGGAGTCCGCGTCCGAGTCCGAGTCTGCACAACAAAAATTAACTTGCATCCTTGTTGGATTTAATCCTTTTTCCTTCTAGGAAAATACTTCCACATGGCACAAACTTGTGCCCCACTACACCTCATGTGCACACCTCAACACAAGCAATGCATTATATTGAGATACTCACCATTTGGTGTAGCCGATGTGGGACTATCTTTTCTAGTCCAAAGGCAAAAACACCAACAATCCCCCACATATCTCAATATATGGGTTGAGCGTTCCCCACAGTGATTGTCCATCATGCATTAGGAGAGATGTCGCTACGACTTGAATCTTCCCGCATAGGTTAAATAACAGCATGATACAAGAATGGACTAAGCCTTGAATTCTGCACCATAACTGCAATTCTTCCTACTCACATAGTGACATCAACTGTGCTTCTGGCTGCACATTGAAGGCCTTGTGCCAGCCTGGTTTCAGTGTATAATTTTTGGGCGTCTACAAGTTTACCCTCAAGAGACGGCCTGATATCTCTGTCCATACACTATAGGTGAGTTCTATATAAAGAGTCATTGGCATGAAGCATTGCGCTTCTTTGCGGTACTACGCCGCTATGACATGGCTGACAAAGCCAAGGCATTACCCCTACCTGGGAACCTCATCGTAGTGTCATACTACTGTAGCATGAGGTCTCAAGCCTCTTTGTAGTGCCAAACTACCCAGCATGAAGCCTTGCGCTCCCTTGTGGTGTTACGCCACTATGACATGGCTTGCAAAGCCGAGGCTTTACCCCTACCTGGGTACCTCATCGTGGTGTCATGCCACTGTAACATGAGGACACCGGCCTCTTTGTAGTGCTGCCTACATCTCTTTATTACGATTATGCAACATTAGGCTACCTGCCTATATGCGGTGCTACGCCGCCTGTAACTTGGCTAACAAAGCCGAGGCATTACCCCTACCTGGGAACCTCATGGTGGAGTCACCCCACAGTAGCATGGAGTTGTAACACTCCTTTGTGGTTGTTGCGCCACCATGCTTCCTGTAAAGCATAACAGACCTTCACTCAGTCTGAGAACTCATTAAGGCATTATGCCATCCTTCTCATAGGATCAATTTTCCGTAGAAAATTCATAGTAGACAACAGTGGTTCTGGGTCCGAAACCCTTACATGTTCCGCAGAACAAGTGCCCACTATTAACTAATATTTTTCCAGTCAATAGTCCTCCCTTGAATCAAAAAATTAGATATCTGGTAGATTTCTCTTTGAACCAATAACATAAAATTTATTGATAGGATTATAATGACACAATATTAGAATGCCTTCAAGCCCATCTTCCTTGCTGTGTCCTCGACCAGCTGACGCTTGAGACCCTTCGTGAACGGATCCGCCAGGTTTTCCTGACTCCGAACATCGATCACTGCAATAACGCCCCTTTTTATGAGATCGTTCACTGCTCTGTGCTTCAACCGCACAGTCCTCTTCTTCCCGTTGAAGAGTTCATTTGATGCCACTGCTGCTGCCGCCTGGTTGTCACAGTATATCAGAATCGCCGGTATCTGAGCCCCAACCATTGGAAGGTCATACATGAGCTCCCGAAGCCACTCTGCTTCATCTGCTGCAGCGTCCAATGCAAAGAATTCAGATTCCATGGAGGAGCGAGATAACATAGTCTGCTTCTTCGACTTCCACGATATAGCAGCTCCACCCATGGCGAACACATATCCACCTGTGGAATATTCGCTCTCCACCTCTGAACACCAGCTAGCATCACTGAAGCCTTCCACTACTGACGGATCTCCGCTGTAGTATAGTGCATATGTCTGAGTCTTCTTGAGATATCTCATAACACGCTTCACAGCTTTCCAATGCTTTACGCCTGGATTGCTCGTAAATCGACTCAACATTCCTACTGCAAAGGCTATGTTAGGCCTTGTGGCAGTAGTAGCGTACATCAAACTTCCGATGACGCTAGCGTACTCCAACTGCCTGACGCTCTCCTTCGAATTTGGCTCCAGTTTCAGATCACTCCTGTATGGTGTATCAATAATAGGAAGATCTTGATACCCGTAGCGAGAGAGCATCTTCTCAATGTAATGAGACTGTGACAGCGCTATTCCAGTGCCTGTCCGGATGATCTTGAGCCCCAAGATTACGTCGGCATCCCCCAAGTCCTTCATACTGAACTTGGTCGAGAGGAATTTCTTTGTCTCTGTGACGCAGCTTAAATCCGTACCTAGGATTAGCATGTCGTCCACGTATAGACAAACGATTACTCCTCTTCCGTCAGCAAACTTCGTATAGACACACTTGTCTGTTTCACTGACCCTGTAGCCATTTGACCTTATCACCTTGTCAAACTTCTCATGCCACATTTTGGGAGCTTGCTTCAAACCATACAGAGACTTCATCAACTTGCAGACTTTGTCTTCCAAACCTCTGACGACAAAACCTTCTGGTTGTTGCATGTAGATCTCTTCGGTCAGCTCGCCATTAAGGAATGCCATTTTCACATCCATCTGATGTATCACCAGCTTGTGTATTGCTGCTAAAGCAATTAACAATCTGATAGTTGTCATCCGAGCTACTGGAGCATAAGTGTCAAAGTAGTCGATCCCCTGCTTCTGAGCAAACCCCTTGGCCACTAGCCTGGCCTTGAACTTGTCAATGGTTCCATCTGCTTTCATCTTCTTCTTGAAGATCCATTTGCATCCGATGGGTCTTGCTCCTTCTGGTAGGTCGACCAATACCCATGTGTTATTGGAGGTGATTGAGTCAATCTCGTTGTCAATCGCCTCCTTCCAGAATATAGCATCTCTGGTCTTCATCGCCTCATCATAGGTAAGCGGATCTGCTTCCACATGATAGGTGACGAAGTCATCTCCGAAGTCTTTCGGCCTCCTCGCTCGCTTAGTTGACGGCTCAGCGAGTTCTGGTTCAGCTGGTGTCTCCTCGACAACAACTCCATCTTGGACTACTGGTTCGATAAAGATCTCTGTCTGCTCCGCACCCTCATTATTCTCCGGAATGTCCGTGAGAACAATGTTCTTGTGCCTTGCAAACTTTTCTTCAAAATATTCAGCATCGCGAGATTCGATGATATGATTTGACTCGATATCAAGGAATCTCCGAGCATCACTCTTCTCGGCATACCCCAGGAAGATCGCCTTAGTAGTCCTTGTCCCCAGCTTCTGAATCTTTAGATCCGGGAGCTTCACATAAGCCAGGCACCCCCACACTCGAATGACATTCAGGTTGGGTCTGACTTTGAACCAGAGTTCATGAGGAGTTATGTCGGAAGTTGCATACGGCACTCTGTTCAGAATGAAAGTGGCCGTTAATGCAGCTTCTCCCCAATAGCACTTTGGGAGACCCGCAGTCAACAGCATAGAATTCATCATCTCTGTCAACGTTCTGTTCTTCCTTTCTGCTACTCCGTTGGATTGTGGAGAATACGGAGCCGTCGTCTCGTTGATGATTCCATGTTCTTTGCAGAATGATGAGAATTCATGAGACCTATATTCCCCACCTCGATCACTCCTCAGCCTCTTGAGTTGTTGTCCAGTTTGCCGTTCAGCCTCGGCCCTGAACTCCTTGAACTTCTCCAATGCTTCGTCTTTAGATTTGAGTAAATAGACGAAGGCATACTTGGAGAAGTCATCGATGAAAGTAATGAAATACTTCATCCCGGCCTTTGTAGAGAATTGTTTGAAGTCACAGATATCTGAGTGAACCAACTCCAGAAGATCTGTGCTTCGATGGACCCTGTGGAAGGGTTTCCTAGTGATCTTCGTCTGAGCACATATCTCACATTTCTCTACCTTACCCCCACACTTGGAGATAAGTCCTAGACTAGACATTTTGTTTATTCGCTTACAATGAACATGTCCTAGTCTATTATGCCACAACTCAAGAGAGTAATTCAAACTAGTGATAGCATAGACATTATTATGCTGGGTTACAACAAGCTGAATTTTGTACATTCCTTCAGTCTGAAAAGCTTTCCCGAAGAAAGTACCCTTCTTGGACATCACCATTTGGCCAGCATTGATGTCCATCCTCAAGCCTGCGTTGCAGAGCAGGCTCCCAGAGATCAGGTTCTTTGCGATTGCAGGAACATGCTTCACACCTTGAAGCGTCAGAATGTTTCCCGATGTAAGCTTCAGCTCCACCGTCCCGATCCCCAGTACTTCAGCTTGTGCCTGGTTCGCCATCATGACTTTCTCGGAAGTAGGCTCATAGGAGACGAACCAGTCCTTGTCTGAACAGACATGACATGTCGCGCCAGTGTCTATCCACCAGTCCAAGTCTGCCCCCACAGTTGCAACCTGTGCTATCATGGCAACCTGATTAGTAACCAAAGAAACCTTGTTAGGCTCACCTTGCTCTTTGGGCTTGGACTTGCATTCACTTTTATAGTGACCCTTCTTGCCACAGTTGAAGCAAGTCACATGGGACTTGGACTTCTGTTGCTTGAATCCTGGACCCTTCACTTTCAGATTCGAGAAGTCCTTCTTCTTGTGGTGAGAAGCCGCCTGCTTCCCTTTGTTCTCTCTGGTGGCTTGAACCAGATTCGCCGTTGCTAGTTGCTTGGACAGGGTGTCCAACTTCTGTTGAGAGCGCATCTCGTCCTCAACATGAATCTCGCTGAGGAGATTATCCAGGCTAATCTCCATCTTCTTCCTATGCATCCTTGCATAGATGTTGCTCCATCCTGGAGGAAGTTTTGCCACGATCCCTCCAACGACGAACTTGTCGACGAGGGGCATGCTATCGTCCTCCAGTTTCTGGCGCAGCTTCAGGAACTCTTTCACTTGGGGCAGCATGGTCTTCTCGTCTTCAAAGACCCATTTGTGGTATTTTTCAACCATGAACATCTTCGACCGGGCCTCGTCGTCGTCATACAGCTTTCCCACGGACTCCCAGATCTCTTTGGCAGAAGTCCTCTTTGTGTAGGACTCGGCCAGAGAGTCTTCCATGGAATTCAGGATCAGCAGCCTGCATATGCTGTTATCCTTATTCCACTTCGTCTGCTTGCTCGTAGCAGCGGCCAGAACAGCAGCAGATCCTGTTGCGGGAACGATTGGTTCTTCCTCATCCAACACGTGATCAACATCCACGAGTTGAAGGTTCAGAGTCACCTTTCGCTTCCAGATCTGGAAGTGTTCGCCGTCGAATTTCTCCAACTTGTTAAAGCCGGTATCGACAAGCGAAGCACGAGTGTTTTCCATCGAATCGTATAGCTTTGAGATTGTTGGTCTATTTGCAAACAATCGATGGAAAAACTCAGTTGCAATCCCTAAGAAGAGATGCAAAGAATGCAGTTGCAATCCCTAAAAAAGAGATGCAAATAATGCAGTTGCAATCCCTAAAAAAGAGATGCAAATAATGCTGATTGCGTAGCCTAAACGATTAAAAAAAATCGAATCGCGTTTGCAATAGCGGTTTCTCGAAGGCAACAAGAGATGATCAACAACAGTTGAGTCTCAGATTCTCGAAGGCAACAGAAAAAGGAAGGAAGAAGAAGAGCGGATCTCGCTGGGGTGTTGAACACCGGCGCTCAAAGCTATACCCGCAGTACGGATAAGCTCCCAGGAACCAGCAAGTTCAGGAGAACTTCTGGAACGCTCGTAAGTCAATATTTGAGACTTGAACGGGCTTCCTGGACTTAACAGACTCCCTCAACTCTCTTCTTGGTGCATCTTTCAAAGGAGGCCAAGGGGCTCTATTTATAGAGTGGAGTTGAGACTTCACCTCTTCTCCTATCCGATGTGGGACTAAAATACCAATACTCAAAAATAGAGTTTGATATTTTAGATCATCCCACAATCAGCATAGAAGTGTGCCAGTCCACGCCTACCCCCCGAACCCTCCCGTGCATGCACGAGACATCTTGGAGTCCGCGTCCGAGTCCGAGTCCGCACAACAAAAATTAACTTGCATCCTTGTTGGATTTAATCCTTTTTCCTTCTAGGAAAATACTTCCACATGGCACAAACTTGTGCCCCACTACACCTCATGTGCACACCTCAACACAAGCAATGCATTATATTGAGATACTCACCATTTGGTGTAGCCGATGTGGGACTATCTTTTCTAGTCCAAAGGCAAAAACACCAACAATAGTCTTGGGAGCATAACACTAAGGATATAATTATTTTTAACATATAAAGTCTGATGCAACATGAAATGGAAAAACTGGACATATAGTTAGTGTTTAGTCAAAAGATATTCAATGTAAACTGGACTGAACCAAGGATAAGGCCAATTATTCCTAAATCCTGGGGTTATCTATATAGAATTAAACCTAGAAGAAACTATGGGCAAACTTGTATGGGTAGGACATCTAAGACTGAACAGTTATAATGGTCTGCTACTAACTAAAGAGCTACAAATAGGGACTCAAATGTTTAGTGGTTTGATGGCTCAGGAAAATGAATGCAGTAGGCTAAACTCTAATAGGTGGTAACTGATACTCAAAGATAGTGAGTCAATTTAGGCCAAGTCAGTATAGCCAATTATTGGACTGAACTCCAATAAGCAGGACACCACATAATATCTGATACTTATGTTAACTAATCCCACTTGGTAAATGCATGCAGTGAATTAAACTTGGTGTGATGGATGTTAATGAATGTTGCCTAAGACTGAACATGACATCCCTTGTGACTGAAGCAAATGACCGAATGGACCGGTGCAAAGTGGGCAGGACCAGCATTCAAGCTCACATCTAAAACATCACCCCTAAGGAGAATAGATCAGTACAATGGGGCTCGACTGATCAGTAATAGGAATTAGGACTGATGTTGGCAGAACACATGACTGAACAAGTAATTTAGTGGGTTTGACATGTATGCCGGACAGATGGTGTTGGGGGCTATGCTATAAAATTGGAGGTGGTTTGACATGTATGGATCGAGATGCAGGACATGTTATGTAGAGATGAATGCAGACATACAAACAAGGGTGCTCGATTGAACTCAGTTAAGGATCTGAACGTTGGGCATGTAACAAATGTTACGCCATGATATCTAGTGTGATAGGATGTGAAATCAACATGATGCAACCCATTTTATTAAACTGCATAAATAGTAGGTTACACAGTGAGCATGACATGTACCCGAGATACCCATGACCAATTTGTATAACCAAATCCAACCGAAATCATAGATAATAGCCCACGTACAATCTACAATATATTAACAACAATAATAACTAATTACAATTGAAATTAAAGCCAAAAAGGTCCTAAGAGATATTTCATCGAACACTTAGTGTGCGTATCTGATATCCTCATGATACAAACTTCAAATGGATCCAAACTTGACCCAAAGCATACCTACATGCTCTATAACACTAGCATGACCTAATCTACCAATTTTACATACCTTAGATTCCTAATTTCGGGTTTCCCAAATTTGTACCAAAATGTAATGGAGAAAACCCTCAAATAGGAAGATGAGAGCCTCAACTCCTCTCTAATGGTACCCTAAGGCAAATGGGGTCCTAAATGAATGTAGTTATACTGATAAAATGGAATGGAATGGTTTATAGAGCTTATACCAAAAGGGAGATGGTTTCCCAATATAAAATCTCTAGATCTAGAATCCATCCAAGCTTCATGGCTCAAAATCCTTCCAAATCCTTCCTAGCTAGCCAATAGATCCTTCTCCTCTCCAAAGGGAAGAGAATGAAATGAATTTGGGTTAATTTAGAGGAAATTTTGGTATAGGAGCAATTTGGGGGAAAAGCTCCTGATTTAGGGCTTGAAATGAAAATGGAAAGAGGAAGAAGATAAAGTGGGATTTTATAAACAATGTGTGCTGCCATATGATGTTAGGGTTTTGGGCAAGGGGAAAGGTCCACTACAACCCTCTCTTTAGTCATGACAAGTTAGGGATTAAACCTCTCTTCCTAATTAGGTGTTTAGTCAAACCTTCTAGCTAATTCTCGTAATCTAGCTAGAGACTAACTAAAGTTCAATTAGGCTAGTCCATATCATCTGGTTGGATGGTCATGACAAGTTAGTTTAGGTCTTCTAGGATCACTAACCACTATACTAGTCAAAGGCTAACTATTAGTCATTTTTACGAATAACTCATATACACTATTTAATTACTTAAATAATTAAATAGAATATGAAGTTTTAATTTTGAAAATTAATTACCACTCAAGATATAATATGAGATCACACAAATAATAGTAATTAGGAAAAAGTCAAAAATATCCATGTTCCAGGAAAGTGGTGGTTTCAACTATCTCACTACTCAGTTAGTGCTTTTACATTATTTGCATTAATTATCTGCCTTTGCCTGCATTATTTTTAATTGGAATATTACTTCCGCTACACTCTATTCATCCCCCTCTAAAGGTGCCATCGATCCCACATTTTAACCCTCCTATCTGTTCACTGGTTGTTCTATACAATAAGTCTAAATACATCGTGATGCATAAAAGTGTGTTATTGGTTTGGATATAATGACCCAACAATGATTCGATGCAATAGTATACTATGTTGTGAATGATGTTCAAAATATAGGAATAGCAGAAATGCTGCTATGTGTGTTGTAACCTGCTTGAGAATTGTATGTTATCTTGGGAAGGAATTATGTACGGGATAATTGATGATTGAGTTCAACAGAATTGGTGAGTTGACTCATGTGTGGTTGCTTGATTATTTTGAGACCTTGAGAAATTTGTTTTTGTGCTGTGATAAGTAGTATCACTAGATCATGATTTTGTCCGGAATAGAATCGGTTCAGTATTGGCTGAGAATGGCATATTTTGTTAGTGGTATATGCCTCTACCACTTTAGAATAAGATGTGTTTTGTTCATTTCCTGTGGATAACAATGAGTATATCTGTGACCATTGGGTTGTTCTGAGACTTAATTAAGAGTCATACCCTATTGCTAGGTGACTCGAGTGTTCCTTGATAATTACATTTGGTTAATCACCAGCAGTCCCTTGATGGTGATTATAGAAGCATGGAAATATCTATACTATGAGCCTGAAGCCATGCGCCCACATAAGGAAGTGGCTATGCGCCTACATGTAACAAAGTGTTATGCACCTACATGTAACAAAGTGTTATGCGCCCACATGTAACAAAGTGTTATGCGCCCACATGATTTCTCCACAGGTGGGCGTATAGTTGTTTTCCTGCACTATGCGCCCAAGACAGAACAACTCTACGACTCGTTCAACATCCACGACCAGTTATGGGTCGAGGCATGCGGCCACTCCAGTCCCCACGAGCAGTTGTGCATCGAAGCATGCTGCCACGTCAACCCCACGATCTACCCACGATCGTCCAGTTTTTTATGCACCTTCGTCCTATGCACCCAAAGGAACACTATGCACCCACTGTGAGATCAGTGCGTTCCCCACCAGTGTGCGCATAACAGTCGTTTTAATGCAAAAGTACTATAAATAGAGGACATATGCCTCTTCAAATGAACAGAACAGAGAGCATTTCAGAGCCAAATTGCTGTCCTTCTTGCCAATGAGCCGAGTGTTAGCAATTTTCTTAAGTTTTCTTCCACTTTTGAAAATCGGAGTGTCAACCGAGTAAAGGAGCAACTGTCGCTCGATCTCCATCGATCGATTTCCCAGAATTCTTTTTGTACTCGGAGATTCTCAGTGTAGGATCTCTCAGGTGTACTCGATTTGTGTTGCCTTGCGCTAATAAGAAAAGACAGTGATTCTTCTTTTTTTCATAAGTGTTCTACAAAAATTGCGACTCTGCTGGGGACTACCTTTTTCTCTGACGAGAAGGTGGTGACAAAATCCGATACCGCTAAAGTGGAGAGCACTCAGAAGATGTCGATCGTGAAGTTCGATCAACAAGCGTTCGAAGAGATGCTCTCGAAGGATGGCTCTACTCCCTCAAAATCAGTGAAGCGAAACAAGTCTCGCAAGACTTGGCTTCCAAAGTCTCGTGTTGCATATCCAGCCAGTGCCATAGAAGATGTGCAACCGAAGGGGAACTCAGTCACGTGGGCGCATAACTCTTCCACAGAAACCCCCAATGCAAATAAGGCACATACTATTCAGGGCTTTACGAGCGCAACGACTTCTCTCTTGTTCAATCAACAACAGAGTGTTCAACCCTCTAGACTTGGAAAAGAAAAATACTACGATGCCAAGAATCAAAGTGTTCGACACTCTGGGCAAACTTAGCGAATCTTATAAACAAAGAGGGCAAAACTTGGGAAAGATAGTACTGTTTTCCAAAGCATGTGCCCAAAGGATGGTGTGGACGCATAACCCTGGTCAGAAGACTTCTGTCTTCAGTAGCTTGACTACTACTATGTGCCCAGGATCTGATGATCCATTCTATGTGCCCAAAGCCAGGAAGGCCAAGCATGCTACCATAAGTTCTGGAAAGCATGCGCCCAAGGACATGCTCCAGGGTCTATGTGCCCACAGCAAAAAGACAAACCCCAACACGTATAGAACGGGGCTGTCTTCAAGGTCATCACGAAACATTGGTGTGGGGGTTGCTCTGCGCATGAACTGAGTCTGGATGTACCGATTTTCCTTACAAACCTACATACAAAGCAGGACAATGCATGTGACATGGGTTCTAAGGCAAAGCTCCCTTTCGCTGATTTGTGCGACATGATAAATCATAACCGTAAGGTGAGAGAGATCACTACGACTCATGAGGTACCTCTACAAGCGCGTCCGTGCACTAGTATTACCATCAACTGTTGCTGCTCCAAAGCAATGAAAGTTCCTCCAAGGCAGTCCGCATTTCGACGACTGCAGCGTTATGATAATAAAGAGCCATTATGTGTTTCATCCAACATGGCTTTATGGGGTCCTCCCTACGGGAGCCCCAATCAAAGAAGTTGGACCACTAATCCAACCTTTTTTTTAAATTCAACAAACAGGAGAAGGAGAAGTCTGCTAACAAACAGCCAGCGAGCTGTTTCACTTAAAGGAGTCTATATGGGTACTCGGTCGAGAACAAGATCCCTTATAGACAGCGAGGACACTCAAGCTTGAGGTGGGTTTCCCTCATAATCTCAAGTTGGGGGTAGTATTCCCTCAGAATCTGAAGCAGACGACCTCCACGTCGGGGGTAGCCTTCTAGATGACGATAATCTCTTCGAGTTCGATGGTAACTATCAACCTCCCCTCCCTGAAAATGAAGGCCTTTTCAACTCAGAGACAGACAGCATCAGCACCAGTTGTACTGTCTCCTCTATTCATCCTCGTATGCTATCTGCGTACATAACGGATGGAGAGAGACCTGAAGAAGCCAGTGATCAAACAAACAAGCGGCTGGAAAATCTTGAAATGGCGTTCGCCAAGATCACTAACATGCTTTCCAACATCATGGCTGTCCAAACTGATTGGGTTGTTTCCTCACTTCATCCAAACGTCGCAGCACATGCTAGTCCGGTTCATAGCAACAACCCTCCTTCACTACAAAGGGACTACCATTCTGTTGCACCTCTTCCAAATCCCATAAATGCTTGGGGTAGTCCTTCGCTGACAGCACTTGACAACTGTACAACAGTCATTTCTCAACATTTGTTCAATCAGCAGGACGCAATTGATTCTCTTATTGCCCGTCTCAATACCATCTTACACAAAGGTGGGCTTCAGAAGATGGGAATATCTCAACCTTATCCTCCTGAATGGGAGAATGCCACTTGTCCTCCAAACCACAAGCTATTGGCACTAAATTCGTTTGACGGGATGACTTCAACTCGCCAACACATTACATACTTCAACATGCAGACGCTGCACTTACCAAGAGACGATGCGTTCTTGTCAAAGCTATTTATCAGCACCTTGCAGGGAGTAGGTTTTGAATGGTTCTGCAGTCTGCCTTACGGTTGCATTAACTCCTTCAAAGACTTGGAGAGGCTATTCCTCAGTAGGTTTTACGAGAGTGGCATACATGTTAGTATGTCCACCGTCATTGAGACCAAGCAGAGGAAGAGTGAGACTGTTATTGCTTTTATCGAATGCTTCACGCGACTAGCCTTGAAGATGCCCTTCGGTATACCAGACCGGGAGCTTATGGATACTTATCGGTATAACTTCATTCCTACAACAAAGTCTTGTCTGGGGATACATAAGTATGATACATGGCCCACTTTTATCGGGGCCACTGATGCTGCAAAAAATAACGTTCCTAATCTGGGACTACTGGGGTTGAAGATACCCAAATATGAAAACAAAGGCAACCACCCCCAAACTATCCCTATCCGTGGTAGTAAAGGAAAATAAGTCTTGAAGGTTGATACTTCCATAGGAGCTCCCAATTCTCAGAATGCTCCTGATAGACACAATGAGACTTTCTCCATTGATGATGATGATGTTATTACCATTTTCAATACGTTGATGAATGGTAATAAGCTAGTATTGCCTCCACCACGTTGTCATGAGGAGGAAAGCCGACTAAGCGACCCCAAGCACTGTCTCTATCATCAGTACGTACACCATTCTGCCAAGGATTGCATCATCTTGAAGAGAAAGATACAACAGCTCATTGACAGTCATGTTATCAACCTCGAAGCTGAAGACAAGGTCGTGTCTTCTAACATGATCTCTCTTTCATTTGGTGACTTTCCTTCCACGGAAGTTCAAGACGGTATAGTTCCAATTCCTAAGTCAATAATAGAAGTCGTCAACCTGCCGCCAGCTCGTGATTCAGCATCAACTCTGCTGCCACTTACGACAGAACGTAGTGAGATTATGTAGGTCCATCTCGACCTTGTGTAAAAAATAAAGCAGCGGGTAGTGTCTTCCATAGCAAAGAGAGGCAAGAAATACAAGCCATGCCATATGGTGTCTTCTCCTATTTATGAAGTCCTATCTGGTGAGATACGATCTGGCAAGACTTACCTGTGGACTGATGACCTCGCACAAGAAGACGTAGTACCTTCTCAAGCTCCTACTGCCCCCACAAGTTCAAAAGTTGGTCCGTCTAAGTCCTCAACTGTCGATAAAGCTATGCAGAAGAAGACATGATTTAACAAATATCTGAAGTCACCAGCTCCGGAAGGCATGGATTCACCTTACAACTTTGACATACTGGCACAACTGGCCAGTACACCTACCAGATTGTAATTGTTCGATCTACTACGGATTTCTAAAGAGACGTGCAAAGCTTTAAGTGAGGCATTACTACATGCCGACTCTTATTGTAGGAACAATGCCACCTCTAGAGGGGGTGAATAGAGTACAGCGGAGAATATTTAACAATTAAAAAATTTAACTCTAAGCAGGTGAAGCAATATATATATAAATATATATATATATATATATATATATATATATATATATATATATATATATATATATATATATATATATATATATATGAAATGATTGCAAATAAGTCAGTAAAATTAGGGCGCGAAAACAATACGCAGAGACAGCAAATTTATACTGGTTTTCCTCTGTGAGGACTAGTCCAGTCTCGGGTCTCGACCCAATGCTTGAATCCACTATTTTGAATAGAGATTACACCACGTATTTTGCACCAAAGAACACGCCAACTTCACCACCATCGTATTTTATCCGAAGCCCACGAACAAACTTTAACACCTTTTTGAAGAAAGTTTTTATACGCCAAGCTTGTACAACTCGAAAACTCGTACTGAGAAACCACCGGCACTTAGAAGAATTGAGTTGACTTGGAGATTTGAAGTTTAAAGCTTTGGAAATATAATAGGAAGCTTAGAAATGAATAGAGAAGATGAAGATTGAATGAATGAATAGAAATGAATTTTTTTCTCTATTTATAGGTTTTTGTAGAACAGAGTTCGGGCAGAACTCAGTACCCTAACGTTCACAAATTTAAACGTTTGAGATCCATGAGAATGGGTAAAGCTTCTAACCAGGAGTGATTTGGTCTAACCGAGTTCGATCCGAGTTTGGGCAAAACTCTGGCCGAGTTCGGTTAGCCCAATTCTTGGGCTATTTGGGTTTTTGGATCGGGTTTGGTTTAGGATCAAGACTAAAATAAGTTTGGTTTGGTTCAAGATAGGTTTGGTTTAGGATAGAATCAAGGATAGACTTCTAATTGCCAGTGATCCCGATTCGTAAAAATTCTAGACTAAATAAATAAAAAAATATAGAATAAATATAAAATCTCAGAGGTGATGCAATCTGCATTCTTCGTTTCTTTTCATATCGAGATCGAAGTTTAAGAAACTTATCGAAATCGGTTTGACTATGGCTAGATGTCCCAACAATCTCCCCCATTTTGACAATGTGACAAAACTTACGATTGATACTTAAAGAATGGTTAAGCTTGAGGTGGTAGTAGACATGATGAGTACGGAAGGTACGGTAGTAGATTTTTGTCCGTCAAACAGTTGGTACAATACAATGTTCATTGCTCCTCGTATTGTACGATCAAGTCTTATTACTCCCCCATAATAAAACATTCTTGCTGAAACTATATCTGTAGAGTCCTAAACCAATATTCTTTCAAACCAAATTAGTAATATAGTGAATAAGCATTAGAAATCAGAAATTTTTATGACATCAATCTTATAAATCTTATGAAATCGATCGAGATCTTATCAATCCTTATAAATCTTAAATCTTATCAATCTTAAATCTTAAATCTTATCATTCTTACTCCCCCGTTTTGTTATTATAGCAAAATGGTATAGTAATATTAAACCACAAAGCATAATAAAAGACATGCATGGAAATACTAGCATAGTCTGAAAAAAGTTTTGCATAAATCACAAAGAAAAAGAAACTGAAAAAAGTCATAACTGATAATGCTTGAAAGAAGCATTTATCACTAATACATGCATAAAGTCAAAACATAACAAAAAGCTGCTGAACTATCATGAGGAAAAGTATATCCTCAACTATCATCCTCATCATCATCAGCAGCTGCAGCAGCAGCAGCACTAGAAGACCGGTCTCAGCAGATCGGCTGGGGTCATATCGAGCGGCAGCAGGATCAAAGTAACGCTGCACCTCACGGTCATCAATGCGATAGACAAGCCTGGATGGATCATGAACCGTAGGAATGGGGCCACTAGGATTGTGAGCAAGGCTATATGATAAATCATGAACCGTATTCAAGATGGCCTAGAGCTGAAGGGTAGTACGAAAATCCATAGCTCGAAACTGATCCAACATGAGAGTCTAAAGGGACTCAAGAGTAACACCGGTAGGAGGATGAGTAGCCTGGGAGTCAGTGGAAGTAGGGACAACTACAGGAGGTAGAACCTGTGGAGGCTGAGCTGGACGACGATACTCATAAAGATAGGCAGTTCAGCATCCTCAGCACAGTCCTTAAGATTGACCTCAAAATACTAAAATATGATAGGAAGATACATCACGTATAGAAGGCATCGCGAGGAGTCATGCGACAACGATCCATAGAGGAAATGACAGTCTTGGGTAGACATAAGGGAACATGGAAGTGAAGATGATAAATTGCAGAGAGTTCCATGTAAAAAATCTCATCTATGGCAGTGTTCTTAGGAAGGATAGTGGAGAACACCAAGCAATGGAGAGCATAGAAGTAGTTGTTCAGATGTCTAGGGCGAAGAGTGCCATGGGGTCGAAGATTCGGTGCACAGAGCGAATCACGGAAGGAATCAAAAGTAGTTCCCTCGAGAAACTCACCAGATGTAATCTCTATAAGTTCTTCCCCGTCATTGGATACGTGGAGAATAATCGTGAGATCATCGGCATCAAACTCAATGTCGACTCCACCAACTTCAGATTTTACCGTGCCCTTTGTGACCGAAAAATTACAATAAAACATACGAATGGCATTGGTATAAACGAGAAAATTAGATTGAACTAAATCTAGCAAATGATGATATGTGAATACGCTAGTGTGGTCAAAAAATAGTGTGAAGTTGATAGGAGCACCCAGACAGATTTTTCTTTCATGAAAATCCGTGAACCAAGAGTCCGAAGCTTCTTGGAACACAAAAATAAATTCATCGTAGAAATTTCCATCGGGTCTCGAAGGAGTGTAAAGTGAAAAGGAGGTTGCCTCATGAGTCGAGGACGAACCTTCATCAACCTTCCTCTTTTTTTGAGAACAAATAGGTTGTTTGGGAGCCATATGTAAAATATCACGAAAAGAAAAAAGAGAGATATACCAAAATTAACGATGAATAGTAGAAGAGAACCACGAGAGAGCTTCGAATCGGAAGTCTGAAAGCTTGAAGAGCTTGGATAAGGGAGAACAAAGAGGTTAGGGTTAGGTTTTTTTGGTAGATTTTGGAGGTGCTTGATGAAGAAGATGATAATAAAGAGTTTTAAAATAGAAGAGGGGTCGGCTATCCAGCTTTTGTTTGAAATCCCCCTTGATCGAGTTCGGTCCGAGTTCGGTCTGAACTTTGACCGAGTTCGGTCACTAGGGTTTCAAGAAAGAGTTGGAAACAGTATGATAGTTTTTAACATAAATACGAAAAATAATTTAGAAATAAATGTGTTGAAGGAAATAATTTAATATTTATTAATTAATTCCCATAAATTGCTATAGCTACTTTGGGTTAGCTGTAGGAGCTGGGTCCCAGCTAGCGGTAGTTCGAAGACTAGTACACTGTGTCGCTTCAGGTTATTTACACCTGTGTGACAGAAGGGTCCTTTCGGCTTATAACCAAAATAAATTTAGTGAATTCATGTTCATTAAATAATAATATTATATTATATTACCTCAATATCTAGAATTCCTAATTCTCTTCGTATAAAATTAAAACAATCTTCAGCCAAATGCTTTGTGAAGATGTCAGCTAGTTGATGTTCAGTATCAACAAATTCTAAAACAATATCACCTTACAAAATATGCTCTCTCAAAAAGTGATGTCTAATTTCTATGTGTTTAGTGTGTGTGAATGACATATGGGATTCTTAGTGAGATTTCTAGAGCTAGTGTTATCACAGTAAAAGGGAATATGATGAAAGGATAATTAAAAGTCTTCCAGAGTTTGTTTCATCCATAAAATTTGTGCACAACATAGCTATCTACTTAGCTTCAGTAGTTGATAATGCAACTGAATTTTGTTTCTTAGAAAACCAGAAGACTAAGGACTTTTCTAGAAAATGACATGTACAGCTGGTACTCTTACGATCGACTTTGTATCCAGCAAAGTCTGTGTCCGAGTAGCCTATCAGGTCAAACGAATCAGATTTGGGATACCAAAGACTTGTTGTCAAAGTTCCTTTAAGGTATCGCAAGATACGCTTAACAGCACTTACATGTGATTCTTTAGGACAATCGTGATATCTAGCACATAAACATACAACAAACATAATGTCTGGACGAGTGGCATTTTAGTATAGTAAACTACCAATCGTACCTCTATACTTACGTATGTCGGCTGGTGTACCGCTTTCATCTATATCAAGCTTTGTAGATGTTGCCATCGGAGTGCCAATAGGTTTGACGTTTTCCATATCGAATTTCATTAGCAAGTCTTTTGTATATTTGGCTTGATTAATGAATATCCTTGTGAACTCTACTTAATTTTCAGTCCAAGGAAGAATGTTAATTCTCCCATCATGCTCATTTCGATTTCACTCTGCATATACTTAGCAAACTCATTACATAGCACCTCATTAGTTGCTCCAAAAATTATATCATCCATATATATTTGCACTAATAAAATATTTTTATCGAAAGATTTTATAAATAAAGTTGAATCAACCTTCCCTTTTGAAAAACCGTGTTCAAGTAGGAAATAACTAAGACGCTCATACCATGCACGAGGTGCTCGTTTGAGACCGTAGAGAGCTTTCCGAAGCTTGAATAAGTGATCAAAAAATTTAAATTCTTCAAAGACTGGAGGTTGTTTTACAAAAACTTCTTTTATAAAATCATTTAAAAATGCACTTTTAACATCTATCCGAAAAAGTTTGAAACCATGAAAACTTGCAAAAGAACACATCATACGAATGGACTCTAATCTCGCAACTAGAGCATATGTCTCATTATAGTCAATACCTTCTTCTTGATTATAGTCTTGAGCTACCAGACGTACTTTGTTTCGTGTAACTGAGCCATTCCCATCTTACTTATTTTGGAACACCCATTTAGTACCAATAATTAGATGATCAATAGGTCTGGGAATAAGTTCCCAAACTTGATTCTGTTCAAACCCGTTAAGTTCCTCTTGCATAGAAGAAATCTAAAATTCATCAGAAAATGCTTCTAAAACATTTTTAGGTTC
This sequence comes from Iris pallida, assembly GCA_029216955.1. NCBI lineage: Eukaryota > Viridiplantae > Streptophyta > Magnoliopsida > Asparagales > Iridaceae > Iris > Iris pallida. Next base: position 30,087,355 of record JANAVB010009200.1, read on the forward strand.
AATTTTGGAAATAAATACAACATTTGCTATTACCAATTGTCTTGAGCTGGAACGAGTGCTTACGTCTTTTGACACATCATTGATTACCAGTTCTTCGGGATGGTCTGGTGTAAATCGCATACGTTTTGGCAAACTTTCCAGATAAGACGTGGAAGTATCTTCTGTTGTGGAAGTTTTCTTTGTTGTGGGAGTTTCCTCTTCAGTGTCATTGTCGTATTATCTTTTGACATTTAGCTCATCGAACTTGACGTTGATTGATTCTTCAACAATAAGTGATTTCTTGTTGAATACTCTGAATCCATTGCTTTTCGTTGCATATCCCAAGAAAATTCCTTCATCAGCTTTTTCATCAAATTTTCCAAAGTTGTCTTTTGTATTCAGAATGTAACATCTGCATCCAAAGACGTTGAAATAGCTGATATTAGGAGTTCTATTAAACCATAATTCATAAGGAGTCTTTTTAAAGTTCGGTCTAATAAGAACTCTATTCAATACATGGCATGCTGTATAGACATCTTCTGCCCAAAAGTACTTAGAAAGATTATTCCTAAGTCAGAAGAAAGGGAAGAGACTAAGGAACTGGCTTCTTGGGTGAATTGCTTATTTTGAAAGTCAGTCCTTTATTTAATAGATAACTATAATATAAGGAAGCAAGCCCTTTTTCAAGCAAGCTTTAAACTTTCGTTGTTCTAGCACTCTCTTGTAGTTTGATGTCCTTTGTTTTTACTCTGTCTTTTCAGTTAAGTACTGATTAAGCATAACTCTGGCCATACCATCGAGAGTTCTGTTCTTCCTTTCTACAATTCCATTCTACTGAGGAGTTCTGGGGCAAAAGAATTCATGAGATAATCTATTTGAATTGCAGTAAGATTTGAATTCATGGTTATCGAATTCTCCTACATGATCACTTCGAACGTGAGTAATCATGAATCCTTTCTCGTTTTATACCTTCTTACAGAAAGATACAAACTCAGAAAATGCCTTATTCTTATTTGCAAGAAAATAAACCCAAGTATATCGTGAATAGTCATCGACTATCATGTAAACATAAAGCTTTCCGCCAAGGCTGGCGATTCTACTTGGTCCAAACAAGTCCGTATGAATTAATTGCAAGGGTCTAGAGGTACTTACAACATTTATTGATTTGAAAGATGATATAAATGCCTTATTCTTTTCACAATCAATACATATAATATCTCTCTTGAAAGTTATTTCAAGTAAGCCTCTTACCAGTTTCTTGGTGGACAAACTTGCAATCGTGTCCACATTTGCATGACCAAGACATATATGCCAAATCCAGCTTTCGTCTTGTGTTGTAAACAAACACTTTCCTGTATTGTTAATCTTTTCTGACAAATATAAAACATATATGTTGTCCTCTCTTATTCCCTCAAATGAAATAATTCCAGAGGTTTTATCATAGACAAAATATTTATTCTTAACAAAATTTATACCATAACCGTGATCAGCTAATTGACTGATACTCAACAAGTTATATTTCAGTTCTGTTACTAAGCAAACATTTTTAATAATAGGAGAGGGAGAGATACCTATGTCACCAATGCCAATGATATTACCTTTAAGATTGTTTCCAAAGGAGACATAGCCTTCTTTCTTCATCGATAGAGTTGTAAACAATTTGTCGTCACCTGTCATATGCCTGGAGCAACCACTATCAAGTATCTACTTGCATTTAGTGAGAGGAGGAGGGTCCACCTATAATACAGGTTAAAGATGTAACCTTTGGTACACACTTTCTTGAGGGTCCTGATGTGTTAGCTTTTGGAACCCGTTTATACACATTTGTATCTACTAGCTTTCTAATCTTACACTGTGTTGACACATGTCCTTTTAATCTACAATAATGACATGTAGCTGAAGTATTGGTGCTAGGTTTTGTTTGAAAATCATGATTTGGGTTTTTGAAACGGTGTGTGCATTCTTGGTATGTGGAAACATATACATATAAGCATGATTTCTAGCATTACCAGTCATGTTGTTAGTGTGGTGTTTGTGTTTAGCCTTCTGACTAGTGTTAATCTGAGCAGTTGGTCTAGCGGCTTGTTTGTCCAGTTTAATCTCTAAGTTTTTAGAGTTGTCATTGGCTTCATTTAATTGGTTCTTGAGTGCATCTATTCTTCGAATTGGAATGTTATACTTCTTCTTCTCTATTTTATAGACATCGTTAAGTTTTGCATTTTCTTGATTCGCTTTATCAAGCTTTTCAATAGAGTCATGCAAACTTATCTTTAAAGAAGTAATCTCATTTGTGTCAATAGGAGTATTCTTGATATCTTCTAAGATCCTAAATTGCTTTGAAAATTCAGACTGTATAAGTTTCAGCTCTTCCTTAGCACTTTTGTATATGTCTATCATTTTCTTCTGATCGGCCAATAGATCAGAGAAAGCATCATATAATTCATCAAAAGAAAATTCTTCATAGAGAGGGTTATTTATTACCTTAGCATCTGTAGCCATGAAGCATAGATTTGTTGAGCTCCGAGATATGTCTTCTTCTTCAGAGTCACTAGCCTCGCTTTCACACCAGATACTGGTGTTTGCATAGTTTTTCCTTGTTGACCTTCTCTTGCTTGTTTGATCATGTCTGTTTTATTTCTTATAAGAGGGCAATCCTTTTTTATGTGACCTGTTCTTTTGCAGCTAAAATAGATCTTTTCTTCTTCATCTTTGAAGTCCTTCTTCTTCTTATTTGACTTTTTGCGTCTGAGGAATCTTCTAAAGTTCCTTGTTATTAGGGCCATTTGCTCGTTGTCCGAGTCGTCTGATTAACTCTCATCGTCAGAGATTATTTTGTGATTTGCCGTGAATGCTATTGTCTTGTCTTTTGGATGTTGATCTTCGAAATCCTAAAGGTCCAACTCATGTGTCATGAGCTTTCTAGTCAGGATTTCAAGACTCATTGTCGAGAGATCGTTTCCTTCTATAATGGTCGTTGCTTTTGGATTCCAGCTTTTTGGTAGTCCACGAAAAATCTTCTGAATCTTTTCATGATCATTGTAATCTTTACCAAGGGAATCCAGAGGATTAACAATATCTAAGAATCTAGTAAACATAGCAGTAATAGTCTCATTAAGCTTTATTTTGAATACCTCATATTCTTGTGTAGGTCGTGAGATTTTGGATTCCTTTACTTGTGAATTACCTTCATGAGTAACCTCAAGAAGTTTTCAAACCTCGTAAGATGTGGCACATGTAGAGACTCTATTGAACTCAGTTTTATCAATAGCACAGAATAAAACATTGACGACTTTTGCATCAAGACTAGCTTATTTTTTTTATTGTCGGTGTTCTATCAAATGGTCTGTCAACTAGAACACCATCTATCATAATTGGTAGAGGTTTCCTATAACAATTGACGACAATCGACCATAAATCAAAATCAAGTGACTTGAGGAAAAGCTCATCCGTGTTTTCTAGTACGTGTAATTTGTGCCATCAAATAAAGGTGGCCTATTGGTTGACTGACCTTTACCGTTGCTTGGAAATAGGGATGATATATCTCAAGGAGTTTTAATTCGTTCGAGAGAAACCTGCTCTGATACCAATTGTAGGAACAATATCACCTTTAGAGGGGGTGAATAGAGTGCAGCGGAGAATATTTAACATTTAAAAAATTTAACTCTAAGCAGGTGAAGCAATATACATATACATATATATATATATATATATATATATATATATATATATATTATTGCAAATATATATATATATATATATATATATATATATATATTATTACAAATAAGTCAGTAAATTCAGGGCGAGAAAGCAATACACAGATACAATAGATTTATACTGGTTTCCCTCTGTGAGGACTAGTCCAGTCTCGAGTCTCGACCCAATGTTTGAATCCACTATTTTGAAAAGAGATGACACCACGTGTTTAGCACCGAAAAACACACCAACTTCACCACCGTCGTGTTTTTATCCGAAGCCCACGAACAAACTTCAACACCTTTCTGAAGAAAGCTTTTATACGCCAAGCTTGTACAAGTCGAAAACTCCTACTCGGAAACCACCGACACTTAGAAGAATTGAGTTGACTTGGATATTTGAAGTTTGAAGCTTTGGGAATATAATAGGAAGCTTAGAAATGAATAGAGAAGATGAAGATTGAAAGAGTGAATAGAAATATAAATTTCTTCTTTATTTATAGGATTTTGTAGGACAGAGTTCGGGCAGAACTCGGTACCCTAACGTTCAAAAATTTAAACGTTTGAGATCTACGAGAATAGGTAAAGCATCTGACCAGGAGTGATTTGGTCTAACCTAGTTCGGTCCGAGTTCGGATAGGCCAATTCTAGGGCCATTTGGGTTTTTCGATCTGTTTTAGATCAAAACTAAAATAGGTCTGGTTTGGTTCAAGATAGGTTTGGTTTAGGATATAATCAAGGATAGACTTCTAGTTGCCAGTGATCCCGATTCACAAATATTCTAGACTCAATAAATAAATAAATACAAAATAAATATAAAATCTCAGAGATAATGCAATATGTATTCTTCATTTCTTTTTATATCAAGATCGAAGTTTAAGACACTTATCGAAATTGGCTTGACTATGGCTAAATGTACCAACACTTATCTCGCTAAAGTCAAAGTTCCTGCTGAAGATCCGGTCTCTTGTCCTTATTGCAATAGCACTATAGAAGTGGTTCCCAACATCACCTTTCCATAAGAGGACATGCTGCTAAAAAATAATCGTCAAGATAGACCTCTGTACTATACAGGATATATCGGGGCGATTAAGGTGGATCAGATGCATATCGATATAGTTTCGTCCCTCAGCATCATTCCTATAAGTTTACTCCAAATTCTAGGGATGCATTTGCACAAGTTGTCTGCAACCAATACAACTATCATAGCTTTCAATGCTGGAAGAAGTCATCCTCTGGGCATGATCCGTCTCATGTGCCAGACTGGTGATCATCGGATAGAGGTTGCTTGCTATGTAATCGATGCCAATTTGTCCTACAACATCTTATTAGGACGTTCGTAGATTCATAAGAACATGATTGTTCCTTCTACCCCTCACTAGTGCTTTAAGTACGTCAACTGTGATGGCATCGTGAAGACAGAGTTTCCCGATGTCGATCCTTTCAAGGGTATTGAAGCCTACTATGGAGATTCGGTACTCTATCAATCTCAGCCTCCCAAGGATGACGGCAACGAAGCTGACGATGAAGCTGAAGTTAATTCATCCGCCAGTGATGGTCCCCTGGTTATCCGAGTCAAAGGAAGTACTACTCCAAAAAGTACTTCAAAGCCTCTCACAATCTGGGTCAAAAAGAAGCTCCTGATATTGCCGCACCATTGACCATCACTCTTCGCAAAACAACTCGAGTGAAACCTGTTGAAGCCCATCCTCCCAATCCTGATGAGTTACCCTACGTAGTAAACTTGACCAAGTCTGTGACACCTGTCCCAGATAATGACGCCCTTAATGAGTATATCAATCCTTAAAATAATGTACCATTAGTGGATAATGTTATCCCTGAAGACAAACTTGCATATTTTCTGAGTAAAGGTTTATCTTTGAATTACTCTGATGTCTACCAGTCTGTCAACCGGTACGTAGATACGTTATACACCTTAGAGCATGGCATAAGAATTACTCTGATGTCTACCAGTCTGTATGCCGGTTACGACACCCCGTCTGTGGAAAACAGTCTGGCCAGAGGATATCCACTACTTTATCGTTCCAGCGAGAAAGAAGGGTGAAGAACTAATCATCTTCTGTCGAATAATTGGTGAAAGAAAGTTCGTTCTGGACTTTACTACTCCCAATTACAACATCGAAGCTGACTATGATTCAGGTAAAATACAGCTTTACTAATATAGTTGGCAGGCCAAGAATATCATCCAGAACATGGAATATAATATAAAAAGCGACCAGGGACTAAACCACGATAAAGGACGACGATTGGCAATACGTCACTTTGCTCCTCCCGGCAAACCAGAGAACTATTATCAACGAAACGGCGTTTGTTTGGGTTATGTTACGCCTCCAACAACTCCTGAAGGATCAGACGTTGAAGTTGATCGTCGTTCTCATTCTTTTGATTTTTGCCTTTGGGATTCAGACTCCAGCATTAGAGATATGTTCAAAGCAACTATATCCGTCAACAAGGTGTCAGTTGACCAAATTGCATAAAATGTCCAATCAATTGTGCTTAAACAATAGGCTCAAAAGATGGACATCAGGTGGGAGTTATGTTTCGAACAACGTGAACCACCTACTGAAGACGAAGTTGTCCAAGTTAATCTAGGAGATGAATCATCTCCTGAACCAATTTTATCAGCAAAAGTCTGTCTGGTGAAGAACAACAATCTCTTATACAACTTATAAGAGAATATATCGACGTCTTTGCATGGAGCTATAAAGACATGCCAGCCTTAAACCTTAAAGTTGCTATGCATCGCCTAAATATCTCGTCTAAAGCTAAGCCAGTGAAGCAGCAGCAACGACGGTTTCGACCAGATATCATGGAGGCCATCAAAAGTGATGTCAAAAAGCTTATTTCAAGTAGTATCATTCGTAAAGAACAACACCATGACTGGGTCGCTAACATTGTTTCGGTCATAAAAAAGAACGGTAAAGTTTGAGTCTGTATCGATTACCGTGATTTAAATACTGCATGCCCAAAAGATGAGTTCCTTCTACCGATCATCGACGTAATGATCGATAATACTTATGGCTTTGAGCGAATGTCCTTTATGGATGGGTTCTCACGCTACAACCAGATCAAGATGTTCCCCGATGATAGAAAACACACATCTTTTCGAACACCGTTGGGGATATACTGCTATACGGTGATGCCCTTCGGATTGAAAAAGTGGGTGCGACATACTAGCGAGCTATGAACACAATTTTTTATGACCATTTGCGCAAAATAGCGGAATGCTATGTAGATGATATTGCAGTTAAAAGTCGTCTCAAGGGCAACCACCTCCAAGATTTGAGAACGGTGTTCGACCTGATGCGTACACACCAACTCAAGATGAATCAAACCAAGTCTTTTCTTGGAGTCTCCAGCGATAAGTTCCTTGGTTTTGTTATCACTTCAAAGGGTATCATCTTGACCCAGAGAAGGTTAAAGCTATCCTCGATATACGTCCTCCAAGAAATCTCAAAGAGCTACGCAGACTTCAAGGAAGGTTAGCCTACATCAGACGATTCATTTCAAATCTTTCTGGAAGGTGTCAACCGTTTACTCAGCACATGAAGAAAGGAGTATCTTTCGTCTAGACTGAACAATGTCAGCGCACATTTGATGACATCAAGAAGTATCTCACAATCCCTCCAGTATTGGTAGCTCCGATAATCGGAAAGCCTTTCTTGTTATATGTTTACGCTATGGATCATTCTCTTGGTACCCTATTAGCTCAGAAGAATAAACGCGGTCATGAACATGCAATCTATTACCTCAGCTGCACGATGGTTGGTCCGAACACAGATACACACCTATTGAAAAAGAATGCCTCGCATTAGTATTTGCTATCCAGAAGATACGTCACCATGTGTCTGGATAGACTATCCATATCATATCTAGAGTAAATCCTCTTAGAATACTCATGACTAAACTGGGTTCTCTTAATTCCTGTTTAGCTACATGGGCAATGCTGTTGACTCTATACGATATGCTGTTCGTTCCTCTGAAGGTAGTAAAAGGCCAAGCATTAGCTAACTTCTTAGCAGCTCATCCAGTGCTAGAATCTTCCAAACTCTATGGTGAAATCCCAAATGAAGTGGTTGAGTCTAAAAATGAAACCGAGGAAATCCCCATTTGTTTAATGTTCTTTGACAGTGCGTCAAGAACAAGTCCTAAAAGAAATATTATGGCCGGAGTAGGGATCGTACTTATTTCACCCGATCATCTGGTTGTACACCGTACGTATTCTCTCATGGAACCTTGCACCAACAATGTCGCCGAATATAACGCCCTACTGATTAGCCTTTAACTGGCAAAAACAACAGGGAGTTGACTATCTTGAAGCTTATGGTGATTCTAAGCTAATAGTTAGTCAGGTTCGAGGGGATTATAAAGTTCGTCATGACGATCTCATCCTATATCATAAAGCGACGATTGAGTTGGCTTCTACCTTCGCTGGATTCTTTATCGAGCACGTACAGAATATAGAAGCAGATACTCTAGCCGGTCTGGCTGCTTCTTAACTGTTCCTATCAACACTCAACATTCGATCTCAATGTCTGGTCGAGAGTTGTTCTGTGCGAAAGATGCCTTATATATTCATCACAGCTATGTAGCAGAGACGAACGTCGACATTAAAGACTGGAGATTTTCTTTCACAGACTACGATGTCTATGGAATCCTCCCTAATGACCCGAAGGAAGCAGTGTCTATCCAACGACGATCTCTCAAATTTTACTATGATATATCTACCAAAATACTGTACCGACGTTCTTACGATGGGTTACTATTACAATATTTATCAGACATAGAAGCTAAACATGTACTACGTGAGGCTCACGAAAGAATTTGTGGTACACACCAACCAGGCCCCAAATTACAGGATCGCCTCAAACGAATGGGTTATTATTGGCCCACGATGATAGCAGATGTTGTTGAATATATAAAAGAAGTGTAGGGCTTGTCAATTCTATTCTGATTTCATTCATCAACCTTCAGAGTTTCTACACCCGACGGTAGCATCTTGGCCTTTTGAAGCCTGGGGTATGAACATCATCGGTCCATTCATCCTACTATCCTCCAGAGGACATCGGTTTATCCTGGCTAAAACCGATTATTTTTCCAAATGGGCGGAAGCTATACCGCTCATCGAAGTAAAACATCAAACCTGATCAGTTTTGTCAAATATCACGTCATCTACCGCTTCGGCCTACCACGTAGGATCATCCATGATAATGGTCCACAATTTATGAGCCATGCATTTTATCGGTTCTACGATAAGAATCGAATTCAGAATATAGCCTTTACCGCTTACAATCCAGCAGCTAATGGATTAACAGAAGCTTTCAATAAGACTATCATCAAACTTCTGAAGAAGTTCGTGTCTTCAAACAAGCGCGATTGGAATGAGAAGCTCGGTGAATGTCTATGGGCCTACCGCACAACGGTTCAGACTCCAACAGGCAGTACGCCATTCTCTCAGGTTTATGGAAGTAAAGCAGTTCTTCCCCTAGTAATCTAGATTCCCTCTCTTCAAGTAGCCATAGTCAGTGTGTTGACTGCCGAAGAAAGTTACCGTCTGCGACTACAAGCGTTGGAAGCGCTAGATGAAAAATGATCATTAGCTCAACAACGTATTGTGCTATACCAAGCACGTATTTCTAAAGCCTTTAATAAGAAGGTAAAGAAAGGATTCTTTCAAGTTGGTGATCTGGTCTTAGCAGTGAGAAGACCAACGGTCATGACGTACAAGACAAAAGAAAAATTCTAGCCTAAATAGGAAGGTCCTTTCATTATAGAATCGGTGTATTCTAACGGTGCGTATCGACTAACCAAGCTTGATGGTGACTTGCTCATGATGCCGATCAATGACAAGTTTCTGAAGAAATATTATGTGTAACCTTTCTATACAGAGTTCACAGATGCTTTGTTTTAATCATGTAAATGTACAGTGTAATGTTTATATGATTCGAAAAATCATCTAACTATTATCCGTATTTCAAGAGTCTTGAATACGCCATGGATAATAGGTCCTCTAAAAAGATTCTTCAGTAGATTTAGCTTCGTTTGAACTCTATCCAAACACAATCTTATGAAAATGGTCACGTCCATATTATCTCTGAACTGTTTTCTGATAATTATTTCCCAGTGGGATAATTAAGAAATGTTTTGCCATGTCCATATAACCTCTGAACAAAACACTCGTCAAAAGATAATCACGTCCATATTACCTCTGAATTATTTACTGACTCCTACTTAATATTATATATCCGTCCACGTCCATATTACCTCTGGTAAGATATAAAACAACCTCGGTTATTCTGTCCATACTACCTCTATTAGCAATTTTTTTTCAACTTATTAATTATGTTCAAGAATCTTGAATATAAAACGGATAATAAGACCACATCAAATTCCCAGTGGAATACCCACTAGAAACATCCCTACTACATCCACATTACCTCTAGTTCTAATATTTCATAAACTACATTCATGAGTTTCGAAAGCCAAAAGAGTCTTTATTAAAAACTTCTCTCAAAAAGAAGAGAAAGGAAAAGATACAAGAGTTTTTATGTCTAAATGAGCCTATTACAAAGGAAGACCTAAGGGATACACAACCGATTGATGCTATTCCTTAAAGTCGTAATCTCAGTCTGAGACTTGACAGTGGCGCGACGATGCGCTTGTTCCTGCCGAGCAGCTTCATCCGAGAAGGGGATCAGTTTTGCGTGCTCCCCATCTAACTTCACCAGCTGTTCTTTTAATTGGTCTGAAGTTGTGGCAGTCACAGCAGCCTGAACCATATAGTCTTCTTGCTCAAATGCAACTGTTTTTTAGTTGGCCTCCAGTTGCGCATTCTTATTATGGATCTATGCAATATGATTATACTTTTTAGTGATCTGGGTGGCCAGCTTGTTCTTTGAAGCAAGACGAGCCTCGCTCGCAGCTTCGAACTGTTCATATTGATCAACTAACTCACTAATCTCTTTGTCAAGGGCATCCCTCCTTGCTTGGAAAGTAGCTTCCTCTTCTGCAATAGTCGCAACCAAATCTTGTCTTCTTCAAGAAATAGCGATGTTGGCTTCGTTGCTTGGCTTCCCAGAATTTGGCCATTCGGTCGTCCAAGTCATTTAGAACTTTTCTTAGACATTGGCCCGCTCTTCATAGCCAGCAATGCTTTCAAGGATCGTCACTTGGCATCCGGCAATAGCCTTTACAGGTCCAAAGATGGCATTCCAGTTTAAGACTCCAGGAAGCTTTACTTTCAGAATGGAGTAGAAAGCTTTTCTGACTTCCAAGGCCATCTCGTCATCCTCATAGGAAGTTGTTGGGGAGGGAGCTTGATAGGGATCTTTCGCTCCAGGAAGAGATACTTGATAAGAAGCTGAACATGACAATAAAACAATATATATATCAGTAACGGAAAGAAAAAAAAAAGAGTGCGAAAGAGTTGTAATTTCGTACCTTCTGCTTGCTTAGCGCCAACTTGAACTATGTTACCATCCCTGGTTACAAGGGAACCAAGAGTAGGCCCAGGTTGCTCAATAGTGACAGTTTCAAGGGCCCGAGCATTCCTAACATCAAGTTGTATATCTTCCATGGCCCAGTTGGACCTGGAGCAGATTCAGCAACAGCCGCCTTAGTGCGCTGTTTAACTTCTCCTTCCGCAGTCGATGCTGGCTTGCTGAGAAATTCCTCTACACTAGCAATCCTAGCAGAATCAGGGACAACTTCTTGTGCTACCCCAGTGTCTTGGGCAACCTCTGTATATTGTTTCCTCTCCTTGTCTATAAGGGAATATACGATGGCAGTCAGCCTCGAGAGGAGTACGCAAAATTGAAGTCAGAAAATCTTATCCGAAGTAAAGTGCAAAAATAACATACCCGCGGGCGGGTGAGCTGATTGGATATGATTCTTGTCCAACTCCTTTATTAAAGCTCCAATCTCAAACATATCCCCTAAAGAGATATCATAGGAAGAACTGGCTTTCTATTCGCCATCATAGTCCGGGCCTTCGTCCTAATCATCACTTTGCTCAGGCCCTTTGACTAGGGAAGTGTAACGCCCCAGAACCAGTATATTGGAGAGCGGGGGCATACATAGCCAGCTACGTATAATGAAATAGAATCCACCCCACTATACGGTCACGGCTGTCTAGATATGAGGGTTTGACTACAATCCATCAGACTCCTATGGTCAAAAGCAAGCCAAATTATCTCAATCTCAATCAAGCAAGTAAGGTTACAAGATGTAAGATCACCAAATATACAATAATAAGGCATCCCAAACATTACATATCCTGCTGATCATGAAGCTAGTCGTTACAAAATATAAGGACTAGCAAGAGTTTAGTCATACATGATCAACCCTAGGATCTGTCAATCATGTTACGGCCCGTAGGCAGACAATAATAAGGTATGCAATACGAGCTAACAGGTGCTCGCCGGCTAAACGCCTCAAAATGAAATTTTTACAATAGAGTGGGAGAGCAAAAATAAACCCACTCATTGCCCTAGTCACGTCTGATGGTCACCATCGGGCTGGAAGGTCGATAGATCCTCTGAGGGTGCTCCGAAATCTGGCCACACAAAACCAGCTGGGTCAGATCCCAGAAAGAGCAAGTGCCACAAAGGAGGCTTTACTTAAGAACTAAAACCAGCACATCAGAAAATATATTAAAGCAGTTTAAGGGACTGAAAGTAAAGGAATAACATCAGTCATAATGGAGTACGAGAGAACCATTCAAGTAGCCAGGTCACAACCCTTAAACCATACAAAGACCGGGGTTGTAACCCTTCACCAGAATAGAACTCCGTCTCTAATCCCTGTTGGTAAGGTAAAACATTACAAGCATGACGTGGGGTACAATAAGACAATAAACGAAGAGAAGACTTAGAACTGCTCCGAATGCCAGGTTACAACCCTTAAACCAAACAAGGACGGGGGTTGTAACCCTTCGCCTGAATAGAACTTAGTCTCTGATCTTTATTGTTAAAAGTGACAATCATGCGATCAAGCCTGCGATAAGCGAGCACTGAAACTACACCATACAATTTTTTTCGGCCAATCAACGACTACTTCTTTCTACATTAGCTAGCTAGGGTTATCACCATATGCAGTGAGATGTTCCTCCAGCCACAAGCCCTGTAGCTAATCTAGGTTATCCAGGCGACTTGGGTTCATTAAGCAATACGTCGTTCTTTCCATATATCAGTGAGTTTAGACTTGTGCCCTACTCGTCGGCAGGCTGCAAGTCCCACAATGGTGGCCAGGATAACGGGATCGCCTGTAGCTGGGGAAATCTCTCATGACTACTAAATTATTCTAGTTATTAGCCTTAGCCATTTGCAGTAGGTACCCCTGACCGTGGTACTCAGGGATCTCTGTCCTAGACATGATGCAAATATTATCGGTTTAATTTGTACAAACACAATCATCCACGGTGTCCAGGCCATCAAATCTTGTCATATCATGTTCACTGTCAGGAGTGCGCCGCATCGGGCCACTATCATGTCATGTCAAAAGTGCACCATAAAGGGTCACCATCATGTCCGAGAATAATTAATTTAGCACAAGTACACATTTAGTAATTAAATATTCAAAAAGGGGCAAGGACTGAGGGGGGGACTCATGCGGCTCAGAAAATTTCCATGCGGCCATCTGTCCCTTGGCCATATGCGGCTTGAGCAAAATCTATAAACATGCATGCTAGCAGGCAAATGTGTCTAATACATTAATATAATGCATTAACGTAATGTATTAATACATTTAATACATTATATTATTATATTTTAATACACAAAATATATTAATATACCTTATATTAATATACGCTAAATAATATATTAATATATATAAATGTATGCTTGCATGCATTAAAATATTGCATTAATATGCATGCAGCTGAGGGGAGCCATATGCGTCTGGCTTAAGAAATTACAGTAAAAAAAATGCATTGCATGCTTATGGACTTATGCATTACGTGCATTAAATGCATTCTTCAGGACTTAAATGCATTAAATGCATTTTAATGCATTTTAATGGACTTAAAGACATTACATGCATTAAAGGTTAAAGGGACTTAAATGCATAAAATGCATTTAAAGGTAAAAGGTACTTAAATGCATAAATTGCATTTACTCCACTCTTATGCGGCTGATGCTTTATATGCTAGTGGACTTAAATGCATAAATGCATTTAAAGGTAAAAGGGACTTAAATGCATAAATTGTATTTAATCCACTCTTATGCGGCTGATGCTTTGTATGCTAGTGGATTTAAATGCATTTAATCCACTCTTATGCAACTCATGCTCCTAGGGAAAACATTAGGAAAAATTACATTGGGACAATGCATTAAATACACAGGCTTGTCGTGATGCTATGCGGCCCATTAGAATATGTATTTAAAATTTGCATACAAAAGTGCATTAAGGAAAAGAATGCATGCTTGCATTCTCAGGTGCATGCGGCTCATTAATTGCTGTATGCGGCTATGCATTGGTAGCCCAAGCAAATGCACAAGCAAGTACATTTGGTGTTAAGGCATTAATTGCCAGGGCACGTGGATACTTGGGAAGCATTCATTCCTAATGCTTGGTTTTCCAAGCATTTGCTAATTGATTGGAATGCTTTATTATTAATGCATTAGAATGCATTAGTGTGAATGCATTTATTATTGCATTCTCTGATAATACCTATGCGGCTCCTTTATGAAGTAAGTCATATGCGGCTCATTATTAGAGTAATGCATAAATGCATTCCTGAATGCTTATGCGGCTGGCTTTTGTATTTGCAAGCTGCCAAGATTAAAAATGTATAAGGACCATGCGGCTGAGTGCTACAATGCCCATGCGGCTCATACAAAATTCCTATAGGTTAAATTGGACCTAACGAACTTCTCTGCAATCATGGGATCAGCAACTTAGCAAAATATGCAAGTGTGATGGATCAAAAGTCCTACAAACCAAAATACCACAAAGCTAGATCTATAAAATTTAACCATGGAAATAAAAAATGCCAAGTACTAAAGTGATTTAGAAACACATGAGAAGGACAATAGAACAATAAAAAATGGACTTCCTCCATGAAGCAAGGTGCACTTGCCTAAGCTCTCCCCCCTCTCTCTTTCTTTCCTGGTGGTTGAAGGAGTAATGGTGGAGAAGAAGAAGTAATGAAGAGAGAGAATTGTTAGTAGGATATTTAATGAAGAGGATGGTGGTAGGTAGGATATTAAATGAAAGTGGTGGTAGGTGGGAGTGGTTTGGTCCACACAAAATTTAGCAAAACCGAACCATGCAAAAAAACCAAACCGAACCAAGTCGAGTTGGGCCGAACCAACCAAGAAGACATGCAATACGGGTCTAAATACGTACACGTATACCGAAATACGTAATACGAACAATGGTCATTACAACTCTACCCACCTTAAAAGAATTCCGTCCTCGAAATTTAATCAAGTGGCTAGAGATGCAAGGACAAGTTATACTACTCACAGGCAAGCTATACTAGTCAAGCAATCAAGTAATTATTCGTACAAGCAAGGAATCGAAGACATGAGGCATAGGAAAGATATTATACCTCATGAGCCAAACAGGTCGGGATATCGCGATCGGATATCATCCTCACGCTCCCACGTTGACTCTCCTAAAGAGTGATGACCCCAAGCAATACGGACTAACTTGATAGTCTTATTCTTGAGTATCTTCTCTCTTTAGTCCAATATAGATACGGGCCTCTCCTCATACGAAAGGTTGGTACCAACAACCAATTCCAAATGATCCAGAATGTGGCTCGGGTCCGGTATATACCGTCTGAGTTGGGATATGTGGAACACGTCATGTACCTCACTCAGAGACGGTAGAAGGGCAAGACGATAGGACACATCTCCTACTCGCTCCAGAATGTCGAACGGCCCTATGAACCTAGGACTAAGTTTTCCCCGTACGCCGAAACGAATGATGCCACGGTTAGACGAGATCCTCAGGAATACATGGTTGCCGACAGAAAATTCAAGGGGACGTCGATGAGAATCGGCCCAATGGCGCTGACGATCTTGTGCAACACGAAGATGATCTCTGACTCTCCTGACCACCTCAACTGTCTGAACGATCATCTCTGGACCAAGCATCTGTCTCTCTCCTATATCGTCCTATGCTAGTGGGGATCTGCACTTCCTACCATACAGTGCCTCGAATGGAGCCATCTGGATACTAGCTTGGAAACTATTGTTGTACGAAAACTCCACCAGGTGCAGGTGATCTTCCCACGAACCATCGAAATCGAGTGTACAAGATCTTAACATATCCTCCAGAGTCTGGATCATGCGCTCCGACTGACCATCTGTCTGCGGGTGATAAGCTGAGCTGAACTGGAGCTGAGTTCCCAAACTCTCTTGCAAGCTACGCCAAAAGTATAACGTGAATCTTGAATCCCGATCCGAGGTGATACTGACTGGTACACCGTAGAATATAACAATATGCCGAAGATACATCTCTGCTAGCTGAGCTGTCGATTGACCCACTCTGAACTGGAGAAAGTGAGCCACCTTCATGAGCCTGTCAAATATAACCCAAATAGCATCTCTACCGGCTAGGGATCTTGGTAATCTAGTCACGAAATCCATGGTTACATGCTTCCACTTCTATTCTGGAATCGGCAAGGGCTGAAGAAGTCAAGCTGGTCTCTGATGTTCATCCTTGACTTGTTGGCAAACCAAACACCGAGAGACAAACTGAGATATCTCCCTCTTCATGCCATTCTACCAAAAGTGCTGACGGATATCTCGATACATCTTCGTGCCACCGGGATAAACCGAATACTGAGAACTGTGAGCTTCCGCCATCGCCTCCTGTCTAATATCTCCACTGGGTACACAAAGACGCCTACCATGTCGAAGTGTACCGTCTTCATGAATGCATAATTCTGGTCATCATCCTGCTTCACAATCTGTTCTAAGCCGCTGAAGCTTAGAATCGGAGGACTGAGCTATTTTGATCCTCTCAACTATAGTGGACTGCACTTGCATGCTGGCCATCAATGTCACATTGGTAGGAAGGACAACTTCTATTCCCATCTTCTGAAGATCTGCTAACAACTCTGGTTGCGCTGTCAGAAGGTAAACTCCGGCTCTTCTGCTTAATATATCTGCCACAACGTTGGCCTTCCCAGGGTGATACTGCAGGTTGACATCATAATCCACAAGTAGCTCTAGCCATCTTCTCTGACGCATGTTAAGGTCCTTCTGGATGAAAACATACTTCAGACTCTTATGGTCGGTGAATATCTCTACCCTATCTCCATACAAGTAGTGTCTCCACAACTTAAGCGCAAATACTACTGCTGCCAGCTCTAAGTCATGGGTTGGGTAATTTTTCTCATGATCACGAAGTTGACGTGATGCATAAGCTATTACCTTCCCCTGCTACATCAAAACACATCCTAAACCCTTGCCTGACGCGTCACAGTACACTAAAAATCCTCCGGTCCCATCTGGAAGTGTGAAAATGGGTCCCGTCATCAAGCCTCGCTTCAGTTTCTCAAAATATTCCTGACACTCTGCTGTCCAAGCAAACTTCACATCCTTGCGGGTCAACTGTGTCAATGGCGCTAAAATCCGAGCAAAGTCCAAAACGAATCTTCGGTAATAGCCGGCTAATCCAAGAAAACTGCAAACTTCTACAACTGTACGGGGCACTGGCCATGTTTCAATAGCCACTATCTTCTGGGGATCCACTTCCACTCCACCCTTGGTGATGATATGACCCAAGTATGAAATGCGATCGAGCCAAAACTTGCATTTACTAAACTTGGCATACAACTGGTACTCTCGAAGAATCTGGAGGACAACTTTGAGATGCTGCTCATGCTCTTCTTCACTCTTGCTGTAGACCAGGATATCATCTATGAACATGATCACGCACTGATCCAAATAAGGCATGAAGATACGATTCATGAGATCCACGAATACGGCCGACGCATTGGTTGCTCCAAAGGGCATAACAAGGAACTCGTAATGCCCATATCTAGATCAGAAAGCTGTCTTTGGGATATCCTGCTCTCTGACTCTGATCTGGTGGTATCCTGACCGCAAATTAATCTTCGAGAATACTGCCGCTCCTCTGAGTTGATCAAACAAGTCATCTATCCTTGGGAGAGGATATCTGTTCTTAATTGTCACTGAGTTCAGGGTACGATAGTCAACACATAATCTGGACGTACCATCCTTTTTTTTCACAAGAAGCATCGGGGCTCCCCAAGGCGATCCACTAGCACGAATGAATCCCTTGGTCCTGAGTTCTTCAATCATCTTGTATAATACCTCCAACTCTGATGGCGCCATCCTGTAGACTCTCTCTGACACTGGTGCTGTCCCGGGAATTAAGTCGATAGTAAACTCGATCTCCCGCTCTGGCGGCATTCCTGGAAGCTCTTCCGAGAAAACATCTGGAAATTCCTCTACTATCCGGGGTAACTGTACTGCTGCTACGGCCATCCGCAATAATGGGGGAGAAGGTTCCACTTCATCGTGAGAAAAGGAAAATTCCGGCTTACCTGGAATGCTAAAAACAACTCTGCCAATATGGCAGTCTATTCTAGCATACTGGTCTCTCAACCAATCCATCCCTAAGACCACATCATAATCGGCCATCGGGAATTCTATCAGCCTAGCGGGAAACTCTCTACCGCTAACCATGATCCGACACGAGGAAAACACTCTATCTACTCCCACAAGACCATTACCAGTAAGTATATTAAGCCTTACTGATAATGACTCGGGCTCCAGCCCTATTCCTGTCGCAAATCGTGCAGACATAAATGAATACGATGTACCAGAATCAAATAACACTGAAGCGGGAAATGTGTTGACGAGAATAGTACCTGCCACTACCTCACCTGGTGCCACTCCTTCTTCTTCCATGGTCAAAGCCAACACTTGACCATGTCCTCTGGGTGCCGGCCCTCTTTGCTGGAATCCTCTCTGCCTATTCTGGGCTTGCGCCTGGGCAAACTGCTGAGGCCTTTGCTGATGAAAAGCCTGGGTCTGCGTCGACAACGGCCTCGGGAAAGGAAACTGCTGCTGGTCCCTCACTGATGAACTGGTCCTGGCTAGTGATGAGTCAGTCCTGAACCGACAAGACCCTACCTTGTGGTCTGGCGCTCCACAAAGCAAACACAATCCTCGAGCCTTGCGACACTCTGAAACAACGTATCCAGGCTTCCCACAATAAGAGCAGCCCATGGGGGAAGACTGCTTCTGCTTCTGCTGCTGAGGGTGCGTTGGGGTTGAATGCTGAACCGACGTACCTGAAGCTGCCCTTCTCGGAGCCCCAATAGTTAAAGCTCTAGCTGCCGGGGCTGGAGCTGACGACTGATTCATCTGGCCGTGAGATCGCTTTCGACCTCCGGTCCTGTCCACTATCCGCTGGGAGGTATACTCATGCCTCCTAGCTGCCCTCAATACCGTATCAAAAGTTTGATGCTCGAACTGCTCCACTGCCAGCAAAATCTCCAGGTGGAGTCCCTGTTGAAATCGCTGGGCTCTATCGAACTCGGTCGCCACCAAGGTGGGAGCAAACCGACTAAGCCTAGAAAACTCGGCCACATACCCATCGACCGTCCTGTCCATCTGCTTCAAATTGGTGAACTTAGTCTGTAGATCGTACCGAGCCACCGTATCGAAGTACTTGGTCCGGAACCTCTCACGGAATACTGCCCAAGCAATAGGCGTCGCTAGTCCAACGGCCTGTGCCGCCCACCAGCTGTAGGCTAGATCTAATAACTGCAGGCCACCATGGCCACCTTCTCATCTTCTGGGGTCTTTGCTGCCTCCGATATCACCTCTGTGTCCTGAAGCCACGCATCGGCAGCGATAGCATCTTCGCTGCCATCGAAGAATGGGGGGTTCAGGCGCTTGTAACTGTTCACTGTACTGCTCCCATGATGTCCACCTCTGCCCAGAGCATCTGCCACGGCCTGATGCAAGGCATCTCCTCGACGATCCTGCGATGCAAGCAGCTCCCTGATAAGTCCAACCAAGGCTCCATCATTCTGCCTCGCGGGCTGGGCTGACTGCACCGGGGGTTATGGATCTCCGGAAGGCATGGCCCGGGAGGCTGCTCCTGAGTGCTGGGCCTGGTCTTCTTGTTGCTGCTAGTCCACAGGAGGTGCGTCGCCTTGCTGATCGACAGGTCCAGGAATAATGCCGCTGAAGAAGACGACATAGGGAACAATAAGGAAGGACCAAGACAGATCAACGATACAAGCATGTGTTCAGGTCGAGAATCTCAGGGATTAGAAAAGTCGGACAGAGATCAAAGGAGAGTGATGATTGAGACATCTATTCAGTATCCCTCATATATCTTGATTTACAAGACCTGCATGGGCCACCACTTAAACCATGTAACGCCCCAGAACCAGTATACTGGAGAGCGGGGGCATACATAGCCAGCTACGTATAATAAAATGGAATCCACCACACTATACGGTCACGGCTGTCTAGATATATGAGGGTTTGACTACAATCCATCAGACTCCTATGGTCAAAAGCAAGCCTAATTATCTCAATCTCAATCAAGCAAGTAAGGTTACAAGATGTAAGATCACCAAATATACAATAATAAGACATCCCAAACATTACATATCCAGCTGATCATGAAGCTAGTCGTTACAAAATGTGAGGACTAGCAAGAGTTTAGTCATACATGATCAACCCTAGGATTGTCAATCATGTTACAGCCCGTAGGCAGATAATAATAAGGTATGCAATACGAGCTAACAGGTGCTCGCCGGCTAAATACCTCAAAATGAAATTTTTACAATAGAGTGGAAGAGCAAAAATAAACCCACTCGTTGCCCTGGTCACGTCTGATGGTCACCATCGGGCTGGAAGGTCGGTAGATCCTCTGAGGTGGCTCCGAAATCTGGCCACACAAAACCAGCTGGGTCAGATTCCAGAAAGAGTAAGTGCCACAAAGGAGACTTCACTTAAGAACTAAAACCAGCACATCAGAAAATATATTAAAGCAGTTTAAGGGACTGAAAGTAAAGGAATAACATCAGTCATAATGGAGTACGAGGGAACCATTCAAGTAGCCAGGTCACAACCCTTAAACCATACAAGGACCGGGGTTATAACCCTTCACCTGAATAGAACTCCGTCTCCAATCCCTGTTGGTAAGGTAAAACATTACAAACATGACGTGGGGTGCAATAAGACAATAAACGAAGAGAAGACTTAGAACTGCTCCGGAAGCCAGGTTACAACCCTTAAACCAAATAAGGACCGGGGTTGTAACCCTTCGCCTAAACAGAACTTAGTCTCTGATCTTTATTGTTAAAAGTGACAATCATGCGATCAAGCCTGTGATAACCGAGCACTGAAACTACACCTTACAATCTTTTTCGGCCAATCAACGACTACGGCTTTCTACATTAGCTAGCTAGGGTTATCACCACATGCAGTGAGATGTTCCTCCAGCCACAAGCCCTGCAGCTAATCCAGGTTATCCAGGAGACTTGGGTTCATTAAGCAATACGTCGTTCTTTCCATATATCAGTGAGTTTAGACTTGTGCCCTACTCGTCGGCAGGCTACAAGTCCCACAATGGTGGCCGAGATAACGGGATCGCCTGTAGCTGCGGAAATCTCTCATGACTACTAAATTATTTCAGATATTAGCCTTAGCCATTTGCAGTAGGTACCCCTGACCGTGGTACTCAGGGATCCCTGTCCTAGACATAATACAAACATTACCGGTTCAATTTGTACAAACACAATCATCCACGGTTTCCAGGCCATCAAATCTTGTCTTGTCATGTTCACTGTCAGGAGTGCGCCACGTCGGGCCACTATCATTTCATGTCGAAAGTGCACCATAATGGGTCACCATCGTGTCCGAGAATAATTAATTTAGCACAAGTACACATTTAGTAATTAAATATTTAAAAAGGGGCAAGGACTGAGGGGGGGACTCATGCGGCTCGGAAAATTTCCATGCGGCAAACTGTCCCTTGGCCATATGCGGCTTGAGCAAAATCTATAAACATGCATGCTAGCAGGCAAATATGTCTAATACATTAATATAATGCATTAACGTAATGCATTAATACATTAAATACATTATATTAATATATTTTAATACACAAAATATATTAATATACCTTATATTATTATACGCTAAATAATATATTAATATATATAAATGTATGCTTGCATGCATTAAAATTTTGCATTAATATGCATGCGACTGAGGGGAGCCATATGCGGCTGGCTTAAGAAATTGCAGTAAAAAAATGCATTGCATGCTTATGGACTTATGCATTACATGCATTAAATGCATTCTTAAGGACTTAAATGCATTTTAATGCATTCTAATGGACTTAAAGGCATTACATGCATTAAAGGTTAAAGGGACTTAAATGCATAAAATGCATTTAAAGGTAAAAGGGACTTAAATGCATAAATTGCATTTAATGCACTCTTATGTGGCTGATGCTTTATATGCTAGTGGACTTAAATGCATAAATGCATTTAAAGGTAAAAGGGACTTAAATGCATAAATTGTATTTAATCCACTCTTATGCGGCTGATGCTTTGTATGCTAGTGGATTTAAATGCATTAAATGCATTAAATGCATTTAATCCACTCTTATGCGGCTCATGCTCCTAGGGAAAACATTAGGAAAAATTGCATTGGGACAATGCATTAAATACACAGGCTTGTCCTGATGCTATGCGGCCCATTAGAATATGTATTTAAAATTTGCATGCAAAAGTGCATTAAGGAAAAGAATGCATGCTTGCATTCTCAGGTGCATGCGGCTCATTAATTGCTGTATGCGGCTATGCATTGGTAGCCCAAGCAAGTACACAAGCAAGTACATTTGGTGTTAAGGCATTAATTGCCCAGGGCACGTGGATACTTGGGAAGCATTCATTCCTAATGCTTGGTTTTCCAAGCATTTGCTAATTGATTGGAATGTTTTATTATTAATGCATTAGAATGCATTAGTGTGAACGCATTTATTATTGTATTCTCTGATAATGCCTATGCGGCTCCTTTATGAAGTAAGTCATATGCGGCTCATTATTAGAGTAATGCATAAATGCATTCCTGAATGCTTATGCGGCTGGCTTTTGCATTTGTAAGCTGGCAAGATTAAAAATGTGTAAGGGCCATATGGCTGAGTGTTACAATGCCCATGCGGCTCATACAAAATTCCCATAGGTCAAATTGGACCTAACGAACTTCTCTGCAATCATGGGATCAACAACTTAGCAAAATATGCAAGTGTGATGGATCAAAAGTCCTGGAAACCAAAATACCACAAAGCTAGATCTACAAAATTTAACCATGGAAATGAAAAATGCCAAGTACTAAAGTGATTTAGAAACACATGAGGAGGACAATGAAACAATAAAAAATGGACTTCCTCCATGAAGCAAGGTGCACTTGCCTAAGCTTTCCCCCCTTTTTCTTTCTTTCGTGGTGGTTGAAGGAGTAATGGTGGAGAAGAAGAAGTAATGAAGAGAGAGAATTGTTAGTAGGATATTTAATGAAGAGGATGGTGGTAGGTGGGATACTAAATGAAAGTGGTGGTAGGTGGGAGTGGTTTGGTCCACACAAAATTTAGCAAAATCGAACCATGCAAAAAAACCAAACCGAACCAAGTCGAGTTGGACCGAACCAACCAAGGAGACATGCAATACGGGTCTAAATACGTACGCGTATACCGAGATATGTAATACGAACAATGGTCATTACAGGAAGGCCGTCCTTCATCTGTCCATTGAGGACGAGTGGAGGATACCGTTGTCACATCTACCTCCTCAAACGAAGAGGTACCGGCCTCGGTTGCAACTTTGACGTCTTGTGCAAAGGACAAATACAAGGGTAAGAAAGCTTCATTTCAAGATTGCACAAGTATTGGTTTGACCAAAACGGCTATGTAGTCTATAAAGGGATCTACTTCTTGAATAGTAATAGCCCGCGATGCCATTCCACCTCTTCCAGTCTGTCGAAAAGATCTTCTTAGAGGAGACGAGCCGACGCCCACATCCTTGGCTTTCTTTGTCCCTCTTGTGGCAACAGTCTTCTTCTTCCTTTTGGCCAATTCAGTTGAAGCTTTTCTATTTTGAGGAGGATCAAAGAGAGTAGATCCATCTTTGATATTCTCTCTGATGTACTGAAGCAGTTGGCTCCCCAAGAGCGTCTCTTTATCGTGGGGTTTTGGCCGGCTTGACGGTTGGAGCTGCACTCTCCTTTATGCTGCCATTCGGCATCTTTTGGGCTCGTTCCACATTTACAGAAGTGGGGGCAAGCCTAGTCCCTAATACCAAACTCTGCTGATAATACCGAGGATGAAGGGTATTGATCTCAGTATAATACTTTGCAGCAGTGTAGAGCAGATGGGTCTCTGGCTTATCTGAAGAACAAATGGCAACTCTAGAGGAGGGTGAATAGAGTTTATACCGATAATAACCAATTAAAAAATAAACTCTTTCACAAGCTGAAAGTAATCAGAGTAAATGCGAAAATAAATAAGGGGCAAGAAAGCATACGCAAACACAGCCGATTTTTAACCTGGTTTCCCTCGTGGAGGACTAGTCCCGGCCTGAGAACTCTAGCTCAAGATTAAATCCACTATTTGTGAAGTAGTAGTTACACCCCGTGTCTTTTCTTCAGAAGAGCACGTCAACTTCTTACAAAGATCGCAGTGGCGATGCTTGGAATTTTCCATACGACTTCTTGAACTCTTGCACAAACTCCTGACTAAAAAGTACTGAGCACTTGAAGCTTAGGGAGCTTGTGGCTAGTAGATGAAGAAGGGTATGGCTTGTATTGAACTTTAGAGATAAGAGAAGAGAAGATTGGATGAATAAAAATGAGAGAATTTATGGCCTATTTATAGGATATCAGGTAGGCAGAATTCGGCTAGAATTATGGTTAGAATTTTCAAAAAATTGGACGTTGGACAACTTGCAACCAGCCAACCCTAAAAATTAGGGTACTGATTTTTAGGAGGCAGAGTTCGACCCGAACTCTGTGTGGAGGCAGAGTTCGGCCCGAACTCTGTCTCCAGAGCACAGAATGGGTCATGGGTCCAATTGACTTATTTTGGATATGTGTGGAGCTATTGGATTTGGGTATGGTTATAGGCTAAGACTCAGATGCTCAGTACAGCTCAGTTTACATAGGTCTAGACTCAATAAAATTATAAAAGTACAGACTTAAAATAACTTGCATTGCAAATCCGAGCTGTCGTCTGACTTGAACTGGAAGTAGTCTTCATGTGTCGTATTGAATTATCACAAGTATCATGTAGTCAATTCTATCATTATTTGGTTGACTGTGATTTTGTGTCAACAATCTCCCCCATATTGATAATTGACAAAATGATAGTTGTATATTCAATATTCATACCTGGACACATTATATGGCATAGCTCCCCCGTAATCAGTGCCGAGCTAGCAATAGCTCCCCCATAAACATTGCTTTGAATCCTGTTGGCCTGATAAAAATATTCTCCCCAAAGCACAGATATAGATACCACAGATACAGATACAAAAAGAATATAGAATATACCAAATATACCAAATTTTCTCCTCCTTTTGGCATTTAGCAATAAACCATAAACAAATAAGAACTGGCAAGCACACCAAAAGGTAATAGATTAAACTGCATAGATACTGATAAAACTACCGAATGTTTCAAAAGTTATACATAGTGATAAGTCTAATACAACCAAAGTGCATAAAAGCAACTAAAATCCAAAGTGCATAAAAAACATAAGCTATGATCCTCAGTAGCAACAGCAAGTAGAAGTCAATATCCATCAGTGAGCTCGTGAAGGCCCAGCGTCGTCGGATGGATCAATGAAGGAACGACGAGGATCCATGAAGGCCGCATCTGGATCCAAGTAGCGAATAACCCAAGAGTCATCGATACGATACCCTTCACGACCAGGGTCCCGCTCCATAGGGATAGGCATGGAAGGATGGCGAGACAAGGAGTACCAGATATCATGCAGTGAGTTGCTAATGGCACTCATCTGCAAGGTAGTCCGGTAATCAAGCTGAGTCCAGCGATCATCCTCCAAGGTGAAATGATCGCGGAGCATAGTCTGGAGGGACTCGAGAGTGGCAAGAGGAGGAGAAGGATCCTGTCCCAGAGGAGGGGCATCTGGCTCATCATCAGAATGCTCGGACACAACAGGTGAGCCAACTGCTGCCTTAAGTCTCCATGCCTTAGAGAGGAAGGCAGGGGCAGGTAAGAACTGACACTCATCAAGAGGTATGCGAAAAGCACGAAATACCATAGGAAGATACAAAGCATAAACCAAGGATCTTGGTTTCTTCTTAGAATTAATCATCCAGTCCATCATGGTACGTGGAAGATTAATTGGTACATGAAAGTGAATGTGATATAAGGCCGAGATTTCAAAGTAGGTGACTTCATCGGTGGATCCCGCTTTGGATAGAATAGTGTTAAAGATAATCCGATGAAGTTCATAAAAATAGGGATTGAGATACTTGGCCAAAAGCTTGCGAGGACGTGCATTCGGAGTACACAAGTCGTCCTTGAAGCTTTCAAGTGAAGACCCATTGGGAAATTGAAACGATCGAGCTTCAACAAGCTTTTCCCATGAGTTTGGCTCTTGGAGTTCAAGGTGTTCGGCCAAATCGAAATCATCAAATGAGATGTTAATGCCCGCAACTCGTGAATAAATATGTGTATCATCATGAGTTAGGTTGCAGTAGAACATTTGAATAGCACTACGATATATGACCGAGTTGGTTGTGACAAGTTCGTCAAGGCAAAGGTCATGAAAAAGTGCATCATATTGAAAGAGAATAGTAAAATTGATAGGATGACCCACAAACACCGGACGTGTACGAAAGTCACTAAACTAGTCATTTGACGTGTCGAGTTATATAAATATTCGGTCGTCAAATGTGTTTGGGTCAAGTGGACGAGGCGGGTTGAACAACGGATGGATAGGTGGTTGTTGTTCAACGGGCGGTTCACCACGAGGAGGAGCATTCGAAGAGGATGCTCCCTCGGTTCGAAGTCTCTTCCCACGATTGAACAATCGTGGAGCCATGAAAAATAATAAAGACAATAGAGAAAATTGAGATGGAGAGGAGTGTTAAGATATACCTCAATGTGATGAAGAACAATGATGAGGGAAGCCTTCTCCTTGAGTTTGGAGAAGAGATAAGCTCTAGGGAGGAAGAACTAGGGTTAGGGTTTGGGAAAAATTTATTTGGAGATATGAAAAAGGTGGCAATAGAGGAGGAAAAAAAGGAGAGCCCGAATATATGTGAAAGGGTTCCAATGGTCGGAACAAATATGGGCCATTGGATCAACTTATGATCAGCGGCTGAGACTGCTTCCGGTTCTGGAACAGTCAGGCCGAATTCGGCCCAAACTCTGTGTAGGGCAGAGTTCGGCCCGAATTTCGGATCCTGGGAACAGAACAGGAATTAGGCTAAAAAATGATTCTAAGTTGAAAACAAATAATTATGTGAGAGAGACCAAAGGAAAAGTACATATACAAGAAAAAAATCTAAGTTGAAAAAGTCAAGAAATTTGATTTCGAAGCAAAGTGAAGTTGGAAACTCTGCATTTCAGCATGTGATAAGTAAAATGAACCATGTAATAAACAAGGAATTATGCCATAATTCAATATTTTGAAGCTGCCATGGGTTAGCTGCAGGGGCCGGATCCCAGCTAGCGGTAGTCCTGAGGACTAGTGTACCGTGTTGCTTAGGCTTTTATGCATAATTGTCAGAATGACCCTTTCGGCTTGTACCTATAGCAATTTCATCATAAAAGAATCAAGACATACTCATTATTTATGCAGGTTTATTTTAATTAATAACAGCTTCGTCCAAAATTCCAAGTTCACGACAGAGAAAATTGAAGCGCTCTTCGGATAATGGTTTTGTAAAAAAATCCGCTAGCTAATGATCAGTGTCAATAAATTCTAAATTAATAGTGCCATTTTGTTGATGATCACGCAAAAAGTGGTGACGTATTTCTATGTGTCAAGGAATGTGCATAAAAGATAAGTTGTAGTCTTCAAGGGTTTACTTCATCTACAGAATTTGTGCACAACAACGCCCAGCTGTGATGTATTCAGCTTCTGTTGTGGATAGTGCGACAGAATTCTGCTTCTTGCTAAACCAAGAGACTAAAGCCTTTCCTAATAAATGACACGTACCGCTCGTACTTTTACGGTCGACCTTACATCCGAGGAAATCAACATCAGAGTAACCGATGAGGTCAAATGATGTTGACTTGGGATACCATAGGCCCACTGTAACCGTACCCTTAAGGTATCGAAAGATACGCTTAACAGCGGTCATGTGTGATTCCTTAGGATTTGCTTGATATCTAACACACAGGCAAACGTTAAACATAATATCAGGGCGACTAGCAGTTAAATAGAGTAGACTGCCTATCATACCTCGATACTTACGTTGATCCATAGGTTTGTCTCTTTCATCTGGTTCTAGTTTAGTTGTAGTAGCCATTGGAGTGCTGATTGGTTTGACGTTGTCAAGGTCGAATTTCTTCAGCATGTCCTTTGTATACTTTGACTAACAGATGAAAGTTCTGCTTGACATTTGTTTGACTTGTAGTCCAAGAAAGTAGTTGAGCTCTCCCATCAGGCTCATCTCAAACTCGGTCTGCATACACTTGGCAAAATCTTGACAGAGGGTTTCATCAGTAGAACCAAATATAATATTATCTACGTATATTTGCACTAAGAGAATAGTGTCTTTAAAAGATTTTATGAAAAGTGTTGTGTCAATTTTCCCTTTTAAAAAACCTTTCTCAAGCAAGAAATTGCTTAGCCATTCATACCAAGCTCTAGGGGCTTGTTTGAGGCCGTATAGCGCTTTCTTTAGCTTG
The DNA here is from genome assembly GCA_029216955.1 of Iris pallida. Lineage (NCBI taxonomy): Eukaryota > Viridiplantae > Streptophyta > Magnoliopsida > Asparagales > Iridaceae > Iris > Iris pallida. Next base: position 30,115,946 of record JANAVB010009200.1, read on the forward strand.
AAAACATGGTCAGAAAATTTATGATTTTCAAAACCAGGGGTTGTTTTACATAAACTTCCTCCTTAATAAATCCATTCAAGAAAGCACTTTTAACATCCATTTGAAATAATTTGAAATTTTGAAAATTTGCAAATGCACAAAGCATCCGAATGGATTCCAATCTCGCAACAGGAGCATACGTCTCATCGTAGTCGATACCTTCCTCTTGGTTGTATCCATAGGCTACTAGACGAGCTTTGTTGCGTGTAACTGAACCATCTTCATTTACTTTGTTTCTTAAAAACCTATTTAGTACCAATAATCGAGTGATTTGTCGGTTTAGGAACGAGTTCCCATACTTGGCTCCTCTCGAATTGGTTGAGTTCATCTTTGCATAGCAGAAATACAAAATTCATCATTAAAAACTTTTAAAATGTTTTTCGGCTCAATTTGTGAAGTGAAGGCAGTGCTAGCAATAGAGTCTCTTAATGATGATCTAGTAGTAACTCCACGTGAAATCTCACATATTACCAAATTTTTTGGATGTGACGGCTTGAAAAAGAATTTCTTAGGCAAGCCCTCCAGAGAATTGGTTTCGGTGGTGGTATTCATTGGAGTAGAAGTTGATGGCTCAACATCATCATCAAGAGTAGCTACTGCACTGTTGTCTTCATCAAAAGTCACATTGGTAGACTCTTCCACAATTAATGAGCATTTGTTAAACACTCTATATCCCTTGCTCTTGGCAGCATAGCCAAGGAAAATACCATCGTCAGCTTTGGCATCAAATTTGCCTAAGTTGTCTTTGGTGTTAAGGATAAAACATCTACAACCAAAAACTCTAAAATAAGAAACATTTGGGGTTCTTCCAAACCAAATCTCATAGGGTGTTTTCTTTGTAATAGGATGAATAAGTACCCTATTTAAAATGTGGCATGCTGTACTGACAGCTTCAGCCCAAAAGTATTTCAAAAGTGAAAACTTGTTCAACATGACTCTAGCCATATCGCCAAGAGTCTTATTCTTCCGCTCCACAACACCATTTTGTTGAGGAGTTCTTGGACAAGAAAACTCATGATCAAAACCATTAGAATCACAAAACTTTTCAAAATCAGTATTTTCGAATTCGCCTCCATGATTACTTCGGATTCGAGTAATTATGTAGCCTTTTTCGTTTTGAACTTTCTTAACAAAAATCTTGAAAACCGAAACAGCATCGCTTTTATTTGTAAGAAAGAAAACCCATGTCAATCTAGAAAAATCATCAAAAATAATAAAAACATAAAGTTTTCCACCAAGACTGGCTACTCTACTAGGGCCAAATAAATCCATATGAAGAAGTTGCAAAGGTATAGTAGTACTTACAGAGTTTATGGAATGAAATAAGGACTTAGTTGCCTTATTCAATTCACATTCGGCACATGCAGTGTCCTTTTTGAATGTGATGTCGGGCAAGCCTCTAACTAGCTTCTTAGTCGATAGCCTGGCTATAGTATCTATGTTGGCATGACCAAGACGCTGGTGCTACAGTAATCTTTTATCCTTATGAGCATATAGGCATCTACCTGCATTGTTAGTATCTCTAGACAGATAGAAAATATAAATATTATCCTCTCTTACCCCTTTAAAAGCAATGTCTCCCGTTGACCTATCATAAATAAAGCATTTATTTTGTCCAACGTTAATGTCATATCCATGGTCAGCAAGATGACTGAAGCTGAGCAGGTTATACTTTAACTCGGTCACTAGGCAGACATCCTTTATCACGGGAGAGGGAGGATGACCAATAATACCATTACCTATAATATACCCTTTTAGGTTGTTGCTGAAGGATACATATCCTTCTCTCTTCATCGATAGTGATGCGAAAAGATTTGTGTCTCCCGTCATATGCCGCGAGCATCCACTATCGAGAATACACTTACTCTTAATTGAGGAGGGAAGGTCCACCTACATCAAGAGTAGATGTGACCTTTGGTACCCAAGTTCTTGAGGGTCCTGAAAAGTTAGTTTTCGGAAACCATGCATATATCTTTCTATCTACTAATCTTCTAATTCTACATTGTGGTGAAATATGTCCATGTAATCCACAATAAGTACATATAGCATTCCTATTTATGTTAGGAGCATGTATATGATGTCTATGAGTAGAGTGATGTGGAGTAGCATGATGATATGTAGAGTTAGCATGGTGATGATGTCTATATGTAGAGTGATGTGGAGCAATATGGTGATAATATCAATATGGAGTAGCATGGTGATGATGTCTATATGGAATATCATGGTGATGATGTCTATATGTAGAGTGATGGTGGTTTTGTGCAATATAGTGATGATTGTATCTATGTGTATCATGATGATTCTGTGATAAATATGAATTATTTCTACGTGCATGTGGTTTGTGTGCTTTATGAAAGTGTGTGTATATGTAAGCATGATTATGAGCTACAGGTGGATGACGTAGTTGACTAGTATGAGTAGTGTCATGCTTTGTGTGTGTCTCATGTGATTGGGTTTGAGGTTGAGCAACCTGTTTTCCCAATTTAGTCTCTAATTTCTTAGAGACAGCCTGCAGTTCAGTAACCTTATCATTCAAACCATATATCTTAGTAATAGAAATCTTGTGTCTACTCTTTTCTTCTGTAAGCTCCGTGTTGAGTGCTGTGATTTCTTGTGTTTGTTGTTCAATGCATGCTTCGACATCATGTAAGCTTATTTTAAGCTTAGATACCTCATTTGTGACATCCGTGGGTGAAGTGTCTCTAATGTTATCAAGCAGTAAAGAAAGTCATTGAATTTCGACTTCATGACTTTTGATCTTTTCCTTGGCATATTTATATTTACAAATGACCTTTTTGTGATCATCAAGTAAATCGGTTAAAGCATCGCTAAGTTCATCAAAAGTGAAATCATCAAGATTTTCGTTTGATACCTTGTCGGACGTTGCCATTAGGCACACGTTTGCAGCATCTTGAGGTGAGTCGTTTTCTTCTTCGGAGTCACTAGCTTCGCTTTCATGCAAAATGCTTGTGTTGGCATATTTCTTTGAGGAAGCCTTCTTGTATGGTTTCTCATAGCGGTTGTTCTTCTTTAAGAATGGACAGTCTTTTCGGACGTGTTCCGTCTTCTTGTAACCGTAGCATGTTGGCTCTTCTTCGTCATCTTCTTGTGGTTTCTTCTTTCTTCTGTTGAAGCGAAGGAATTTCTTGAAGTTACGAACAAGGAGAGCTTGATCATCACCTTCCGAGTTGTTGTCATCTATCTCTTCGGAGTCAGTCCTTCATCGGTGAGCTTTGAGGGCGATCTCCTTAGCCTTAGGAGCAGGCTCTTCGAAGTCCTTGAGGTCAAGCTCATGAGTCATCAGCTTTCCCATCAAGGTCTCCATGGACATGGTTATGAGATCACTATGAGATCATTTGTCACTACCACATTTCTAGTATGAGGGTATTTTTTTCATTTTTGGGGTAATTTAAATTTATTAGAATTTATTTGAATTTATGGGAATTTTTAGAAAATATTTTGGAATTGTTTAGACTAGGTTGACTTTGACTAGTTTTGACCCTTGTAGACCAACCTAGGAGCTAATCCTAGTTAGCATGGACTTGGTTAGGTAATATGACTCTAGTCTAACCTAGCCTAATCCTTGGTTTGGTCATTAGACTCTAATTAGCAATAGGAATTAGAAAGTCATAAGTCATGGCTTATGATTTAGAACCTTTATTAATCAAATCAAACCATAGCCTTGTAAGTTGGCCCAAAGCCCAAAGCAATTACCAAATCCTAATCCCTAGACATAGTGGCCGACCACCCTATCATTATTGGGAACATCACCCTATAAGTACTCTCCTAATTTTAGGGTTGCCTCCTTTTAGGAAAGCTCAAGTTAGAGAACAAGGTTTGTTTCCTACTTCCTTAATCCCTAGATTTCCATTCCTTTTTCCTTTTTCATTCAAATCTCTTCCATTAGGTTCTAATATACCTATTCCTAATGTCATTAAAGTTTCATTTCACTTTGATGTGATTTGAGTGGATTGGGACATCAAGAGAAGAGCTATTGAAAAGGGGATTTTTTTTAAAAGTTCAAGCATAGGTAACTTCCTCATTTCTTCATGAAATTCTGATTTCTTTACACATTTAGGAATCCCTAGGAGTCCCATAAGTGTCTGCATTAGTTTCGTGTCGAGTCCCATAAGTTTCGTGTCCGTTTGGATACGTATCAGAGACCGTCCCTAGGTGTTTGTCGAAATGCCTCAAAGGGCATTTCGATCTCTTTTGTGCAATGGTTTTAAATAGAAAATTAGGTTTTACTATTGCTTATGCATTCCTATTCATCTGAGTGGATTTTTGTGTCGGCTTGTGTCGATTTCGATGCGTGGACACGTACTGCACACGTGCGCGCGCGCTCGGGATTGGATCCCCTGCTGATCGGAGGCCACAGTTACCAGGACACGCCATGTCATCACTTGACACTTGACACATGGGATGTCCTCATGACTGACACGACGTGTATCGAGTCTCAGACCCCTACGTGTCATGTCGGACACGCACGAGCACGTGCATTGTTTTTGTACTGAACTGGGTTCAGTTATTTTAGTGCACTGATACGCTACTCGTATTCGTACTGGACACGTTGTGGACATGAACCAGGGTGCCCGTGTCCTAGCCCTAGTCCTACTCGACCCTGGGACACGAGTGCATGACTCATCGAGTCGTGTCCTGCCTGCACGACTCAGTGTCCTGCCCGTACGAGACTGTCCTATCAGTCTGAATGTAGATGACACTTGTTGTTGGACACTTTGTGTCCACTTTTGTGGACACGAATCACTCTCTCTGACACAAACACTTGCTATATTTTATTTACCAACCTATAATTTCTTATTTTGATTTGTTTTATGTGTTAATTTCTAATTACCCCATTTCGAATTCATGAACATCCTAGTTTTTGTTCCATATTTTATATTTGAACTAGGCAGTCAATTTTACCCATTAAAATGCTGATTAATTATTGGTTTTAAAACCCTATAGTAGATCTCCTACTGGTAGTCTAGCTATGTGTCAATTTTGGGTGAATTGCATTGAGGATTGGTTGGGATATGGGGTTTTGAAGTATAACCTGAAAACTGTAATTTCTGAAACTGTGCATTAATCTTCTAATTGTTCCAGATTTTAATATGAACTTTGCCATCAATTTTTACCCATCTAATGCTGTTAAATGTTGGGTTATAGTTCCAAGATTTGTTCACCTATACTTGAGCTACTTGTGTGTCAATTTGGGTGTCGTTTGGTTGAGCATTGGGTTTGTTTTAGAGCTTAAATGATAGGTTATAACTGTTATTTAGAAAACTGTTTTAGACTATTTTTTTTAGTTCTATTATGAGCTATATATGATTTCTATGTGGTATGAAACCTGGGGGAGAAACTGAGCTAAGACTGAAACTATTTTCAGTTTATTTTTCTGTTTTTGTTCACTATTTTTCCTTTGCTGATTTCTGTTCAATAATTCCTTTCCTTTCAGTTTAGTATCACATTTCCCTCACCACTCTCACCCACATTTTCCCTCTCACTCACTGATTTCAGATTCTTCATTCACACAGCCACACACCACAGGACACTCACACCACACTGCCCTCGTATCACTCTATGTACACAGGTTATGTATGCTAACACACATAGGCCCTCTCTCTCTATATACAAATGTATGTATTTATTATCTATATGAATATAATATATGTATGTATAATGTAATGAGTGTATGTATATATATAATATAGTTTGTGTATCATATAGGTATCTAATATAGATATTGGCATTGGGTGTATAGGTCATGTTAGCATATATATATATAAGTATCATATACATACAATTGTGTGTGAACTATATATGTGTATTCTTATATATGTGTGTATGGTTAGATTACACAATATATATCATGAGTGTTAGGGTTTAGATATAGATTTGACTTGTGTATGTTTTAGTGATGGCCTACAGGCATGATATAGCCTATGGCCTGTATGTGAGTCAGTTTGACTAGTGAGCCTAGTTTGGGCTTGTACAGCCTTGTTAGACCTAGAATAGACTTGCTACACTAGAGTAGACTAGTTTAACTTAGTATGGACTAGTTTGACCTAGTTTGACTATAGTTGACCTAGTTTGACTTCTAGGGTTGACCAGAGTTGACCAAGAGTTGACTTTGGCCTAGATTGACCTAGAATCATGTAGAATGCATAGTAGGACTTTATGTTAGCATTTTGGACTTGTTGTGACTTATGCTGTTCTGATTAGGAGCCAGACACCACTCCTCGGACAGTACTTTCATATTGGACACTCAAATACCAGGCGAGTACATTCTCTGATCATTTCATATCCTGCTTAGAATTATTTCCTGTATTAAATTACTTTACTTGTACTGTCACGTTGGTCACACGGATTGGTACTATATGGTTCCCTTATTGAGATGTTATCCTTAGGGAGCATCGGGTACTACATGTTCTTTGCGTTTTACTTACATGGCGTATCCCTATGCTTCACTGGTTCTTTGATCACTTATGACATATACTCTTATGATCACAGAGTCTCCTAGAATCTCTTATCCCATTTACTGGGTATCTTAGAATCTCCTAGAATCCCCATTTATGGGACATCCATGTATCACCCTTCGGGGGCCTTTGCATGGAATCATAACATAACCAGGTTGGATCCTTGTGTATCGATTGGGGTACGGGGGAGTAGAAATAAACATGTGAATACTATCCAAGTAGTGTAGTATCAGAATCTCTTCCATAGTGTAGCATCAGAATCTCCTATGCCATTTACATGTCTATATTGTACTCTGACTCACTAGCCACATGTTAGTTCTCTATTTATAGTAGATATTTCTATTACAAGCTTTCTCTCTTTGTTTACATACTGCACTTCTTTCAGTACTTGTATCTTACTTTACTGCATGATTATATCTTCTAACCTGCTATGAACTGTTGAGATGTACTGTACTCGCTCCTGTCCTGACTGGACCTGTTGAAAATATTACAGAGGACGAGGAGGAGACTTTTCTGGATACTTACTACGGGGCAGCCTTAGATGACACTTGCGAGCTGGACCCTCAGGAGGACCCAGCTCTAGGTGAGGACATCACCCCCATTGCCTAGACTAGATTAGTTAGGCTTATCTTATTTTATGTAGTCTTGGGACATGTTCAGCTAGACTTTATTCTGAGTTCTGAGTTGTACATATTATTTCATTCAGTATCTGAGACCATGTACTTCTGAATATTTGCTGGGATTATCTTAGACTACTTTATCATCTATTTATTTCCTTGAGTTCTATTTTATATCGTGCTATCTCTTCCTTAGTTATGATTGAGTTTATTACTGCTATGTCACCCCCATTCGGGGAGTATAAACTGTTTAGAGATATATTGTTAGATGTATGTTGACCTAGGACAGTGTTCTACTGCCGACACTGCGGCGCAGGCTGGACGTACCCACGTCTCGTGCCCTTACTCTAGGGTGTGGGTCGGGTCGTGACATCATTTCCTTCTATGATGGCTGTCACCTTAGGGTTCCAAATCTTTGGTAGCCCCCTAAGTAGCTTGTGAATCTTCTCATGATTTGAATATTGTTTGCCGAACGAAGATAGGGATTGATGATGTCGAGGAATCTTGTTAACATTTGCGTGATCGTCTCATTTGGCTTCATCTTGAAAGCCTCATATTCTTGAGTGAGACGGCTTATCTTCGTTTCCTTGACTTGGGTGGTTCCTTCATGCGTTACTTCTAGAAGTCTCCATACTTCGTGAGAGGTGGTGCATGTTGAGACCCTGTTGAACTCATTCTTGTCTATAGCACAAAATAAAGCATTAATAGCTCTCGCGTCGAGACTTGCCTGTTTCTTCTGTTGGCCCATTGGTCATATGGTCAACCTGATTTTAATAATTGATCAAACTCTGTCTGGATATATGAAGCTAGTCAGGATGTATCCGACTCTTGGACATGATCAAGAACATCTATCTACACAGTTCAAGACCGAAGCGACGTTTGCCTGTTCGAGTCTGTATTTCCTTTAAGCAATGTATTTTTCATTTTATTGAGTCTAGGAATACGTTGTACACCGAGTCGTACTGGCAAATAGGCTATTCTAAAATGTTTTCAAAATACTTTTAAAATGTCCTTTGTTTTGAAAAACTTTCTTTTAAACAAAAGCTTTAAAAAGTTTTTCAAAAAGGTTTTCAAAAATCATCAAAAACTATTTTTTAAAACCTAACCTAACCCTGACAGAACTCGGCCAGAGTTCGGCCAGAGTTCGGTTGGTGGCCGTTTGATTTTTTGAATTCTTCTGAACTTGGTCCTCCTGCAGTTGCAGATTTGACCGAGATTTCCTCATCGAGTTCTGCCCGAATTCTGCCCGAATTCTGTCAGAATTCTGTCTTTGGAATTCCTATAAATAGAGAAGGATTTTGATCATTTCAATTCACTCATTCACTTTCAATCTTCTCTCTATCTAAAGCTTTCAGTCTTCCAAAGAGTTTTCTTGAGATTTAAATTTCAGATCCCAAGTCAATTACAATCCTCTAGTCGATTTGCATGTGCGGTGCGGTCTAGAAGTTTGAGAGATTGTAATCAGAAGGCTTGATTGAAGAATACATCTTCACATTTGAAGTTAGACGAGTTCTTCGCATCAAAGCTCGCGTTGTAGAAGTTGTAAGGACTTCGTAAGAAAACTTGCGGTTTTTCCAATAGTGGATTCAACTGGTAGCAAGAGTTCTACCGACTGGATTAGTCCTCAACAGAGGAAAACCAGTATACATCGATGTCTTTGCGTTTGCTTTCTTATCTCTGCCTTTATTTTACTTAGTTGTGAATATTATTCTGTGATCTTGCTTCTAACATTTTTTTAATTAGCAATATTCCGCTGCCAACTCTATTCACCCCCCTTTAGAGTATTGTGCTTTACAATTTGTTCCTACAATTGGTATCAGAGCGGGTGTTACAGGTAAAGTAAGGTAACATTGCAATTATTTATTCATTTAATTAATTGTTATATAGATCACAGCACAACACATGGCAACTGTGAAATTCACAAGTGAAGGCCAGGCCACAAACAGACCTCTACTGTTTGATGGTACGAACTATACCTATTGGAAAATACGGATGAGTTTCTTCTTGAAATCTCTTGACTTTAATTTATGGTCTATTGTTATTGATGGCTATCAAAAGCCACCTCGTATAAATGTTGATGGAGTTTTAGTTGAAAAGCCCCATAGCAGATATACAGAGGAAAAGAAAAAGGCCAGTCTTGACACGTGCTATTAACGCTCTATTTTATGCTTTAGAAAGAACTGAATTTAACAGGGTGTCTATCTGCACAACGGCTAATGAAGTGTGGAAGCTACTTGAAGTCACACATGAAGGCACGACTCAAGTCAAAGAATCTAAAGTCAGCAGACTTACTCAAGAGTATGAGGTGTTCAAGATGAAGCCCAACGAAACAGTTACTCAAATGTTCGAAAGATTCTTGGATATTTAAATCCTTTGTCCTCCCTAGGCAAAGAGTACAGTAACCATGAAAAGATTCACAAACTCCTGCGAGCACTTACCAAGAACTGGATTCCAAAGGCTACTGCAATCATTGAAGTGAACGACCTCACAACTATGTCCCTCGAAGTACTCATGGGTAAGCTACTCACTCATGAACTGGAGCTACAAGATTTTGAAGAACCTGCACCAAAGGAGAAGACGATCGCTTTCAAGGCTCAGCACAGAAAAGCTACTGAAGGTGACTCAGACATCAGTAAATCTGATGCTAAAGATCAAGCACTCCTAGCAAGGAAATTCAAGAGATTCATGAGACATGAGAAGAGAGCCAAAGAAAACAACAACAACAACAACTGGTATCAAGATGATGCTGTCTGCTATGGCTGCAAGAAGAAGGGACACATGAAGAAAGATTGTCCTACAAACTCATCATCAAGCAAGAAGAGAAACAGGTATGAAAAAGGAAACCTGAAGAGATCAACATCTAGGAGATATGCCAATACCAGCATGGCATAAAAGTGAAGCCAGGGACTCAGAAGACGAACAATCAGAAGACGCTACAAACGTATGCTTTATGGCATCCGATCAGGTGGAACACCTTTACATGCTAGAAGCAAATGGATCCTCGACAGTGGTTGTTCACGGCATATGACCGGTGACGCTACACTATTTGCAACATTATCGAAGAAAAAGAATAAAGGCTATGTCTCCTTCGGCAATAACTTGAAAGGGTATATTATTGGTATCGGTGATGTTGGTAAGTCTCCCTATCCTGTGATTAAGGATGTCTGTCTTGTTACCGAGTTGAAACATAATCTACTCAGCGTAAGTCATCTAGCTGATCATGGTTATGGAATCAACTTTGGCAAAGAAATGTATTATAGTTGATAGCTCAACTGGTAGTACTATCTTTGAAGGTATCAGGAAAACAACATATGTTTTCTATTTGTTGGAAGAAACTAACATTTTAGGTAGATGATTAATGGCTAACAGCGATGAGAGTCATCTGTGGCATATGAGACTCGGTCACGCAAATATGGACACAATATCAAGATTATCCACAAAGAAGCTAGTGCGCGGTTTACCGGATATTACAGAAGGATTCGGTATGCAGCCAATGTGAAAAGAATAAAGCTACCAAATCCATATTCAAGTCAGTAAACGCAGTATGTACTACTAGACCTCTACAGTACTTCATATGGACTTATTTGGTCCTAGCAGTGTTGCTAGCCTCGGAGGTAAGCTTTATGCTTTCGTAATTGTAGATGATTTCTCTAGATACACGTGGGTATACTTCTTGACACGCAAGAATGATGCATTATTCGAATTTGTCGCCTTTTGCAAGAAAGTTCAGAATGAAAAAGGTTACATGATCACATATAAGAAGCGATCATGGAGGGGAATTCGAGAATGCAGAGTTTGAGCATTTTTGTGACACACACGGTTTTGTACACGAGTTCCTACCCTAGGACTCCACAACAAAATGGAGTTGTGAAACGTAAAAACAGAACTCTAACCGAAATGGCCAGAGTAATGTTAAACTAGTTTAGTCTACCCAAATATTTCTAGGCTGAAGCTGTCAATACAGCTTATTTTGTTCTCAATAGAGTTCTAATTCGACCCAAATAGAAGAAGACTCCATTTGAGTTATGGTTTGATAGAATTCCATCTATTTCATATTTTAGAATATTTGGTTGTAAATGCTTTATTCATAATACAAAAGATAATTTGGTAAAGTTTGACGAAAAGGCCGATGAAGGTATTTTTAGGTTATGCGGCCAAGAGCAAAGGATACAGAGTCTTTAACAAACGAACCATGATCATCGAAGAGTCAATCAACGTCACTTTTGATGAACTGAATCAAATGACTATCGATGACAATGACGAAGATCCAACTGTACCAAGCTCAACAACAGCTGATTCTCAACCAAGCTCAGCACTAGCTGATCCTTCTAGAGAAGATCTAGGAACCAGCTACCTTCAGAGTCTGCCAAAAAGATTAAAATTCACGGCTGATCATCCAAAGGATTTGGTAATTGGTGATATTACCAAAGGTGTAAGTACTCGTACATCCAGTAGAGATATTATTTCTAGTGTTGCTTTTATTTCACAGCTAGAATCCAAAACTATTGATGAAGCATGTAGTGATAGTTTTTGGATAGATGCTATGCAAGAGGAATTAAACCAATTTGAACGGAATCAAGTTTGGGAACTTGTTTCCAAGCCTATTGATCGTCCGGTCATTGGCACCCGCTGGGTATTCCGAAATAAACTGAACGAGAATGGTTTAGTGACTCGTAATAAGGCTCGACTCGTAGCTCAAGGATATAATCAGGAAGAAGGTATCGACTACGATGAGACTTATGCCCCAGTTACGAGATTAGAATCCATTCGCTTGTTATGTGCATTTGCATGTTTTTATAATTTTAAATTATTTCAAATGGATGTCAAGAGTGCATTTTTAAATAGTTTTATAAAAAAGAAGTTTTTGTAGCACAACCTCCAGGTTTCACAGATTTTAAAAACCTTGATCATGTTTTCAAGTTGAAGAAAGCTTTATACGGTTTGAAACAAGCCCCTCGGCTTGGTATGATCGTCTAAGCTCTTTTCTACTTGACAACGGTTTTTCAAAAGGCAAGGTTGACACTACACTTTTTATTAAGTCCTTTAATGGTAAACTTCTTTTAATACAAGTCTATGTAGATGATATCATATTTGGATCTACTGATGAATCTCTGTGTCAAAAATTTTCTAAGTGTATGCAGAATGAGTTTGAGATGAGCATAATGGAAGAGCTGAAATTCTTTCTCGGACTGCAAATCAAACAAACTGACAATGGGACGTTCATAAATCAAGCCATACACAAAAGATTTGCTAAAGAAGTTTGATCTGGACAATGTCAAACCTATTGGCACTCCGATGGCAACTTTAACAAAGCTTGATATTGATGAACAAGGCAAGCCAGTCGACACACGTAAGTATCGAGGTATGATCGGTAGTTTACTTTATTTAACTGCTAGTCGTCCATATATAATGTTTAGTGTTTGCCTGTGTGCAAGTTTTTAAGCAAATCCAAAGGAATCACATCTGTGCGCAGTTAAGCGTATCTTTCGCTTAAGGGCACTTCTTCTGTTGGCTCATGGTATCCCAAAACTAAGTCCTTTGACCTTATTGGTTATTCGGATGCAGATTTTGCCGGATACAAAGTTGATAGAAAAAGTACCAGTGGCACATGTCATTTCTTAGGCAAAGCTTTAGTCTCATGGTTTAGTAAAAAGCAAAATTTGTAGCCCTATCGACAACAGAGGCTGAGTATATCGCCGCAGGACGTTGTTGTGCTCAGATTTTGTGGATAAAACAAACCTTGGAAGACTATGATTTATTTTATACATATTCTTATTTTCTGTGATAACACGAGCACTATTAATTTGACTAAGAATCTTGTATGTCATTCTCGTACAAAACATATCGAGATTCGACATCATTTTCTTAGAGATCATCATCAAATGGAGATATTGACCTTGTATACATAGATACTGAGAATCAATTAGATGACATTTTCACAAAACCTCTAGCAGAAGATCGTTTCAATTATTTACGTCGAGAATTAAAATTTTGGACGTCAATAATATTAATTAATTTTATTTTATGATTTTATTTCAATATGCAAAAACTGTGTTAGAGACAAGCCAATAAAGAGTCTGTCTGTCATCACAACTACGGTTGAAGCGAAGCGGTACTTAAGAGTTTTCCGGTGAACCTCCGCCAGCTGGAACAGTACTCCTACAGCTAATCTGAAACAGTCGCTGTGTAATGATATTTAATCTATAAAATAATATAATTATATTAATTGGAGGTTGAAATTACTAATCTTTGAATTAAATTTTTGAAATGAGTCAAGGATGATGAGGAGATGTGATGATGATGTATTAGCTGATTTTGAGACTTAGACATTATCTACTGTACACTTGGAAATGCTCCGACATTCTAAGTTTTTTCTATTTTCAGACTTTATTATCAGTATTTTTTTGAGGACCTGTACTGGATTTGTTTTATCTTTATCTTTATGAGATTCGTACTTTATGATTCACATCTGTTTATTTACTTAGCATTTCTTTATCTGCTTCTCTACTATAAATTGCCTGTGATTTAATTCTTTGTTTATTATAAACTGCCTGCATACAAATACATGCCTGTGATGTCATTCAAATTTTTTTTACTATCATTTATCTTTTTTTTTTTGTGTTTTTCCACTGTTTGTTATTTATGCATTGATTGCAGGGGAGTTTTTTTTCTCTTTTGCAATTATTTTGCTAAATGACAACGGGGGAAAAATAAAGATCTAACATTTTTTTGAGAAAAATAAAGATCTAATATTTCTTTTGAGAAAATGCAGGACATGAACTATTTTTGATTTTATTTCAAGCTTAAATGTTATATCATTCATAGTTTGTCAATTATCAAAATGGAGGAGATTGTTGGCCCATTGGTCATATGGTTAACCTGATTTTAATAATTGATCAAACTCTGTCTGGATATATGAAGCTAGTCAGGATGTATCGGACTCTTGGACATTATCAAGAACAGCTATCTACACAGTTCAAGACCGAAGCGACGTTTGCCTGTTTGAGTCTGTATTTCCTTTAAGCAATGTATTTTTTATTTTATTGAGTCTAGGAATACGTTGTACACCAAGTCGAACTGGCAAATAGGCTATTCTAAAATGTTTTCAAAATACTTTTAAAATGTCCTTTGTTTTGAAAAACATTCTTTTAAACAAAAGCTTTAAAAAGTTTTTCAAAAAGGTTTTCAAAAATCATCAAAAACTATTTTTTAAAACCTAACCTATCCCTGACAGAGTTCGGCCAGAGTTCGGCCAGAGTTCGGTTGGTGGCCGTTTGATTTTTTGAATTCTTCTGAACTTGGTCCTCCTGCAGTTGCGGATTTGACAGAGATTTCCTCATCGAGTTCTGCCCGAATTCTGCCCGAATTCTGTCAGAATTCTGTCTTTGGAATTCCTATAAATAGAGAAGGATTTCGATCATTTCAATTCACTCATTCACTTTCAATCTTCTCTCTATCTAAAGCTTTCAGTCTTCCAAAGAGTTTTCTTGAGCTTTAAATTTCAGATCCCAAGCCAATTACAATCCTCTAGTCGATTTGCCAGTGCGGTACGGTCTAGAAGTTTCTGAGAGATTGTAATCAGAAGGCTTGATTGAAGAATACCTCTTCACATTTGAAGTTGGCCGAGTTCTTCATATCAAAGCTCGCATTGTGGAAGTTGCAAGGACTTTGTAAGAAAACTTGCAGTTTTTCCAATAGTGGATTCAACTGGTAGCAAGAGTTCTACCGACTGGATTAGTCCTCAACAGAGGGAAACCAGTATACATCGCTGTCTTTGCATTTGCTTTCTTATCTCTGCCTTTATTTTACATAGTTGTGAATATTATTCTGTGATCTTGCTGCTAATATTTTTTAATTAGCAATATTTCGCTGCCAACTCTATTCACCTCCCCTCTAGAGTATTGTGCTTTACGATTTCGTTCCTATATCTTCTCCTCGTCAGAATATTTGTCATGGTTTCTCAACGAGATCACCATTGACAACTATCTGATAGGCTTTTTGGAACCATCGGTGACGATGGTCCACAGGTCGAAGTCTAGCGACTTGAGATAAAAGCTCATTCTTGTTTTCCAATAGGTGTAGTTAGTTCCATCAAATAGGGGAGGCCTATGAGTGGACTGACACTTCACCGTGATTGGAAATCAAGGATTGTGTGGTTGCCATGGATCAGCTCTAGAATGTTAGTCCTTGTTGAGAGAACAGAGCTCTGATACCAATTGAAGAATAGATGGCAACTCTAGAGGGGGGTGAATAGAGTTTATACCGATAATAACCAATAAAAATTAAACTCTTTCACAAGCTGAAAGTAATCAGAGTAAATGCGGAAATAAATAAGGAGCAAGAAAGCATACGCAAACACAGCCGATTTTTAACCTGGTTTCCCTCATGGAGGACTAGTTCAGGCCTGAGAACTCTAGCTCAGGATTAAATCCACTATTTGTGAAATAGTAGTTACACCCCGTGCCTTTTCTTCAGAAGAGCACGTCAACTTCTTACAAAGATCGCAGTGGCGATGCTTGGAATTTTTCAAGCGACTTCTTGAACTCTTGTACAAACTCCTGACTGAAAAGTACTGAGCACTTGAGGCTTAGGGAGCTTGTGGCTAATAGATGAAGAAGGGTATGGCTTGTATTGAGCTTTAGAGAGAAGAGAAGATATTGGATGAATGAAAATGAGAGAATTCATGGCCCATTTATAGGATAAGGTAGGCAGAATTCGGCCAGAATTCTGGTTGAAATTTTCAAAAATTGGCCGTTGGACAACTTGCAACCAACCAACCCTAAAAATTAGGGTACTGATTTTTAGGAGGCAGAGTTCGGCCCGAACTCTGTCTCCATAGCACAGAATAGGTCATGGGTCCAATTGGCTTATTTTGGATATGTGTGGAGCTATTGGATTTGGGTATGGTTATAGGCTAAGACTCAGATGCTCAGTACAGCTCAGTTTATATAGGTCTAGACTCAATAAAATTGTAAAAGTACAGACTCAAAATAACTTGTATTGCAAATCCGAGCTGTCGTCTGACTTGAAATGGAAGTAGTCTTCATGTGTCGTATTGAATTATCACAAGTATCATGTAGTCAATTATATCAATATTTGGTTGACTGTGATTTTGTGTCAACATTATCTTCGGGCAGATAAAAATTGCTCATGTGCATCCGGTGTTGTAATAAACCTATGCACGTGTCCCATCAATCAAGCTTCCTATCAACTCCAGATGACGGCTAGGATTGCCTAAAAGAGGCTGACTATATCCAAATTGTCGCACAAAATAGCTTGGTAGATAAGGCTCCAGGTAGGTGTGGTTGCTATTCCTGAGCACCAGATGAGAGGGCCAAATAGACTGGAGCCAACGAAATGCCCCAGTGGTCAAGCTAGTAGTGTGTGCTCCCTCATCTACTAATGTGTCCCCCGCATTGCCACTACCAGATGGAGGGGATATTCTGAAGAACTCGTAGTTCTGAAGGAAGCTCAAAGCCATTCTACAAGCAGGCATTCCAATGACGGCCTAGTTTGCCTCACGGAGTCTTCGAAGAAAGGCGTCTCCTGCCAAAGAGTCTGCCACCAGCCCGGTAATCATCAATTTGGGGCAGTGTAGCACCATCCATCCCATCAAGTAATTAAAAAGTAGTTCGGTCCTAGCGAAGTCTGTTCTATATTCTGAGGTTACCGCGTTTTCAATAAAATCTCGTAGACCTCGTTGGATGGCGCAAACTATTACAAGAAGCAGGGCAAGCCGGTGTCCAAATGCCAGCTTTACAGCTGGAAGTATCATACTCCGACTCATCCTATCGATTGACCCTGAACCACCAGGGACTACATAGTCGCGGATCCAGAACATCAGAAAACTTGTCAGCACAGCTTTCTCTGACAACTTAAACTCAGCTTGTCGAAAGAAGTGATAAATCGAGGAATTTCCCTCAGGATCATCACTATCATCAGTATTTGCTGCCCCGTGATCTGTCATCATTTCCTCTATCTTGGACTTCGTCAGGGGCTTGCAAATTGAAAGGAGGCTGGACCTTCTCCTTCTTCTTTAATAAAAATATATCCCGTCCAAGATATTGTATGGCTGCCCTTCTTTGTAATCTTGTGACAGATGAGGAAGTGATACAATAACTCCTTATACACGTCCATCATCTCGGAGTTTTCTCTCTCCAGGTCCAGAGTTCTTCATCACAAAGGATATATTCTTCGTACGACTCTGTTCCCCATGGAAGCTTCGATATCTCCTATATCTCATGATGAGCCAGACCCATCTCCTGCCCGGAGTGAAGAAGGTACCTATGTAATGATTGTACAACTCCGCTAAAAAGACAAACATAGGCTAATTTATCTTTATGCCATATTGAGTGGCTCTAATGGCATAAAAAAGGCCGGCAGCCTTCAGGGTGGCTTCATAGGTTGAAAGCACCCATTCAGTAAGGTCACTGCAAAAAGAAACGGGGTACCTTCAACCTTCCATCCGCAGCTTCCCTACAGGATACGACCTATTCTTCGACATCATCAGATTAGAAAGGGTGTCAGCATCATAAGGATGAAGGTCGGTCGAAATATAGTTTATTACGGCACCAGGGTACAGCCCCCTTCTGGAATAGGACGTGGAGCCCTTGACACACTTAAAAGTGTCTTTCTTTCGATCATCGGAGTTAAAGTGTATATTTCCGAAGACCAACCCCATGAAGTTTAGTGGTTAGGTTCCATTTTATCTGTCTCTGTACAGCTAGATCGGTGAACACCGACAGAGGATATTGGCGATCCACGGAAGGCAACCATATCCTTAGGTTGTTCAACCTGACCACCAGTGGGACTTTTAGGCGTATCATCTCGCCGTCCTCAAACACCAGGCTATCGCCAAACAAGAAGTATGGTCTCTTAAAGCTCCGTGCCCCTCCGAGCAAGAACTTCTCATCATTTATCATCCGTTTTAGGACTATTATCTTGTTCAAGCATAGCAATCATTCGAACTGAAGGTTGGTTCGGGCTGATCTTAACCTGAACATTCCT
>JANAVB010009200.1:30134097-30181597 GCA_029216955.1 Iris pallida
CCTGAAGCTCTTCCGAGAAAACATCTGGAAATTCCTCTACTATCGGGGTAACTGTACTGCTGCTCGGCCATCCGCAATAATGGGGGAGAAGGTTCCACTTCATCGTGAGAAAAGGAAAATTCCGGCTTACCTGGAATGCTAAAAACAACTCTGCCAATATGGCAGTCTATTCTAGCATACTGGTCTCTCAACCAATCCATCCCTAAGACCACATCATAATCGGCCATCGGGAATTCTATCAGCCTAGCGGGAAACTCTCTACCGCTAACCATGATCCGACACGAGGAAAACACTCTATCTACTCCCACAAGACCATTACCAGTAAGTATATTAAGCCTTACTGATAATGACTCGGGCTCCAGCCCTATTCCTGTCGAATCGTGCAGACATAAATGAATACGATGTACCAGAATCAAATAACACTGAAGCGGGAAATGTGTTGACGAGAATAGTACCTGCCACTACCTCACCTGGTGCCACCTTCTTCTTCCATGGTCAAAGCCAACACTTGACCATGTCCTCTGGGTGCCGGCCCTCTTTGCTGGAATCCTCTCTGCCTATTCTGGGCTTGCGCCTGGGCAAACTGCTGAGGCCTTTGCTGATGAAAAGCCTGGGTCTGCGTCGACAACGGCCTCGGGAAAGGAAACTGCTGCTGGTCCCTCACTGATGAACTGGTCCTGGCTAGTGATGAGTCAGTCCTGAACCGACAGACCCTACCTTGTGGTCTGGCGCTCCACAAAGCAAACACAATCCTCGAGCCTTGCGACACTCTGAAACAACGTATCCAGGCTTCCCACAATAAGAGCAGCCCATGGGGGAAGACTGCTTCTGCTTCTGCTGCTGAGGGTGCGTTGGGGTTGAATGCTGAACCGACGTACCTGAACTGCCCTTCTCGAGCCCAATAGTTAAAGCTCTAGCTGCCGGGGCTGGAGCTGACGACTGATTCATCTGGCCGTGAGATCGCTTTCGACCTCCGGTCCTGTCCACTATCCGCTGGGAGGTATACTCATGCCTCCTAGCTGCCCTCAATACCGTATCAAAAGTTTGATGCTCGAACTGCTCCACTGCCAGCAAAATCTCCAGGTGGAGTCCCTGTTGAAATCGCTGGGCTCTATCGAACTCGGTCGCCACCAAGGTGGGAGCAAACGACTAAGCCTAGAAAACTCGGCCACATACCCATCGACCGTCCTGTCCATCTGCTTCAAATTGGTGAACTTAGTCTGTAGATCGTACCGAGCCACCGTATCGAAGTACTTGGTCCGGAACCTCTCACGGAATACTGCCCAAGCAATAGGCGTCGCTAGTCCAACGGCCTGTGCCGCCCACCAGCTGTAGGCTAGATCTAATAACTGCAGGCCACCATGGCCACCTTCTCATCTTCTGGGGTCTTTGCTGCCTCCGATATCACCTCTGTGTCCTGAAGCCACGCATCGGCAGCGATAGCATCTTCGCTGCCATCGAAGAAGGGGGTTCAGGCGCTTGTAACTGTTCACTGTACTGCTCCCATGATGTCCACCTCTGCCCAGAGCATCTGCCACGGCCTGATGCAAGGCATCTCCTCGACGATCCTGCGATGCAAGCAGCTCCCTGATAAGTCCAACCAAGGCTCCATCATTCTGCCTCGCGGGCTGGGCTGACTGCACCGGGGGTTATGGATCTCCGGAAGGCATGGCCCGGGAGGCTGCTCCTGAGTGCTGGG
Source organism: Iris pallida (assembly GCA_029216955.1). Classification (NCBI taxonomy): domain Eukaryota; kingdom Viridiplantae; phylum Streptophyta; class Magnoliopsida; order Asparagales; family Iridaceae; genus Iris; species Iris pallida. Next base: position 30,135,797 of record JANAVB010009200.1, read on the forward strand.
CCTGGTCTTCTTGTTGCTGCTAGTCCACAGGAGGTGCGTCGCCTTGCTGATCGACAGGTCCAGGAATAATGCCGCTGAAGAAGACGACATAGGGAACAATAAGGAAGGACCAAGACAGATCAACGATACAAGCATGTGTTCAGGTCGAGAATCTCAGGGATTAGAAAAGTCGGACAGAGATCAAAGAGAGTGATGATTGAGACATCTATTCAGTATCCCTCATATATCTTGATTTACAAGACCTGCATGGGCCACCACTTAAACCATGTAACGCCCCAGAACCAGTATACTGGAGAGCGGGGGCATACATAGCCAGCTACGTATAATAAATGGAATCCACCACACTATACGGTCACGGCTGTCTAGATATATGAGGGTTTGACTACAATCATCAGACTCCTATGGTCAAAAGCAAGCCTAATTATCTCAATCTCAATCAAGCAAGTAAGGTTACAAGATGTAAGATCACCAAATATACAATAATAAGACATCCCAAACACATATCCAGCTGATCATGAAGCTAGTCGTTACAAAATGTGAGGACTAGCAAGAGTTTAGTCATACATGATCAACCCTAGGATTGTCAATCATGTTACAGCCCGTAGGCAGATAATAATAAGGTATGCAATACGAGCTAACAGGTGCTCGCCGGCTAAATACCTCAAAATGAAATTTTTACAATAGAGTGGAAGAGCAAAAATAAACCCACTCGTTGCCCTGGTCACGTCTGATGGTCACCATCGGGCTGGAAGGTCGGTAGATCCTCTGAGGTGGCTCCGAAATCTGGCCACACAAAACCAGCTGGGTCAGATCCAGAAAGAGTAAGTGCCACAAAGGAGACTTCACTTAAGAACTAAAACCAGCACATCAGAAAATATATTAAAGCAGTTTAAGGGACTGAAAGTAAAGGAATAACATCAGTCATAAGAGTACGAGGGAACCATTCAAGTAGCCAGGTCACAACCCTTAAACCATACAAGGACCGGGGTTGTAACCCTTCACCTGAATAGAACTCCGTCTCCAATCCTGTTGGTAAGGTAAAACATTACAAACATGACGTGGGGTGCAATAAGACAATAAACAAGAGAAGACTTAGAACTGCTCCGGAAGCCAGGTTACAACCCTTAAACCAAATAAGGACCGGGGTTGTAACCCTTCGCCTAAACAGAACTTAGTCTGATCTTTATTGTTAAAAGTGACAATCATGCGATCAAGCCTGTGATAACCGAGCACTGAAACTACACCTTACAATCTTTTCGGCCAATCAACGACTACGGCTTTCTACATTAGCTAGCTAGGTTATCACCACATGCAGTGAGATGTTCCTCCAGCCACAAGCCCTGCAGCTAATCCAGGTTATCCAGGAGACTTGGGTTCATTAAGCAATACGTCGTTCTTTCCATATATCAGTGAGTTTAGACTTGTGCCCTACTCGTCGGCAGGCTACAAGTCCCACAATGGTGGCCGAGATAACGGGATCGCCTGTAGCTGCGGAAATCTCATGACTACTAAATATTTCAGATATTAGCCTTAGCCATTTGCAGTAGGTACCCCTGACCGTGGTACTCAGGGATCCCTGTCCTAGAATACAAACATTACCGGTTCAATTTGTACAAACACAATCATCACGGTTCCAGGCCATCAAATCTTGTCTTGTCATGTTCACTGTCAGGAGTGCGCCACGTCGGGCCACTATCATTTCATGTCGAAAGTGCACCATAATGGGTCACCATCGTGTCCGAGAATAATTAATTTAGCACAAGTACACATTTAGTAATTAAATATTTAAAAAGGGGCAAGGACTGAGGGGGGACTCATGCGGCTCGGAAAATTTCCATGCGGCAACTGTCCCTTGGCCATATGCGGCTTGAGCAAAATCTATAAACATGCATGCTAGCAGGCAAATATGTCTAATACATTAATATAATGCATTAACGTAATGCATTAATACATTAAATACATTATATTAATATATTTTAATACACAAAATATTAATATACCTTATATTATACGCTAAATAATATATTAATATATATAAATGTATGCTTGCATGCATTAAAATTTGCATTAATATGCATGCGACTGAGGGGAGCCATATGCGGCTGCTTAAGAAATTGCAGTAAAAAAATGCATTGCATGCTTATGGACTTATGCATTACATGCATTAAATGCATTCTTAAGGACTTAAATGCATTTTAATGCATTCTAATGGACTTAAGGCATTACATGCATTAAAGGTTAAAGGGACTTAAATGCATAAAATGCATTTAAAGGTAAAAGGGACTTAAATGCATAAATTGCATTTAATGCACTCTTATGTGGCTGATGCTTTATATGCTAGTGGACTTAAATGCATAAATGCATTTAAAGGTAAAAGGGACTTAAATGCATAAATTGTATTTAATCCACTCTTATGCGGCTGATGCTTTGTATGCTAGTGGATTTAAATGCAAAATGCATTAAATGCATTTAATCCACTCTTATGCGGCTCATGCTCCTAGGGAAAACATTAGGAAAAATTGCATTGGGACAATGCATTAAATACACAGGCTTGTCCTGATGCTATGCGGCCCATTAGAATATGTATTTAAAATTTGCATGCAAAAGTGCATTAAGGAAAAGAATGCATGCTTGCATTCTCAGGTGCATGCGGCTCATTAATTGCTGTATGCGCTATGCATTGGTAGCCCAAGCAAGTACACAAGCAAGTACATTTGGTGTTAAGGCATTAATTGCCCAGGGCACGTGGATACTTGGGAAGCATTCATTCCTAATGCTTGGTTTTCCAAGCATTTGCTAATTGATTGGAATGTTTATTATTAATGCATTAGAATGCATTAGTGTGAACGCATTTATTATTGTATTCTCTGATAATGCCTATGCGGCTCCTTTATGAAGTAAGTCATATGCGGCTCATTATTAGAGTAATGCATAAATGCATTCCTGAATGCTTATGCGGCTGGCTTTTGCATTTGTAAGCTGCAAGATTAAAAATGTGTAAGGGCCATATGGCTGAGTGTTACAATGCCCATGCGGCTCATCAAAATTCCCATAGGTCAAATTGGACCTAACGAACTTCTCTGCAATCATGGGATCAACAACTTAGCAAAATATGCAAGTGTGATGGATCAAAAGTCCTGGAAACCAAAATACCACAAAGCTAGATCTACAAAATTTAACCATGGAAATGAAAAATGCCAAGTACTAAAGTGATTTAGAAACACATGAGGAGGACAATGAAACAATAAAAAATGGACTTCCTCCATGAAGCAAGGTGCACTTGCCTAAGCTTCCCCCCTTTTTCTTTCTTTCGTGGTGGTTGAAGGAGTAATGGTGGAGAAGAAGAAGTAATGAAGAGAGAGAATTGTTAGTAGGATATTTAATGAAGAGGATGGTGGTAGGTGGGATACTAAATGAAAGTGGTGGTAGGTGGGAGTGGTTTGGTCCACACAAAATTTAGCAAAATCGAACCATGCAAAAAAACCAAACCGAACCAAGTCGAGTTGGACCGAACCAACCAAGGAGACATGCAATACGGGTCTAAATACGTACGTATACCGAGATATGTAATACGAACAATGGTCATTACAGGAAGGCCGTCCTTCATCTGTCCATTGAGGACGAGTGGAGGATACCGTTGTCACATCTACCTCCTCAAACGAAGAGGTACCGGCCTCGGTTGCAACTTTGACGTCTGTGCAAAGGACAAATACAAGGGTAAGAAAGCTTCATTTCAAGATTGCACAAGTATTGGTTTGACCAAAACGGCTATGTAGTCTATAAAGGGATCTACTTCTTGAATAGTAATAGCCCGCGATGCCATTCCACCTCTTCCAGTCTGGAAAAGATCTTCTTAGAGGAGACGAGCCGACGCCCACATCCTTGGCTTTCTTTGTCCCTCTTGTGGCAACAGTCTTCTTCTTTTTTGGCCAATTCAGTTGAAGCTTTTCTATTTTGAGGAGGATCAAAGAGAGTAGATCCATCTTTGATATCTCTCTGATGTACTGAAGCAGTTGGCTCCCAAGAGCGTCTCTTTATCGTGGGGTTTTGGCCGGCTTGACGGTTGGAGCTGCACTCTCCTTTATGCTGCCATTCGGCATCTTTTGGGCTCGTTCCACATTTACAGAAGTGGGGGCAAGCCTAGTCCCTAATACCAAACTCTGCTGATAATACCGAGGATGAAGGGTATTGATCTCAGTATAATACTTTGCAGCAGTGTAGAGCAGATGGGTCTCTGGCTTATCTGAAGAACAAATGGCAACTCTAGAGGAGGGTGAATAGAGTTTATACCGATAATAACCAATTAAAAAATAAACTCTTTCACAAGCTGAAAGTAATCAGAGTAAATGCGAAATAAATAAGGGCAAGAAAGCATACGCAAACACAGCGATTTTAACCTGGTTTCCCTCGTGGAGGACTAGTCCGGCCTGAGAACTCTAGCTCAAGATTAAATCCACTATTTGTGAAGTAGTAGTTACACCCCGTGTCTTTTCTTCAGAAGAGCACGTCAACTTCTTACAAAGATCGCAGTGGCGATGCTTGGAATTTTCCATACGACTTCTTGAACTCTTGCACAAACTCCTGACTAAAAAGTACTGAGCACTTGAGCTTAGGGAGCTTGTGGCTAGTAGATGAAGAAGGGTATGGCTTGTATTGAACTTTAGAGATAAGAGAAGAGAAGATTGGATGAATAAAAATGAGAGAATTTATGGCCATTTATAGGATATCAGGTAGGCAGAATTCGGCTAGAATTATGGTTAGAATTTTCAAAAAATTGGACGTTGGACAACTTGCAACCAGCCAACCCTAAAAATTAGGGTACTGATTTTTAGGAGGCAGAGTTCGACCCGAACTCTGTGTGGAGGCAGAGTTCGGCCCGAACTCTGTCTCCAGAGCACAGAATGGGTCATGGGTCCAATTGACTTATTTTGGATATGTGTGGAGCTATTGGATTTGGGTATGGTTATAGGCTAAGACTCAGATGCTCAGTACAGCTCAGTTTACATAGGTCTAGACTCAATAAAATTAAGTACAGACTAAAATAACTTGCATTGCAAATCCGAGCTGTCGTCTGACTTGAACTGGAAGTAGTCTTCATGTGTCGTATTGAATTATCACAAGTATCATGTAGTCAATTCTATCATTATTTGGTTGACTGTGATTTTGTGTCAACAATCTCCCCCATATTGATAATTGACAAAATGATAGTTGTATATTCAATATTCATACCTGGACATTATATGGCATAGCTCCCCGTAATCAGTGCCGAGCTAGCAATAGCTCCCCCATAAACATTGCTTTGAATCCTGTTGGCCTGATAAAAATATTCCCCAAAGCACAGATATAGATACCACAGATACAGATACAAAAAGAATATAGAATATACCAAATATACCAAATTTTCTCCTCCTTTTGGCATTTAGCAATAAACCATAAACAAATAAGAACTGGCAAGCACACCAAAAGGTAATAGATTAAACTGCATAGATATGATAAAACTACCGAATTTCAAAAGTTATACATAGTGATAAGTCTAATACAACCAAAGTGCATAAAAGCAACTAAAATCCAAAGTGCATAAAAAACATAAGCTATGATCCTCAGTAGCAACAGCAAGTAGAAGTCAATATCCATCAGTGAGCTCGTGAAGGCCCAGCGTCGTCGGATGGATCAATGAAGGAACGACGAGGATCCATGAAGGCCGCATCTGGATCCAAGTAGCGAATAACCCAAGAGTCATCGATACGATACCCTTCACGACCAGGGTCCCGCTCCATAGGGATAGGCATGGAAGGATGGCGAGACAAGGAGTACCAGATATCATGCAGTGAGTTGCTAATGGCACTCATCTGCAAGGTAGTCCGGTAATCAAGCTGAGTCCAGCGATCATCCTCCAAGGTGAAATGATCGCGGAGCATAGTCTGGAGGGACTCGAGAGTGGCAAGAGGAGGAGAAGGATCCTGTCCCAGAGGAGGGGCATAGCTCATCATCAGAATGCTCGGACACAACAGGTGAGCCAACTGCTGCCTTAAGTCTCCATGCCTTAGAGAGGAAGGCAGGGGCAGGTAAGAACTGACACTCATCAAGAGGTATGCGAAAAGCAAAATACCATAGGAAGATACAAAGCATAAACCAAGGATCTTGGTTTCTTCTTAGAATTAATCATCCAGTCCATCATGGTACGTGGAAGATTAATTGGTACATGAAAGTGAATGTGATATAAGGCCGAGATTTCAAAGTAGGTGACTTCATCGGTGGATCCCGCTTTGGTAGAATAGTGTTAAAGATAATCCGATGAAGTTCATAAAAATAGGGATTGAGATACTTGGCCAAAAGCTTGCGAGGACGTGCATTCGGAGTACACAAGTCGTCCTTGAAGCTTTCAAGTGAAGACCCATTGGGAAATTGAAACGATCGAGCTTCAACAAGCTTTTCCCATGAGTTTGGCTCTTGGAGTTCAAGGTGTTCGGCCAAATCGAAATCATCAAATGAGATGTAATGCCCGCAACTCGTGAATAAATATGTGTATCATCATGAGTTAGGTTGCAGTAGAACATTTGAATAGCACTACGATATATGACCGAGTTGGTTGTGACAAGTTCGTCAAGGCAAAGGTCATGAAAAAGTGCATCATATTGAGAGAATAGTAAAATTGATAGGATGACCCACAAACACCGGACGTGTACGAAAGTCACTAAACTAGTCATTTGACGTGTCGAGTATATAAATATTCGGTCGTCAAATGTGTTTGGGTCAAGTGGACGAGGCGGGTTGAACAACGGATGGATAGGTGGTTGTTGTTCAACGGGCGGTTCACCACGAGGAGGAGCATTCGAAGAGGATGCTCCCTCGGTTCGAAGTCTCTTCCCACGATTGAACAATCGTGGAGCCATGAAAAATAATAAAGACAATAGAGAAAATTGAGATGGAGAGGAGTGTTAAGATATACCTCAATGTGATGAAGAACAATGATGAGGGAAGCCTTCTCCTTGAGTTTGGAGAAGAGATAAGCTCTAGGGAGGAAGAACTAGGGTTAGGGTTTGGGAAAAATTTATTTGGAGATATGAAAAAGGTGCAATAGAGGAGGAAAAAAAGGAGAGCCCGAATATATGTGAAAGGGTTCCAATGGTCGGAACAAATATGGGCCATTGGATCAACTTATGATCAGCGGCTGAGACTGCTTCCGGTTCTGGAACAGTCAGGCCGAATTCGGCCCAAACTCTGTGTAGGGCAGAGTTCGGCCCGAATTTCGGATCCTGGGAACAGAACAGGAATTAGGCTAAAAAATGATTCTAAGTTGAAAACAAATAATTATGTGAGAGAGACCAAAGGAAAAGTACATATACAAGAAAAAAATCTAAGTTGAAAAAGTCAAGAAATTTGATTTCGAAGCAAAGTGAAGTTGGAAACTCTGCATTTCAGCATGTGATAAGTAAAATGAACCATGTAATAAACAAGGAATTATGCCATAATTCAATATTTTGAAGCTGCCATGGGTTAGCTGCAGGGGCCGGATCCCAGCTAGCGGTAGTCCTGAGGACTAGTGTACCGTGTTGCTTAGGCTTTTATGCATAATTGTCAGAATGACCCTTTCGGCTTGTACCTATAGCAATTTCATCATAAAAGAATCAAGACATACTCATTATTTATGCAGGTTTATTTTAATTAATAACAGCTTCGTCCAAAATTCCAAGTTCACGACAGAGAAAATTGAAGCGCTCTTCGGATAATGGTTTTGTAAAAAAATCCGCTAGCTAATGATCAGTGTCAATAAATTCTAAATTAATAGTGCCATTTTGTTGATGATCACGCAAAAAGTGGTGACGTATTTCTATGTGTCAAGGAATGTGCATAAAAGATAAGTTGTAGTCTTCAAGGGTTTACTTCATCTACAGAATTTGTGCACAACAACGCCCAGCTGTGATGTATTCAGCTTCTGTTGTGGATAGTGCGACAGAATTCTGCTTCTTGCTAAACCAAGAGACTAAAGCCTTTCCTAATAAATGACACGTACCGCTCGTACTTTTACGGTCGACCTTACATCCGAGGAAATCAACATCAGAGTAACCGATGAGGTCAAATGATGTTGACTTGGGATACCATAGGCCCACTGTAACCGTACCCTTAAGGTATCGAAAGATACGCTTAACAGCGGTCATGTGTGATTCCTTAGGATTTGCTTGATATCTAACACACAGGCAAACGTTAAACATAATATCAGGGCGACTAGCAGTTAAATAGAGTAGACTGCCTATCATACCTCGATACTTACGTTGATCCATAGGTTTGTCTCTTTCATCTGGTTCTAGTTTAGTTGTAGTAGCCATTGGAGTGCTGATTGGTTTGACGTTGTCAAGGTCGAATTTCTTCAGCATGTCCTTTGTATACTTTGACTAACAGATGAAAGTTCTGCTTGACATTTGTTTGACTTGTAGTCCAAGAAAGTAGTTGAGCTCTCCCATCAGGCTCATCTCAAACTCGGTCTGCATACACTTGGCAAAATCTTGACAGAGGGTTTCATCAGTAGAACCAAATATAATATTATCTACGTATATTTGCACTAAGAGAATAGTGTCTTTAAAAGATTTTATGAAAAGTGTTGTGTCAATTTTCCCTTTTAAAAAACCTTTCTCAAGCAAGAAATTGCTTAGCCATTCATACCAAGCTCTAGGGGCTTGTTTGAGGCCGTATAGCGCTTTCTTTAGCTTGAAAACATGGTCAGAAAATTTATGATTTTCAAAAACCAGGGGTTGTTTTACATAAACTTCCTCCTTAATAAATCCATTCAAGAAAGCACTTTTAACATCCATTTGAAATAATTTGAAATTTTGAAAATTTGCAAATGCACAAAGCATCCGAATGGATTCCAATCTCGCAACAGGAGCATACGTCTCATCGTAGTCGATACCTTCCTCTTGGTTGTATCCATAGGCTACTAGACGAGCTTTGTTGCGTGTAACTGAACCATCTTCATTTACTTTGTTTCTTAAAAACCTATTTAGTACCAATAATCGAGTGATTTGTCGGTTTAGGAACGAGTTCCCATACTTGGCTCCTCTCGAATTGGTTGAGTTCATCTTTGCATAGCAGAAATACAAAATTCATCATTAAAAACTTTTAAAATGTTTTTCGGCTCAATTTGTGAAGTGAAGGCAGTGCTAGCAATAGAGTCTCTTAATGATGATCTAGTAGTAACTCCACGTGAAATCTCACATATTACCAAATTTTTTGGATGTGACGGCTTGAAAAAGAATTTCTTAGGCAAGCCCTCCAGAGAATTGGTTTCGGTGGTGGTATTCATTGGAGTAGAAGTTGATGGCTCAACATCATCATCAAGAGTAGCTACTGCACTGTTGTCTTCATCAAAAGTCACATTGGTAGACTCTTCCACAATTAATGAGCATTTGTTAAACACTCTATATCCCTTGCTCTTGGCAGCATAGCCAAGGAAAATACCATCGTCAGCTTTGGCATCAAATTTGCCTAAGTTGTCTTTGGTGTTAAGGATAAAACATCTACAACCAAAAACTCTAAAATAAGAAACATTTGGGGTTCTTCCAAACCAAATCTCATAGGGTGTTTTCTTTGTAATAGGATGAATAAGTACCCTATTTAAAATGTGGCATGCTGTACTGACAGCTTCAGCCCAAAAGTATTTCAAAAGTGAAAACTTGTTCAACATGACTCTAGCCATATCGCCAAGAGTCTTATTCTTCCGCTCCACAACACCATTTTGTTGAGGAGTTCTTGGACAAGAAAACTCATGATCAAAACCATTAGAATCACAAAACTTTTCAAAATCAGTATTTTCGAATTCGCCTCCATGATTACTTCGGATTCGAGTAATTATGTAGCCTTTTTCGTTTTGAACTTTCTTAACAAAAATCTTGAAAACCGAAACAGCATCGCTTTATTTGTAAGAAAGAAAACCCATGTCAATCTAGAAAAATCATCAAAAATAATAAAAACATAAAGTTTTCCACCAAGACTGGCTACTCTACTAGGGCCAAATAAATCCATATGAAGAAGTTGCAAAGGTATAGTAGTACTTACAGAGTTTATGGAATGAAATAAGGACTTAGTTGCCTTATTCAATTCACATTCGGCACATGCAGTGTCCTTTTTGAATGTGATGTCGGGCAAGCCTCTAACTAGCTTCTTAGTCGATAGCCTGGCTATAGTATCTATGTTGGCATGACCAAGACGCTGGTGCTACAGTAATCTTTTATCCTTATGAGCATATAGGCATCTACCTGCATTGTTAGTATCTCTAGACAGATAGAAAATATAAATATTATCCTCTCTTACCCCTTTAAAAGCAATGTCTCCCGTTGACCTATCATAAATAAAGCATTTATTTTGTCCAACGTTAATGTCATATCCATGGTCAGCAAGATGACTGAAGCTGAGCAGGTTATACTTTAACTCGGTCACTAGGCAGACATCCTTTATCACGGGAGAGGGAGGATGACCAATAATACCATTACCTATAATATACCCTTTTAGGTTGTTGCTGAAGGATACATATCCTTCTCTCTTCATCGATAGTGATGCGAAAAGATTTGTGTCTCCCGTCATATGCCGCGAGCATCCACTATCGAGAATACACTTACTCTTAATTGAGGAGGGAAGGTCCACCTACATCAAGAGTAGATGTGACCTTTGGTACCCAAGTTCTTGAGGGTCCTGAAAAGTTAGTTTTCGGAAACCATGCATATATCTTTCTATCTACTAATCTTCTAATTCTACATTGTGGTGAAATATGTCCATGTAATCCACAATAAGTACATATAGCATTCCTATTTATGTTAGGAGCATGTATATGATGTCTATGAGTAGAGTGATGTGGAGTAGCATGATGATATGTAGAGTTAGCATGGTGATGATGTCTATATGTAGAGTGATGTGGAGCAATATGGTGATAATATCAATATGGAGTAGCATGGTGATGATGTCTATATGGAATATCATGGTGATGATGTCTATATGTAGAGTGATGGTGGTTTTGTGCAATATAGTGATGATTGTATCTATGTGTATCATGATGATTCTGTGATAAATATGAATTATTTCTACGTGCATGTGGTTTGTGTGCTTTATGAAAGTGTGTGTATATGTAAGCATGATTATGAGCTACAGGTGGATGACGTAGTTGACTAGTATGAGTAGTGTCATGCTTTGTGTGTGTCTCATGTGATTGGGTTTGAGGTTGAGCAACCTGTTTTCCCAATTTAGTCTCTAATTTCTTAGAGACAGCCTGCAGTTCAGTAACCTTATCATTCAAACCATATATCTTAGTAATAGAAATCTTGTGTCTACTCTTTTCTTCTGTAAGCTCCGTGTTGAGTGCTGTGATTTCTTGTGTTTGTTGTTCAATGCATGCTTCGACATCATGTAAGCTTATTTTAAGCTTAGATACCTCATTTGTGACATCCGTGGGTGAAGTGTCTCTAATGTTATCAAGCAGTAAAGAAAGTCATTGAATTTCGACTTCATGACTTTTGATCTTTTCCTTGGCATATTTATATTTACAAATGACCTTTTTGTGATCATCAAGTAAATCGGTTAAAGCATCGCTAAGTTCATCAAAAGTGAAATCATCAAGATTTTCGTTTGATACCTTGTCGGACGTTGCCATTAGGCACACGTTTGCAGCATCTTGAGGTGAGTCGTTTTCTTCTTCGGAGTCACTAGCTTCGCTTTCATGCAAAATGCTTGTGTTGGCATATTTCTTTGAGGAAGCCTTCTTGTATGGTTTCTCATAGCGGTTGTTCTTCTTTAAGAATGGACAGTCTTTTCGGACGTGTTCCGTCTTCTTGTAACCGTAGCATGTTGGCTCTTCTTCGTCATCTTCTTGTGGTTTCTTCTTTCTTCTGTTGAAGCGAAGGAATTTCTTGAAGTTACGAACAAGGAGAGCTTGATCATCACCTTCCGAGTTGTTGTCATCTATCTCTTCGGAGTCAGTCCTTCATCGGTGAGCTTTGAGGGCGATCTCCTTAGCCTTAGGAGCAGGCTCTTCGAAGTCCTTGAGGTCAAGCTCATGAGTCATCAGCTTTCCCATCAAGGTCTCCATGGACATGGTTATGAGATCACTATGAGATCATTTGTCACTACCACATTTCTAGTATGAGGGTATTTTTTTCATTTTTGGGGTAATTTAAATTTATTAGAATTTATTTGAATTTATGGGAATTTTTAGAAAATATTTTGGAATTGTTTAGACTAGGTTGACTTTGACTAGTTTTGACCCTTGTAGACCAACCTAGGAGCTAATCCTAGTTAGCATGGACTTGGTTAGGTAATATGACTCTAGTCTAACCTAGCCTAATCCTTGGTTTGGTCATTAGACTCTAATTAGCAATAGGAATTAGAAAGTCATAAGTCATGGCTTATGATTTAGAACCTTTATTAATCAAATCAAACCATAGCCTTGTAAGTTGGCCCAAAGCCCAAAGCAATTACCAAATCCTAATCCCTAGACATAGTGGCCGACCACCCTATCATTATTGGGAACATCACCCTATAAGTACTCTCCTAATTTTTAGGGTTGCCTCCTTTTAGGAAAGCTCAAGTTAGAGAACAAGGTTTGTTTCCTACTTCCTTAATCCCTAGATTTCCATTCCTTTTTCCTTTTTCATTCAAATCTCTTCCATTAGGTTCTAATATACCTATTCCTAATGTCATTAAAGTTTCATTTCACTTTGATGTGATTTGAGTGGATTGGGACATCAAGAGAAGAGCTATTGAAAAGGGGATTTTTTTTAAAAGTTCAAGCATAGGTAACTTCCTCATTTCTTCATGAAATTCTGATTTCTTTACACATTTAGGAATCCCTAGGAGTCCCATAAGTGTCTGCATTAGTTTCGTGTCGAGTCCCATAAGTTTCGTGTCCGTTTGGATACGTATCAGAGACCGTCCCTAGGTGTTTGTCGAAATGCCTCAAAGGGCATTTCGATCTCTTTTGTGCAATGGTTTTAAATAGAAAATTAGGTTTTACTATTGCTTATGCATTCCTATTCATCTGAGTGGATTTTTGTGTCGGCTTGTGTCGATTTCGATGCGTGGACACGTACTGCACACGTGCGCGCGCGCTCGGGATTGGATCCCCTGCTGATCGGAGGCCACAGTTACCAGGACACGCCATGTCATCACTTGACACTTGACACATGGGATGTCCTCATGACTGACACGACGTGTATCGAGTCTCAGACCCCTACGTGTCATGTCGGACACGCACGAGCACGTGCATTGTTTTTGTACTGAACTGGGTTCAGTTATTTTAGTGCACTGATACGCTACTCGTATTCGTACTGGACACGTTGTGGACATGAACCAGGGTGCCCGTGTCCTAGCCCTAGTCCTACTCGACCCTGGGACACGAGTGCATGACTCATCGAGTCGTGTCCTGCCTGCACGACTCAGTGTCCTGCCCGTACGAGACTGTCCTATCAGTCTGAATGTAGATGACACTTGTTGTTGGACACTTTGTGTCCACTTTTGTGGACACGAATCACTCTCTCTGACACAAACACTTGCTATATTTTATTTACCAACCTATAATTTCTTATTTTGATTTGTTTTATGTGTTAATTTCTAATTACCCCATTTCGAATTCATGAACATCCTAGTTTTTGTTCCATATTTTATATTTGAACTAGGCAGTCAATTTTACCCATTAAAATGCTGATTAATTATTGGTTTAAAACCCTATAGTAGATCTCCTACTGGTAGTCTAGCTATGTGTCAATTTTGGGTGAATTGCATTGAGGATTGGTTGGGATATGGGGTTTTGAAGTATAACCTGAAAACTGTAATTTCTGAAACTGTGCATTAATCTTCTAATTGTTCCAGATTTTAATATGAACTTTGCCATCAATTTTTACCCATCTAATGCTGTTAAATGTTGGGTTATAGTTCCAAGATTTGTTCACCTATACTTGAGCTACTTGTGTGTCAATTTGGGTGTCGTTTGGTTGAGCATTGGGTTTGTTTTAGAGCTTAAATGATAGGTTATAACTGTTATTTAGAAAACTGTTTTAGACTATTTTTTTTAGTTCTATTATGAGCTATATATGATTTCTATGTGGTATGAAACCTGGGGGAGAAACTGAGCTAAGACTGAAACTATTTTCAGTTTATTTTTCTGTTTTTGTTCACTATTTTTCCTTTGCTGATTTCTGTTCAATAATTCCTTTCCTTTCAGTTTAGTATCACATTTCCCTCACCACTCTCACCCACATTTTCCCTCTCACTCACTGATTTCAGATTCTTCATTCACACAGCCACACACCACAGGACACTCACACCACACTGCCCTCGTATCACTCTATGTACACAGGTTATGTATGCTAACACACATAGGCCCTCTCTCTCTATATACAAATGTATGTATTTATTATCTATATGAATATAATATATGTATGTATAATGTAATGAGTGTATGTATATATATAATATAGTTTGTGTATCATATAGGTATCTAATATAGATATTGGCATTGGGTGTATAGGTCATGTTAGCATATATATATATAAGTATCATATACATACAATTGTGTGTGAACTATATATGTGTATTCTTATATATGTGTGTATGGTTAGATTACACAATATATATCATGAGTGTTAGGGTTTAGATATAGATTTGACTTGTGTATGTTTTAGTGATGGCCTACAGGCATGATATAGCCTATGGCCTGTATGTGAGTCAGTTTGACTAGTGAGCCTAGTTTGGGCTTGTACAGCCTTGTTAGACCTAGAATAGACTTGCTACACTAGAGTAGACTAGTTTAACTTAGTATGGACTAGTTTGACCTAGTTTGACTATAGTTGACCTAGTTTGACTTCTAGGGTTGACCAGAGTTGACCAAGAGTTGACTTTGGCCTAGATTGACCTAGAATCATGTAGAATGCATAGTAGGACTTTATGTTAGCATTTGGACTTGTTGTGACTTATGCTGTTCTGATTAGGAGCCAGACACCACTCCTCGGACAGTACTTTCATATTGGACACTCAAATACCAGGCGAGTACATTCTCTGATCATTTCATATCCTGCTTAGAATTATTTCCTGTATTAAATTACTTTACTTGTACTGTCACGTTGGTCACACGGATTGGTACTATATGGTTCCCTTATTGAGATGTTATCCTTAGGGAGCATCGGGTACTACATGTTCTTTGCGTTTTACTTACATGGCGTATCCCTATGCTTCACTGGTTCTTTGATCACTTATGACATATACTCTTATGATCACAGAGTCTCCTAGAATCTCTTATCCCATTTACTGGGTATCTTAGAATCTCCTAGAATCCCCATTTATGGGACATCCATGTATCACCCTTCGGGGGCCTTTGCATGGAATCATAACATAACCAGGTTGGATCCTTGTGTATCGATTGGGGTACGGGGGAGTAGAAATAAACATGTGAATACTATCCAAGTAGTGTAGTATCAGAATCTCTTCCATAGTGTAGCATCAGAATCTCCTATGCCATTTACATGTCTATATTGTACTCTGACTCACTAGCCACATGTTAGTTCTCTATTTATAGTAGATATTTCTATTACAAGCTTTCTCTCTTTGTTTACATACTGCACTTCTTTCAGTACTTGTATCTTACTTTACTGCATGATTATATCTTCTAACCTGCTATGAACTGTTGAGATGTACTGTACTCGCTCCTGTCCTGACTGGACCTGTTGAAAATATTACAGAGGACGAGGAGGAGACTTTTCTGGATACTTACTACGGGGCAGCCTTAGATGACACTTGCGAGCTGGACCCTCAGGAGGACCCAGCTCTAGGTGAGGACATCACCCCCATTGCCTAGACTAGATTAGTTAGGCTTATCTTATTTTATGTAGTCTTGGGACATGTTCAGCTAGACTTTATTCTGAGTTCTGAGTTGTACATATTATTTCATTCAGTATCTGAGACCATGTACTTCTGAATATTTGCTGGGATTATCTTAGACTACTTTATCATCTATTTATTTCCTTGAGTTCTATTTTATATCGTGCTATCTCTTCCTTAGTTATGATTGAGTTTATTACTGCTATGTCACCCCCATTCGGGGAGTATAAACTGTTTAGAGATATATTGTTAGATGTATGTTGACCTAGGACAGTGTTCTACTGCCGACACTGCGGCGCAGGCTGGACGTACCCACGTCTCGTGCCCTTACTCTAGGGTGTGGGTCGGGTCGTGACATCATTTCCTTCTATGATGGCTGTCACCTTAGGGTTCCAAATCTTTGGTAGCCCCCTAAGTAGCTTGTGAATCTTCTCATGATTTGAATATTGTTTGCCGAACGAAGATAGGGATTGATGATGTCGAGGAATCTTGTTAACATTTGCGTGATCGTCTCATTTGGCTTCATCTTGAAAGCCTCATATTCTTGAGTGAGACGGCTTATCTTCGTTTCCTTGACTTGGGTGGTTCCTTCATGCGTTACTTCTAGAAGTCTCCATACTTCGTGAGAGGTGGTGCATGTTGAGACCCTGTTGAACTCATTCTTGTCTATAGCACAAAATAAAGCATTAATAGCTCTCGCGTCGAGACTTGCCTGTTTCTTCTGTTGGCCCATTGGTCATATGGTCAACCTGATTTTAATAATTGATCAAACTCTGTCTGGATATATGAAGCTAGTCAGGATGTATCCGACTCTTGGACATGATCAAGAACATCTATCTACACAGTTCAAGACCGAAGCGACGTTTGCCTGTTCGAGTCTGTATTTCCTTTAAGCAATGTATTTTTCATTTTATTGAGTCTAGGAATACGTTGTACACCGAGTCGTACTGGCAAATAGGCTATTCTAAAATGTTTTCAAAATACTTTTAAAATGTCCTTTGTTTTGAAAAACTTTCTTTTAAACAAAAGCTTTAAAAAGTTTTTCAAAAAGGTTTTCAAAAATCATCAAAAACTATTTTTTAAAACCTAACCTAACCCTGACAGAACTCGGCCAGAGTTCGGCCAGAGTTCGGTTGGTGGCCGTTTGATTTTTTGAATTCTTCTGAACTTGGTCCTCCTGCAGTTGCAGATTTGACCGAGATTTCCTCATCGAGTTCTGCCCGAATTCTGCCCGAATTCTGTCAGAATTCTGTCTTTGGAATTCCTATAAATAGAGAAGGATTTTGATCATTTCAATTCACTCATTCACTTTCAATCTTCTCTCTATCTAAAGCTTTCAGTCTTCCAAAGAGTTTTCTTGAGATTTAAATTTCAGATCCCAAGTCAATTACAATCCTCTAGTCGATTTGCATGTGCGGTGCGGTCTAGAAGTTTCCGAGAGATTGTAATCAGAAGGCTTGATTGAAGAATACATCTTCACATTTGAAGTTAGACGAGTTCTTCGCATCAAAGCTCGCGTTGTAGAAGTTGTAAGGACTTCGTAAGAAAACTTGCGGTTTTTCCAATAGTGGATTCAACTGGTAGCAAGAGTTCTACCGACTGGATTAGTCCTCAACAGAGGAAAACCAGTATACATCGATGTCTTTGCGTTTGCTTTCTTATCTCTGCCTTTATTTTACTTAGTTGTGAATATTATTCTGTGATCTTGCTTCTAACATTTTTTTAATTAGCAATATTCCGCTGCCAACTCTATTCACCCCCCTTTAGAGTATTGTGCTTTACAATTTCGTTCCTACAATTGGTATCAGAGCGGGTGTTACAGGTAAAGTAAGGTAACATTGCAATTATTTATTCATTTAATTAATTGTTATATAGATCACAGCACAACACATGGCAACTGTGAAATTCACAAGTGAAGGCCAGGCCACAAACAGACCTCTACTGTTTGATGGTACGAACTATACCTATTGGAAAATACGGATGAGTTTCTTCTTGAAATCTCTTGACTTTAATTTATGGTCTATTGTTATTGATGGCTATCAAAAGCCACCTCGTATAAATGTTGATGGAGTTTTAGTTGAAAAGCCCCATAGCAGATATACAGAGGAAAAGAAAAAGGCCAGTCTTGACACACGTGCTATTAACGCTCTATTTTATGCTTTAGAAAGAACTGAATTTAACAGGGTGTCTATCTGCACAACGGCTAATGAAGTGTGGAAGCTACTTGAAGTCACACATGAAGGCACGACTCAAGTCAAAGAATCTAAAGTCAGCAGACTTACTCAAGAGTATGAGGTGTTCAAGATGAAGCCCAACGAAACAGTTACTCAAATGTTCGAAAGATTCTTGGATATTATAAATCCTTTGTCCTCCCTAGGCAAAGAGTACAGTAACCATGAAAAGATTCACAAACTCCTGCGAGCACTTACCAAGAACTGGATTCCAAAGGCTACTGCAATCATTGAAGTGAACGACCTCACAACTATGTCCCTCGAAGTACTCATGGGTAAGCTACTCACTCATGAACTGGAGCTACAAGATTTTGAAGAACCTGCACCAAAGGAGAAGACGATCGCTTTCAAGGCTCAGCACAGAAAAGCTACTGAAGGTGACTCAGACATCAGTAAATCTGATGCTAAAGATCAAGCACTCCTAGCAAGGAAATTCAAGAGATTCATGAGACATGAGAAGAGAGCCAAAGAAAACAACAACAACAACAACTGGTATCAAGATGATGCTGTCTGCTATGGCTGCAAGAAGAAGGGACACATGAAGAAAGATTGTCCTACAAACTCATCATCAAGCAAGAAGAGAAACAGGTATGAAAAAGGAAACCTGAAGAGATCAACATCTAGGAGATATGCCAATACCAGCATGTGGCATAAAAGTGAAGCCAGGGACTCAGAAGACGAACAATCAGAAGACGCTACAAACGTATGCTTTATGGCATCCGATCAGGTGGAACACCTTTCACATGCTAGAAGCAAATGGATCCTCGACAGTGGTTGTTCACGGCATATGACCGGTGACGCTACACTATTTGCAACATTATCGAAGAAAAAGAATAAAGGCTATGTCTCCTTCGGCAATAACTTGAAAGGGTATATTATTGGTATCGGTGATGTTGGTAAGTCTCCCTATCCTGTGATTAAGGATGTCTGTCTTGTTACCGAGTTGAAACATAATCTACTCAGCGTAAGTCATCTAGCTGATCATGGTTATGGAATCAACTTTGGCAAAGATAAATGTATTATAGTTGATAGCTCAACTGGTAGTACTATCTTTGAAGGTATCAGGGAAAACAACATATATGTTTTCTATTTGTTGGAAGAAACTAACATTTTAGGTAGATGATTAATGGCTAACAGCGATGAGAGTCATCTGTGGCATATGAGACTCGGTCACGCAAATATGGACACAATATCAAGATTATCCACAAAGAAGCTAGTGCGCGGTTTACCGGATATTACATTCAAGAAGGATTCGGTATGCAGCCAATGTGAAAAGAATAAAGCTACCAAATCCATATTCAAGTCAGTAAACGCAGTATGTACTACTAGACCTCTACAGTTACTTCATATGGACTTATTTGGTCCTAGCAGTGTTGCTAGCCTCGGAGGTAAGCTTTATGCTTTCGTAATTGTAGATGATTTCTCTAGATACACGTGGGTATACTTCTTGACACGCAAGAATGATGCATTATTCGAATTTGTCGCCTTTTGCAAGAAAGTTCAGAATGAAAAAGGTTACATGATCACTCATATAAGAAGCGATCATGGAGGGGAATTCGAGAATGCAGAGTTTGAGCATTTTTGTGACACACACGGTTTTGTACACGAGTTCTCCTACCCTAGGACTCCACAACAAAATGGAGTTGTGAAACGTAAAAACAGAACTCTAACCGAAATGGCCAGAGTAATGTTAAACTAGTTTAGTCTACCCAAATATTTCTAGGCTGAAGCTGTCAATACAGCTTATTTTGTTCTCAATAGAGTTCTAATTCGACCCAAATAGAAGAAGACTCCATTTGAGTTATGGTTTGATAGAATTCCATCTATTTCATATTTTAGAATATTTGGTTGTAAATGCTTTATTCATAATACAAAAGATAATTTGGTAAAGTTTGACGAAAAGGCCGATGAAGGTATATTTTTAGGTTATGCGGCCAAGAGCAAAGGATACAGAGTCTTTAACAAACGAACCATGATCATCGAAGAGTCAATCAACGTCACTTTTGATGAACTGAATCAAATGACTATCGATGACAATGACGAAGATCCAACTGTACCAAGCTCAACAACAGCTGATTCTCAACCAAGCTCAGCACTAGCTGATCCTTCTAGAGAAGATCTAGGAACCAGCTACCTTCAGAGTCTGCCAAAAAGATTAAAATTCACGGCTGATCATCCAAAGGATTTGGTAATTGGTGATATTACCAAAGGTGTAAGTACTCGTACATCCAGTAGAGATATTATTTCTAGTGTTGCTTTTATTTCACAGCTAGAATCCAAAACTATTGATGAAGCATGTAGTGATAGTTTTTGGATAGATGCTATGCAAGAGGAATTAAACCAATTTGAACGGAATCAAGTTTGGGAACTTGTTTCCAAGCCTATTGATCGTCCGGTCATTGGCACCCGCTGGGTATTCCGAAATAAACTGAACGAGAATGGTTTAGTGACTCGTAATAAGGCTCGACTCGTAGCTCAAGGATATAATCAGGAAGAAGGTATCGACTACGATGAGACTTATGCCCCAGTTACGAGATTAGAATCCATTCGCTTGTTATGTGCATTTGCATGTTTTTATAATTTTAAATTATTTCAAATGGATGTCAAGAGTGCATTTTTAAATAGTTTTATAAAAAAGAAGTTTTTGTAGCACAACCTCCAGGTTTCACAGATTTTAAAAACCTTGATCATGTTTTCAAGTTGAAGAAAGCTTTATACGGTTTGAAACAAGCCCCTCGGGCTTGGTATGATCGTCTAAGCTCTTTTCTACTTGACAACGGTTTTTTCAAAAGGCAAGGTTGACACTACACTTTTTATTAAGTCCTTTAATGGTAAACTTCTTTTAATACAAGTCTATGTAGATGATATCATATTTGGATCTACTGATGAATCTCTGTGTCAAAAATTTTCTAAGTGTATGCAGAATGAGTTTGAGATGAGCATAATGGAAGAGCTGAAATTCTTTCTCGGACTGCAAATCAAACAAACTGACAATGGGACGTTCATAAATCAAGCCATACACAAAAGATTTGCTAAAGAAGTTTGATCTGGACAATGTCAAACCTATTGGCACTCCGATGGCAACTTTAACAAAGCTTGATATTGATGAACAAGGCAAGCCAGTCGACACACGTAAGTATCGAGGTATGATCGGTAGTTTACTTTATTTAACTGCTAGTCGTCCATATATAATGTTTAGTGTTTGCCTGTGTGCAAGTTTTTAAGCAAATCCAAAGGAATCACATCTGTGCGCAGTTAAGCGTATCTTTCGATACCTTAAGGGCACTTCTTCTGTTGGCTCATGGTATCCCAAAACTAAGTCCTTTGACCTTATTGGTTATTCGGATGCAGATTTTGCCGGATACAAAGTTGATAGAAAAAGTACCAGTGGCACATGTCATTTCTTAGGCAAAGCTTTAGTCTCATGGTTTAGTAAAAAAGCAAAATTTTGTAGCCCTATCGACAACAGAGGCTGAGTATATCGCCGCAGGACGTTGTTGTGCTCAGATTTTGTGGATAAAACAAACCTTGGAAGACTATGATTTATTTTATACACATATTCTTATTTTCTGTGATAACACGAGCACTATTAATTTGACTAAGAATCTTGTATGTCATTCTCGTACAAAACATATCGAGATTCGACATCATTTTCTTAGAGATCATCATCAAATGGAGATATTGACCTTGTATACATAGATACTGAGAATCAATTAGATGACATTTTCACAAAACCTCTAGCAGAAGATCGTTTCAATTATTTACGTCGAGAATTAAAAATTTTGGACGTCAATAATATTAATTAATTTTATTTTATGATTTTATTTCAATATGCAAAAACTGTGTTAGAGACAAGCCAATAAAGAGTCTGTCTGTCATCACAACTACGGTTGAAGCGAAGCGGTACTTAAGAGTTTTCCGGTGAACCTCCGCCAGCTGGAACAGTACTCCTACAGCTAATCTGAAACAGTCGCTGTGTAATGATATTTAATCTATAAAATAATATTAATTATATTAATTGGAGGTTGAAATTACTAATCTTTGAATTAAATTTTTGAAATGAGTCAAGGATGATGAGGAGATGTGATGATGATGTATTAGCTGATTTTGAGACTTAGACATTATCTACTGTACACTTGGAAATGCTCCGACATTCTAAGTTTTTTCTATTTTCAGACTTTATTATCAGTATTTTTTTTGAGGACCTGTACTGGATTTGTTTTATCTTTATCTTTATGAGATTCGTACTTTATGATTCACATCTGTTTATTTACTTAGCATTTCTTTATCTGCTTCTCTACTATAAATTGCCTGTGATTTAATTCTTTGTTTATTATAAACTGCCTGCATACAAATACATGCCTGTGATGTCATTCAAATTTTTTTTACTATCATTTATCTAGTTTATTTTTTTGTGTTTTTCCACTGTTTGTTATTTATGCATTGATTGCAGGGGAGTTTTTTTTTCTCTTTTGCAATTATTTTGCTAAATGACAACGGGGGAGAAAAATAAAGATCTAACATTTCTTTTGAGAAAAATAAAGATCTAATATTTCTTTTGAGAAAATGCAGGACATGAACTATTTTTGATTTTATTTCAAGCTTAAATGTTATATCATTCATAGTTTGTCAATTATCAAAATGGAGGAGATTGTTGGCCCATTGGTCATATGGTTAACCTGATTTTAATAATTGATCAAACTCTGTCTGGATATATGAAGCTAGTCAGGATGTATCGGACTCTTGGACATTATCAAGAACAGCTATCTACACAGTTCAAGACCGAAGCGACGTTTGCCTGTTTGAGTCTGTATTTCCTTTAAGCAATGTATTTTTTATTTTATTGAGTCTAGGAATACGTTGTACACCAAGTCGAACTGGCAAATAGGCTATTCTAAAATGTTTTCAAAATACTTTTAAAATGTCCTTTGTTTTGAAAAACATTCTTTTAAACAAAAGCTTTAAAAAGTTTTTCAAAAAGGTTTTCAAAAATCATCAAAAACTATTTTTTAAAACCTAACCTATCCCTGACAGAGTTCGGCCAGAGTTCGGCCAGAGTTCGGTTGGTGGCCGTTTGATTTTTTGAATTCTTCTGAACTTGGTCCTCCTGCAGTTGCGGATTTGACAGAGATTTCCTCATCGAGTTCTGCCCGAATTCTGCCCGAATTCTGTCAGAATTCTGTCTTTGGAATTCCTATAAATAGAGAAGGATTTCGATCATTTCAATTCACTCATTCACTTTCAATCTTCTCTCTATCTAAAGCTTTCAGTCTTCCAAAGAGTTTTCTTGAGCTTTAAATTTCAGATCCCAAGCCAATTACAATCCTCTAGTCGATTTGCCAGTGCGGTACGGTCTAGAAGTTTCTGAGAGATTGTAATCAGAAGGCTTGATTGAAGAATACCTCTTCACATTTGAAGTTGGCCGAGTTCTTCATATCAAAGCTCGCATTGTGGAAGTTGCAAGGACTTTGTAAGAAAACTTGCAGTTTTTCCAATAGTGGATTCAACTGGTAGCAAGAGTTCTACCGACTGGATTAGTCCTCAACAGAGGGAAACCAGTATACATCGCTGTCTTTGCATTTGCTTTCTTATCTCTGCCTTTATTTTACATAGTTGTGAATATTATTCTGTGATCTTGCTGCTAATATTTTTTTAATTAGCAATATTTCGCTGCCAACTCTATTCACCTCCCCTCTAGAGTATTGTGCTTTACGATTTCGTTCCTATATCTTCTCCTCGTCAGAATATTTGTCATGTGGTTTCTCAACGAGATCACCATTGACAACTATCCTGATAGGCTTTTTGGAACCATCGGTGACGATGGTCCACAGGTCGAAGTCTAGCGACTTGAGATAAAAGCTCATTCTTGTTTTCCAATAGGTGTAGTTAGTTCCATCAAATAGGGGAGGCCTATGAGTGGACTGACACTTCACCGTGATTGGAAATCAAGGATTGTGTGGTTGCCATGGATCAGCTCTAGAATGTTAGTCCTTGTTGAGAGAACAGAGCTCTGATACCAATTGAAGAATAGATGGCAACTCTAGAGGGGGGTGAATAGAGTTTATACCGATAATAACCAATAAAAATTAAACTCTTTCACAAGCTGAAAGTAATCAGAGTAAATGCGGAAATAAATAAGGAGCAAGAAAGCATACGCAAACACAGCCGATTTTTAACCTGGTTTCCCTCATGGAGGACTAGTTCAGGCCTGAGAACTCTAGCTCAGGATTAAATCCACTATTTGTGAAATAGTAGTTACACCCCGTGCCTTTTCTTCAGAAGAGCACGTCAACTTCTTACAAAGATCGCAGTGGCGATGCTTGGAATTTTTCAAGCGACTTCTTGAACTCTTGTACAAACTCCTGACTGAAAAGTACTGAGCACTTGAGGCTTAGGGAGCTTGTGGCTAATAGATGAAGAAGGGTATGGCTTGTATTGAGCTTTAGAGAGAAGAGAAGATAATATTGGATGAATGAAAATGAGAGAATTCATGGCCCATTTATAGGATATAAGGTAGGCAGAATTCGGCCAGAATTCTGGTTGAAATTTTCAAAAAATTGGCCGTTGGACAACTTGCAACCAACCAACCCTAAAAATTAGGGTACTGATTTTTAGGAGGCAGAGTTCGGCCCGAACTCTGTCTCCATAGCACAGAATAGGTCATGGGTCCAATTGGCTTATTTTGGATATGTGTGGAGCTATTGGATTTGGGTATGGTTATAGGCTAAGACTCAGATGCTCAGTACAGCTCAGTTTATATAGGTCTAGACTCAATAAAATTGTAAAAGTACAGACTCAAAATAACTTGTATTGCAAATCCGAGCTGTCGTCTGACTTGAAATGGAAGTAGTCTTCATGTGTCGTATTGAATTATCACAAGTATCATGTAGTCAATTATATCAATATTTGGTTGACTGTGATTTTGTGTCAACATTATCTTCGGGCAGAATAAAAATTGCTCATGTGCATCCGGTGTTGTAATAAACCTATGCACGTGTCCCATCAATCAAGCTTCCTATCAACTCCAGATGACGGCTAGGATTGCCTAAAAGAGGCTGACTATATCCAAATTGTCGCACAAAATAGCTTGGTAGATAAGGCTCCAGGTAGGTGTGGTTGCTATTCCTGAGCACCAGATGAGAGGGCCAAATAGACTGGAGCCAACGAAATGCCCCAGTGGTCAAGCTAGTAGTGTGTGCTCCCTCATCTACTAATGTGTCCCCCGCATTGCCACTACCAGATGGAGGGGATATTCTGAAGAACTCGTAGTTCTGAAGGAAGCTCAAAGCCATTCTACAAGCAGGCATTCCAATGACGGCCTAGTTTGCCTCACGGAGTCTTCGAAGAAAGGCGTCTCCTGCCAAAGAGTCTGCCACCAGCCCGGTAATCATCAATTTGGGGCAGTGTAGCACCATCCATCCCATCAAGTAATTAAAAAGTAGTTCGGTCCTAGCGAAGTCTGTTCTATATTCTGAGGTTACCGCGTTTTCAATAAAATCTCGTAGACCTCGTTGGATGGCGCAAACTATTACAAGAAGCAGGGCAAGCCGGTGTCCAAATGCCAGCTTTACAGCTGGAAGTATCATACTCCGACTCATCCTATCGATTGACCCTGAACCACCAGGGACTACATAGTCGCGGATCCAGAACATCAGAAAACTTGTCAGCACAGCTTTCTCTGACAACTTAAACTCAGCTTGTCGAAAGAAGTGATAAATCGAGGAATTTCCCTCAGGATCATCACTATCATCAGTATTTGCTGCCCCGTGATCTGTCATCATTTCCTCTATCTTGGACTTCGTCAGGGGCTTGCAAATTGAAAGGAGGCTGGACCTTCTCCTTCTTCTTTAATAAAAATATATCCCGTCCAAGATATTGTATGGCTGCCCTTCTTTGTAATCTTGTGACAGATGAGGAAGTGATACAATAACTCCTTATACACGTCCATCATCTCGGAGTTTTCTCTCTCCAGGTCCAAGAGTTCTTCATCACAAAGGATATATTCTTCGTACGACTCTGTTCCCCATGGAAGCTTCGATATCTCCTATATCTCATGATGAGCCAGACCCATCTCCTCGCCCGGAGTGAAGAAGGTACCTATGTAATGATTGTACAACTCCGCTAAAAAGACAAACATAGGCTAATTTATCTTTATGCCATATTGAGTGGCTCTAATGGCATAAAAAAGGCCGGCAGCCTTCAGGGTGGCTTCATAGGTTGAAAGCACCCATTCAGTAAGGTCACTGCAAAAAGAAACGGGGTACCTTCAACCTTCCATCCGCAGCTTCCCTACAGGATACGACCTATTCTTCGACATCATCAGATTAGAAAGGGTGTCAGCATCATAAGGATGAAGGTCGGTCGAAATATAGTTTATTACGGCACCAGGGTACAGCCCCCTTCTGGAATAGGACGTGGAGCCCTTGACACACTTAAAAGTGTCTTTCTTTCGATCATCGGAGTTAAAGTGTATATTTCCGAAGACAACCCCATGAAGTTTAGTGGTTAGGTTCCATTTTATCTGTCTCTGTACAGCTAGATCGGTGAACACCGACAGAGGATATTGGCGATCCACGGAAGGCAACCATATCCTTAGGTTGTTCAACCTGACCACCAGTGGGACTTTTAGGCGTATCATCTCGCCGTCCTCAAACACCAGGCTATCGCCAAACAAGAAGTATGGTCTCTTAAAGCTCCGTGCCCCTCCGAGCAAGAACTTCTCATCATTTATCATCCGTTTTAGGACTATCTTATCTTGTTCAAGCATAGCAATCATTCGAACTGAAGGTTGGTTCGGGCTGATCTTAACCTGAACATTCCTAATCATGGTAGTGACGAGACTTGAACCAAGAGCTTGGTGAGCAGAGCTGAGAGGAATTCCACCGAGTTTCGGGATGACCATGTCAACTGCAAAGACAGAGGAAAATGTCAGACATAGAATCTACAAAAAAAACTAAGTACCGAAAAATTTCTATGCGCCTAGTTTCTATGCGCCCAAACAGCCTGTAGGCGCATAAGAATTTTCAAAGACAAAAGTGTTCTGTATGGTGCATGATACACAACAAGTGTATGGGCACATATATCTGTGGGAGCATAAGAATGCTAGACAGAGGTATTTTGCTTTGGGAGCATATCAATGGTTGTGTACTCAAGCAGAGAGAAGTCCGAGCATTGCAAATTAACGCTCAAGACTTTTTTTTAAAGCATATCCTCACCCAAAATGGGGTTTTGGACTAGCGGAGACGTTGTCGAAGGAGGAGAACCGCCCGGTGCAGCCTTCTTGCCCTTCGCGGACTTCTTGATAGCCTTGGAAGACATGTTCTTCCAGAAAAGAAATGAAAAGTCTCTTGGAAAGTTTTTAGAAAAATAGATAGGAGAATGAATTTTCTCTCTCCTTAAAACCTATTTACATGCAAGAACTTGAAATTATGCACCCACATGGTCTATGCGCCCACGCAAAGACTTGTTCTTTGTACACTATGCGCCTACTATTCTGGTGATATGGACTATGCGTAGACATCGCATAAAGAGTGGACCTCTTCAAATTCCATTCCAATGAATCTGTCGGTTCGAATTTTCGAGGAAGATCTCAATAGCCATCTTTGACAGCCTGGCAAAATCTATGTGCCTAAAGAGATGGTTTGTTATGCGCCCACAGAGCCATACAAGACAGTTTTCCTTGCTTCTTTCAAAGTATTTCGAACTCGTTCGAGTATCAAAAACTTTGAAGGGGCTCTTGTAGAAGCATGAAAATATCTACACTATGCGCCTGTAAACCCTCTTTCCGAAATTTTGGAAAATAGTTTTAAATTAATTCTTTGAATTAATTTGGGGAATTTGTAGAATTTTATAAACTTTAATTAAATAGTTGTTACGGTGGCATACTTTAAGTCATGGTTGAGTTTTGGAATACAAGATGACCAGGAATCATGGTACGGATTGTGCAGTGACGTGCTTTGACTAGTGTATTGGCCATGGTAGGGAAGGTAGAGCCATATGTGTCCTAACAAGGAAAATCAGAACAAGTTGCGACTTGACCCTATTAATAAATAAATTAGTTAATCAATAATATTAATGACTTGTAGGAGACCCAGTTGTACCAAACTAGTCAGGACTGGGTCCGAACCAACCCAAGCCTATATAGTTATGTGTTACGTCCAGAGACATTCATGTAGATGTATATATATTGTACGGCTATATATTTCATGTTTCATGATTAATAGGATAAATAAATAAATTTTGATTAAATAATATATAAATATATATATATATATATATATATATATATATATATATATATATATAAAATATATATATATATATATTTATATATATATATATATATATATATATATATATATATATATATATATATATATATATATATATATATATAAATATATATATATATGTATATATATTAATATATATATATATATATATATATGTATATGTATATGTATATATGTATTGTCCCCATAAAATATATGGTATAATTATAGTATATATGCATTACATATATATATATATATATATATATATATATAAAATATATATATATATATATATATATATATATATATATATATATATATATATATATATATATATATATATATATATATTTATATATATATATATATATATATATATATATATATATATATACATGGAATTTTATATGCACATGTGTATTATACCTTCTAGAAAAATATTTATATTTTCTTTCGTATATATAAATAGATATATGTTATGTTTAATTTGGTTACTAGTTTAAAATAGTTTTTTTATATATTTTCTTTTTTTATTAATAGATTTTATTTATATAAATTTCTATAAATACTTCTTATATTTAATTTAAGTTTGTGTACATAAAAATATTATTTTACATGTGTACGTTCGTATATATGTGTGTGTGTCAATACATATACATACTAAGCTATATTTATACATGATATAAAAGAATTAATAAACAAAACGAATAACAATGAGAATAAAAACAAACCCACAAAAATTCAAGCCCAGCCGAGCCCAACCCATAACAAAAGCCTCACAATGAGAACGCGACCCCTTGCGGTATGTACAGCCAAAAGCAAGCCGATATGTATATATGAATTGGGAGATCGAGAGAAAGAGAGGGAAACCCTAGCCGACACCTAACAACAACCCTAACCAACACCCCACGACCTCCCTGCCACCCAGGCGAGCCTCCCCGTTGCAGCACAGCCGCCGGTCACCGGCCAAGGCCGCGACAACGCACAACCAGAACAGCATCCGCAGCGGTAGCAGAAACAACAGCAACCGCAAACGCATAATTTTTGTGGCGTGGTTCTCGACCATTCAGTGATCATTTTGCGTGCCATCTTCGCAGGTACATACACAACATATACGACTTCAATCACCTTCAATTAGCTCAAAATTATACGCCCTAGGTTGCATGATATATCGACCCAAAGTCGAACCAAAATTGTTCAAAAATCAAAACAGAGAATTAGGCGAATAACCCAACTTGGAAGCCATTTTTTCGTCAGGATATTCGTTATTCACGAAAACTACCTGAACAAACTTTTAGACAACATAACCGAGATGGAGATCCCATTATTGGTTTTAATTCTAGTTATTTTCACAGCAATAGATTTCAGTTTGAAAAGCACGAAAAACAGTTTTCTAAAACAGTAAATTTCAATAAAAACTCTCCGATACGACGTACGTCCCGCCAAATCGGGCGACGTGGCCATGAATCGAAAGCATCAAAAGGTGCGTATCGACTTCGTGGACGTGTGGGCTTTGACGGAATTCAAATTGGTTGCGTGGGCACGACGAATTTGATGCGTATCCGTCAAAATTTATCGTATCGACCTCTTTGCAAAAACCCTAATTACTTTATGAACGTTCGTCAGATCGAGACAAAACATGCGACAACAGGACCATATTATTTTTCTGTTCCTGTATGCCATGTTTGGTTCGATTCTGAGACTGTTGATCGGATCGCCATTTTGTGGGTCCTACGATCCGACGCAACGGGCAATTTTGTGCATGGTTCGCCGAAATCTAATTTTGGACATACAGTTGGGTTTATATCATCAAAACGAATTCGTAGACATGTAGTTTTACGACTTTGAGACCATTAACTCTGATACGCTTTTCGGTGCAAAGCGGATCCAACGACGGACATCGTTTTGGTCCGAAATAACTATTTTGCCTCTATGTCCAGAATTGGACTTATGGGTAGGCTATCCTAGCTAATTTGACTATTCTGAGAATGTTGGTAACATCTATTTCAGCTTTCGGATACAGTTGTGAGATTTGGACTTTATGGATTACCAGTTGACGGTATATTATTGGTTCTTCGTGCTACCACCAGGCAAGTATACCTTGCCTGCCTCTACAATTTAATCACATGCATATTCCTATTATTATCTAGTTTTACTAGTTGATTATTGACATATGATTTTTACATCATGCATTTTACTATATATATATATATATATATATATATAGTCCTTGTTCATAGTTAGCTTGTAGTTCATATTGGATTTGTTCTCCAGTGCATCTTGACTGAATCATGTCATGTCATCACATGTACTTCGACTGAGTCGCATCGTGTCATAGAAGGAATAAGTCATAACGGAACTGTTGTACTTTGAATTCTTGAAGCTAACCTGCAAGTCCACACTAGGGGCGATGGTTAGTAGTTATTTGTACCTTGATTCCTGAAGCTAACCTGTGAGTCCACACTAGGGGCGAGGGTTAGTAGTTACCTGTCCACACCTGCGAGCGCACAATAGGGGTGAGGGTTAGTAGTTGTTCAAACCTGCGAGTCCACACTAGGGGTGAGGGTTTGAGTATCCGATTGATTATACGTTGACATCGTGACATTGTGTTCTCTTATTCTCCTCCTACAGTTTGTTTATGTGTAGTGGTTCTCCCAGTCGTGTGTAGTCATATTTTCGTGTTGATTGGTCTTTTCCTGTTTATATCCTATATTTACTTTAGTGTATGAAAAACTGTTAGATAGGCATATTTTTATGTATCTTGCTATGTCCCCTGAGGACCTGATGATCTCTTCAGGTTTAGCGATTGTACAGAGTTAGTTAGCAGAGCATGATGGTATATGATTATGATACACATGTAGGATCCAAGTATTGATATTACATTTATTATCCGTTCGTGGTTTCATTCCTTTTCATGATATATACTGCTTGTTAGCTTACTTTATAGACTCTTGTTATTTTTCGGAGTCTGTTCGGACATGTATGCTAGTAGGCTGCAGACCATGAAACATAATTGTTCATTCCTTGTTTATATTACTCTTGCGGATTGAGATAGAGATTAACCTACCATATTACCATGCTCTTGACAGCGTTTGTTATGAGCCCATATGTAACGAAGTGTTATGCGCCCACATAATTTCTCCACAGGTGGGCAAATAGTTGTGCCTAAGACAGAACAACTCTACGAATCGATCAACATTCACGACCAGTCATGGGCCGAGGCATGCAGCCACGTCAGTCCCCATGAGCAGTCATGCACCGAAGCATGCGACCACGTCAACCCCACAATCTACCCACGATCATCCAATTTTTTATATGCCTACGTCCTATGCGTCCAAAGGGACACTATGCACCTACAATGAGATCAGTACATTCTCCACCTGTGTGCATAACAGTCGTTTTAGTACAAAACAACTATAAATAGAGGACATATGCCTCTTCAAATGAGCAGAACATAGAGCATTTCAGAGCCAAATTGCTGTCCTTCTTGCCAGTGAGCCGAGAGTTAGCAATTTTCTTAGGTTTTCTCCCACTTTTGTAAATTGGAGTGTCAATGAAGTAAAGGAGCAACTGCTGCTCGATCTCCATTATCCCATTTCCCAGAAATCTTTTTATACTCAGGAATTCTGAGTACATGATCTCTCAGGTGTACTCGATTTCTGGTGCCTTGTGCTAATAAGAAAAGACAGTAATTCTTCTCTTTTTTGTAAGTGTCCTACAGTGATGTTATGCTGGATAGTGAGATTATTAGGAATTGTAATTGGATACCCTGGTGGAAAATCATAGAGTCAGGTGATGACTCAGATGAGTCAGATGATTTTATTGGATAAATAGATTTGGTAAAAGAATGTTGTTGATTAGAACATTTACCGATAATTGCGATTGATTAGATAAAAATTTATATATGGCTATTATAATTATGTTGATAATTTGAAAGTTCTTAGAAAATATTGTCAGTAATTCGAATGAATATGAGAAATCTATGCTTTTACCCTAAGGGTGTAATAGATCTTCACCAAGGGGTAGAATCAGTGAAGTATGAGTTTGTGCTCGATGACATGGATAGTCGTTGCATGTGTGCACTTATGTTCGAGGATTGATTGCATCACAAAAGTGTAGGACCGTTGAGCAGCTCTAGAGGGGGTGAATATAGTGTGTGCATTTGCAGCAAAAAATATCACCAATTAAAAATTTAGACTATAACTTATATACTATGGCAGGTAAACGCAAATGACAGTAAATGAATTGAAGTAAAGTAAGAGTCAAGAAGATCAAACTTAGTGACACAACGATATATACTGGTTTCAATTTGAGAGGAATAGTCCAGTCTTGAATACTCTTGCTCATTATTAATCCATTATGGCACAAGCTAATTGAGAGCTTACAACCTTTAAAATACCGTGCTTGGCAACAAGCGCACGACCGACTCCAGAGGGCGAATTGAAAAGTGGAACATTTTTTTAATGTTGTCTTCGATACAACTCTTCAACACCAAACTGTAGATTTAAAAAATGTACTGGCTTGGCTAAAAGTAGTATAGGCTTGATTTGAATGTGTAGCTCGTAGAAAATACTTTAGGAATGAATAGAGAAGAGAAGATTGAATGAATAAGTGATTTGAAAATGTGAAAGTTCTCCTCTATTTATAGTACTTTTATTAACCGAATTCGGACAGAGTTCGGATGCAGAAATCTCGCATTCGAACGTTGGATGCGGATATCAAGGGAATTGAAAAAGAAGTTGAAACATTCCTGACCGAACTCGGGCCGAGTTCTTGCCGAGTTCTGCCAGAGTTCTGAAAAAACTGTTTGGGTCATTTTGATGGGTTTTGGACTTTTTAGTATGTGGAGTTTTGGATAAAAAATTGTAGATAGAAAGGCTATACTTGTGTGGATTGAAAATAGCTAAGTCAGTACCAATACGATCAATCTTACATAATTTTCTAGACTCAAATAAATATAAAAATACAGAAGAAATATGTAAGAACCAATAGCCCTTTGATGACATCATTTTTCTGACATTTGAGCAGACATGAAGACACCTTTTTTCTTGACGGCAGTTGTCAAAAGATACACAGATCTAAAAATCTGAATACCTTTCGGGGGCTTCGCCCTCGAACCCCTACGGGAGGTGTTTCACGCTCGACTCCTGTCAGCTGACGGGGCAGCGGAACCCCCGAGTGCGTGGCCCCAGATTGGTCGTTGGGCGGTTCAGAGAAATCTCCTTGTATAACGCTGTCTTTGGCACATCATTAATTTTTCTTTGCATATGTCCTGATTTGATCACGCTTACTGTTTGTCCGCAAGTACATGTTAGACAAACAAAGTAGTAACAGTATGATAAATTTAATGAACAATAAGGCAATGCTAAGTTTAAGCGGCAATATTATAGTGACTGTATGTTTGTTAGTGACATCATTAAGTTAAACTTAATCAATTAGCCTTATTCAAAAGTATGATATAATCATTGGGCTAACAATCACTCCATGTTTGATTAGGGCAAATTGGTTAAGTTTAATATAAATACGATAGATGCAATGTATCACTGATAAACATAAAATATGAGAATATTGTGTGGTAACTTAAACTTATTCTCTCTCGTTGATATGATAAAAAAAATATGCTCTTTTGCAATAAAATATAAAATAAAATCCATCATAATAGAAGGAAGATAGAAATAATCATGAACAACGATCAGGGTTCAAACCTAAATCTGACTTCAAATAAATAGTTTACCAAATAGAAATCCAAAATGACATTCGGAACACAATATGATAAATAAATGTAACTATAGTTTTGAAAGAGACCCATAAAGGATTTTAAAACGTAAAGACTAGTAAAAATCAATCATTGGTCATAAATAATCCATGAGGACTAAAAATTCGCAGATCTAGTAAAAATTAATTTTTTACAATGATCACAAAAAATATGATTCGTACTTTGCCCATACAAAGTAATTAATCACTTCCATAAAGAGTATAATCATTAAAAAATCAAAATAGATATACTACAATCTATTACATACCCAAGTTCATGCATTTGAACTTAATTACCTTAGCATAATATATGGATATCCATTAAATAAACATGAATGTAAAGAAGACAAAATACTTGAGAAAGAGAAATTCAGTCGATTTGAATGCTCTCTCGCAACGTATGACTAATCTAAATATAAATAATCATGAACTTTGAGATAAAATCTCGATAAGAAAAGCAAAATCATTTATGCTCAAAAAAATTATCAATAAGGATAATTAAATATATTTGACAAGATATCTTTTTAAAAACCATATAAAATGAGAGAATCAAGAAGAAATAATAATCATATATTCTCTCATAAAAATATTCACAAGTCAAAATATCATGAACACAGTCGATAAACATTAACTAACAGACGATAGGTCCATGATTGAACTAGGTATACCACATATTAAGGGAAAAAATTGAATCGAAACAATTAGTTTGCTTCTCCATAAAATATGTATATCTAGTTGAAAAATAAATTATATGCAAAGTTAGATAAAAAAAATTACAAGAAGTGAGGGATAAATGAGATATGCATCTTTCTTCCCTTTTATCAATGCATATAAAGTCCCAAACTTAAAATAAAATACCATCTTTAGGCAAGTAAAATAGACATCTACTAATCAAACTCTTAAGGATGAATAAATAAAATATATTTCCAATTAAAAATATTGAAATAATAAATATGATTTCAAGACAGTAAAGGATTTTTGAAAACTATCTTAATAATAACATTCGAGTACCGAACAAATTCAAAATAACAGAGAAAATTCAAAAGACGTTTGAATATGAAATTTATTATGAAAAGCTGTATTAATAAATGTTCGAATGCGTCCGTTTAGTCCTCAAACTTACAGCTGATGATTCGAATTTTTGTATCATGAAAACAACTTTAATAAAAGAATCCACTAATCATAAATAGCCTATTTTGATCAAATAAAACATGATTAGATAAATGCCCAAATAAATAGTATTATAGATATATGGCAAGTCAGGGGAAGAATTGATTTGAAACAATTTACTCTCCCTTTACATGGGTATATCCAAACTTATTAATATTGACAGATTTAAATTACCGAAAAATATTCAGAAGTAGGAAACTAATTCATCAAAATATTAGGACTTCTTATCAAAGTTTATGTCTTCCCTTTTAAAATCTTAGCACGGTGTGTAACTGATAACCGAAGGCTTAAAGAAAAAAAAACGTTTTGAGAGAGAGAAATTAAATATGGCTGACTTCTCCCCCGCCAAGAATTACTGCTATAGGCAGTTATTAACTTGAATAAGAAGAGAATATTAAAAGCTTGATAAAATGTGTATCATGAGTATCACGTAAACGCTAATGAACATATCATAAGAATATAATACTCAATTGATAGTCACAAGATCAAATCAAGTCTGAATATAGAATAGTGTGACAGAAAAATGATATCTCATAAGTTGACAATCATTAAATAATATTATCCATTAAAGTTAAAATCCAAAGTCCATCAGATAACAATTACAAATTAGACCTCAATAAAAATTTAGTTTATAAAGCATTTGATCAATCTTGGGTTAGCTGTAGAGGCCGATTCCCAGCTAGCGGTAATCTGAAGGCACTTGACACCGTATCGCTTAGGCTTTTACGACTTGTTGACAAAAGGACCCTTTCGACGTGTACCCAAAATAAATATCTTCTTAATAATTGAAGATTTAAGAAGAATTAATGCAATATGAAATCAACTATATTATATGGAATTCAAAAATCTCAAAACAATGTAGCATACATTACAAGATATATCAATTACATATATCCATAGGTGCTACAAAATCATTGGGTAACAATAAATATAAGATAGCAAATATTCAAAGAAGAATATATCAAGATCAAGGTACTAAAATATGTTTTTCAAAAGTTTTTATAGTGCACTATAGAGATAAATATATCATATTAGTGTGCATTAATAAACGAGGTAAAAATAAAAACAAGATAAAGCAAATGGTCTTGTGCTTCTTAAAAGAACACTCACAAATAATCATGAGCAAGACATTAATAAATATTTCTTCCCAAAATCCTAACTTAAAAATATAAAACAAACTAACATCAAAAGTTAGGAGACTACTAATATATATATATATATATATATATATATATATATATATATATATACATGAAATAATTCAAATATTATAGATTAAATAAGAGTCATGTATCCAAAATGTCAACCAAAAAGCCATGAAAAACATCATTAAGAGGGGCTTTAAGGAAGAAGCTAACAAAGAGAAGAACATAAATTTGTTCAAAATAATCAATAGCTAAAGTATGAGGTAAGCACAAGTTTGAAGATAACAAGTATAATTAAATACTTTTTAAAATAATATACAACTTGAGCTGAACTCATATGCCCCTATAAAGATCTTTATACAAAAATATATATTAATATAAGAAATATATGAGCAATATATTCATGTATCGGTAATAAGCATTGAATTTTATCATAAGATCAAAAACATGTATAAATATGCTTTATTAGGCATAGATGTAACTGATTCATAAGAAGTTAATCAAAATAAAATATGAGAATCAACAATGAATATATTATGCAAGCACAAGATTAACATAAAGTATATGTATATACTTTTCATGTAAAAGGAGACTTATGTTATACATACATGCTTACAAAATATCGAATAAAGTAAATATGACATGTTAATAACAAATCGGTAAGAAGTAACAATTTCAAAAATATTAAAGACGGAGAGTAAAAAACGCATTAACTCAAAATTAAAAACATAAGCTCGTATGGACTAAAGTGGTATGTATGATTCATAGATAAAAACTAAGAGTAAAGAGCATACATAGATAAATATGTCACACTAATGAAAATTTAGTAAAAGACTATTTAGTACGAACTAAATATTTAAGCTAAAAAACTAGTCATGCTAGGATTATATCTCACATTGATTTAAACAATAAACAACTAAGAGATATCAATGAGATCTAATAACAATAAATAAATAAGAATATGCCAGATTATATAAATAAAACCATTTAAGAAAAATCAATTTGCATGTTACCAAAGTGGCCCTAGTAGACTTATGTTGGTGCAATTGTTTGAAAGTTGACCTTTGTAGCTTTCCAATCACTAATATGTTCTACGGTTCTATAGTTCAGCATAAGCAGCTCCACCTGAAATATTAGGAGAAGACTTTGGTATCCAATACTTGGATCCACATTTTATTAGCATTGGGAACCCATTTGTACAAGTTCATACCAACTAGCTTTCTAATCTGGCAACGATTAGAAATGTGTCCATTCATACCACAATAATGACAGAAAGTATTAGCATTAGTGCTATGGGTAACAGTATGAGTATGTGCAGTGGCATGATATGATATATGTTGATACTTGTAATATAAGACATGGTTATGTGAAGCTTTAGATTAGCTTTGCTTGCTTCCTTTGTAAAAGACCTGTCGTGTATGACTTTGTGATGTGTCATGCGTCTTGTGTTAGACGGAGTCATAGGTTGTACTAGCTGCTTTTCTAATCTAATCTTCAACTTTTAGTGATTGTGCAAGCCTAATTATACTTAGCAGTTAAATAATCTATTTTCAGTGTAGGAATGCTATATATATTTTTCTCTACTTCTTAAGCTTCATTGAGTTTTGCATGCTCTTGTGTCATCATATTAATGCATTCTTGAGCATCATGCAGATTCAGCAAAACCATGGATAGCTCATCTGTGTTACTAGCAGTGGTAGTGTCTCTAATCTCATTAAGGAGAGAGGACATCCTTTCATTCTCCAGCTGAAATATCTTAATCACTTTTCGAGACTGCTTATACTTATCTAATACTTTCCTGTGTTCATCAAATTGATCATTGAAAGTATCAGATAACTCATCATAAGAAAATTCACTTTTTTTATAAAAACTATTTTGTACCTCGTTGGATAATGTCATCGAGCATGTCTCTCTTCTTCTTCGTAATCGCCTGCTTCACTTTTATACAATATGCTCGTGCTAGCGTACTTGTGAGATGACGATCTTCATTCATTTGATCATTCATAACGATTCTCATTTTTAGCAGTACAATAATCCTCTTTGATGTGTCCTGTCTTGTTGTAGGTGTAACATACAAGCTCTTCTTCATATAAGGGTTTGTGATGTACCTTAAATCCTAATGTCGTTATACAGATATTTACATCATTATGAGGACTATCCTCTTTTCTGGAGTCGCTAGCTTTGCTTTCGTACCTGCACTCATAAGTAGCATCAAGAAGTTTTCAAATTTTATGAGATATTGTACAAGTAGTAATAAGATTGAATATATTTATGTCTACAGCATAATAAAAAGCATGCATTCCTTTTACATCAAGGCTAGCTAACTTCTTTTCTTCCTTCGTGTAACTATAATACGGTTTGTTAATAATAGAGAAAGTGAAAAAAGAGGTTATAGTAGGATTTTTGTAGCCATTGATGACAATTGACCATAAGTCAAAGTCTAGAGACTTCAGGTACAAGCTCATCCGTGTTTTCTAGTATGTATAGTTAGTTTCATCTAATAGCAGGAGTCTACTTATGGACTATCCTTCACCTACGAATATTGATTTCATGGCTGCCACATGCAAACTCTAGTGTGTTATGTATAAGTATAACCCACTCGAATACCAATTATAGGACCGTTGAGCACCTCTTGAGGGGTGAATAGAGCGTGTGCATATACAACAAAAAATATTACCTATTAAAAATTTAAACTATAACTTATATACTATGGTAGGTAAACGCAAATGATAGTAAATGAATTACAGTAAAGTAAGAGTCAAGAAGATCAAACTCAGTGACACAGCAATATATACTAGTTTTCCTCTGAGAGGGCTAGTCCAGTCTCGAGTACTCTTGCTCGATGTTAATCCAATATGGTTCAAGCAAATTAAGAGCTTGTAACTCTTACAACACCGTACTTGGTGAAGAACGCATGACCGACTCCAGAGGGCGATTTGAAAACGTAAAACATTTTCTTAATGTAGCCTTCAAAACAACTCTTCAATACCAAACTCTAGATTAAACAAAAATTTTACTGGCTTGGCTAAGAGTAGTATTGGCTTGATTTTAATGTGTAGATCATAGAAAATACTTTAGGAATGAATAGGGAAGAGAAGATTGAATAAATGAGTGAATGAGTGATTTAAAAATATCAAAGTTCTTCTCTATTTACAGTATTTTTATTGACCGAAATTGGGCAGAGATTGGATGTCGAAATCTTGCATTCGAACGTTGGATGCAGATATCAAGAAAATTCAAAAAGAAGTTGAAACTAGCATGACTGAACTCGGGCTGAACTCGAGCCGAGTTTAGCCTGAGTTTTGACAGAACTGTTTGGGCCATTTTGATGGGTTTTGGGGTTTTTAGTATGTGGAATTTTAGATATAAATTTGCTGATAGGAAGGCTATATATTTGTGGACTAAAAATAGCTAAGTCACTATCGATCTGATCAATCTTACATATTTTTTAGACTCAAATAAAGATAAATATATAGAAGAAATATTTAAAACTAATAGCCCTTTGATGACGCATTTTTCCTGACATTTGAGTATACTTGAAGATGCCTTTTTCCTTAACGATATTTGTCCAAAGATACACATATCTGGAAATCTAAATACCTTTCGGGGGCTTCGATCTTGAACCCCCATAAGGGGTGCTGCCCCCTCGACCCCTGTCCGCTGACCTGGCAGAACCCTCGAGTGCGAGGCCAGGAATAGGTCATTGGACAGTTCAGAAAAATCTTCTTGTATAACACCGTCTTTAGCCCATCACTAATTCTTTATTGCATATGTCCTGGTTTGATCATGCTTACAGTTTATCTACAAGTACATGTTAGACGAACAAAGCAGTAACAATATGATAAATTTAATGAACAGTAGGACAATGCTAAGTTTAAGTAGCAACATTACAGTGATTGCATGTTTGTTAGTGACATTATTATGTCAAACATAATCAATTAGCCATATTAAAAAATATGATATAATCATTGGGCTAACAAAAAGTAGCAAGTAATGGCTCTGAATACTTACGTTGTGTAGAGAATAGTTAATTGAAATATGAATCGGATTTGATAGGAATTAATTACTTTACCTTGCTATATGAATGTTCATTTTAGATTTTGGTGAATGGAAAACAAATGAGATTAAGGATTACAAAATGTGTTGGATAATGTCGGTGGATGATGTGACGGTATGGATGACTGTCGGTTGGAATATCGACTATGGATTACAATTTAGCGATACAATTTTATCATACAGACTAAAATAATATGATTGTTAATATTGGCAGATCTATAACACGATTATATGATCGAATGGTAAAATGTAGACAATTGTTGACTTTGAGATTGAATATAAAATTCTTTATTAGAATGATTTTGCAATACAAATAAATTGATGGTTAATAGGTTCGAAGATTTTGTTGTGACTCTATCAGAATGAATATCGATACAATAAAAGTAGATAATTTACTGACAAAATTGAATGGAAATATAATGATGGAATTGATGACCCTTGAATAGTAGACCTCGATGTATGTATCAATGTGGATACGAAGAAATTGGAAATAAAATTGGATTGCCGGGAAATAGTATATCGGATTAGGATTTAGATGGTAATGTTGCAAGATCAATCTTAATCGATTGTTGAGTAAGTCTAGAATGAGCCTCTATGAGAGTTAGTTCCTTCAGGATGGCCATGGCTTGATAGACTTGACCCTAAATATCGTATGCTGCATAAGCAAGTGTCAACATAATCGACAATAGACTTTAGTTGTTCAAATTGAGTTTATACCTATAGGTTCGAATAGACTCCTTTGGAACCGTCGGTTGATTATCGGCCCTATGAATAAGAAATTATTATGGTCCCTAGTAGCCGTCCATTCTAGTGGATTCACCTAAATGATTAGGTTTAGCTATCGATATAGCTAGCCTTAGAGACTTGACCGAATAATATGGTGACCATTGCCGACTAATAGGATGACCCTTTTGGTATTGAAAGAGAGATGGTGATGAGTATGATTAAGGAGTATATACTGCAACGAGAGCCTCAGAGATATTTAAAAATTGGGTAGTACTGTGATGGCCTCAGTTAGAACGGTAAATATGGAATGATTGAATTAGATGTATCGAAAAGTGTATCTAGGAATTTAATTTCCCCTTAAAGATGAAATTGATTGCTCATGGCAGAATTGACGGATAGGTATCTAATGTCGGTTAGCTAGAGTAATATAGACTACTATGTGTCGAGTTGAAAAGATGGATTGTTAATCAGAAGTTTGAGTGGTGATTTCATAATCAGAAAAGAAAAATTAAGATATGGCACTATGGGATAGATGTTGTGTTGGATGGAATGTTGCATGAAAATTGTGTTCTTTGCTCGAGTAATTGATAATAAGTGACCCTCGGATTAGATCTTTTTTGGATGAACTGCCTATGTAGAAAATGTTGATGGATTCGAAAAGATGTTTAACAATTGGAAATTTTGTGGGATAAGTCATGATACACAATGTGAATTGAAATCAAGTAACAGGTAGTTACATTCATAATTTGATTGAATAACAAGATAAACGGATTGAGACATTGCGATAAGATGTTGGAGTACTTAAAAGAGATGAAAGGATTGGTATTGAGATCTGAAGAATAAAATTTCATCTTGATTATTGTGAACTTTTAATTTGGTTGGATTTAAGTTAGACCCTTGGTTCCAATATTCGAATTATTTTCCTTGGGTGCATAACTTATCTGGCTAGTCCCTGATGTTAAATGTTTGTCGCTTAAAAGATGATTATCGTGACAAAATAAATGAAGAATAAGTAATTTAAAGGATGCTTAAAGACTTTAAGAATAACTAGACCAAAATTTGATA
This sequence comes from Iris pallida, assembly GCA_029216955.1. NCBI lineage: Eukaryota > Viridiplantae > Streptophyta > Magnoliopsida > Asparagales > Iridaceae > Iris > Iris pallida. The sequence goes on from JANAVB010009200.1 coordinate 30,178,073, forward strand.
TTTAATGAGTGCAAGTCGAGTTGGAAAGAAAGTTACACATGTAGTTTATTGAACCACACTAACATGCATATATTTTGAGGATGCCTAAAATATGTGTATGAATCCAAATGAAGTGGTAGGCTACGACCAAGGAAGAACTGTAAGGAGAATTGTGGTGAATCAATGAGAAGTACAAGTTTTTTAAATGAGAAAGATGGATTGAATCATTAATATGTAAATCTGTGCGGCAGGATCAGAATTTCAAATTATTGACTGTATCGAATTAGAATATTGAAATGAAGTTAAATGAAAAACGTATTATGACTAAGTGAATTAGTAGAATGAGTTGTTCTCTTAAGTTTTGATGACAAAACTACTGCTCTTCGCGGAGGTATTTAGTTGGCATGTTGGATGCGATCAGTATGTTGGACCGTAACTTGTGTTGGAAATCAAAAAAATTAAGAACGATAAGGACTCTCTAAGTTGGCTTGATTAGATGAGTTATGAAACATGGCCCTATGGTGTGACTATGTCAAGTAGGGAATATCATGCTTCATGTCAAATAATGTCCAGAGGACCCGTTGAGCATATATGTGATCAGACCATGAAGCCCCTTTTTGTGCAAGTGAGTGGAATTGTCCCTTCTCCTCTACTCCTTCATGCTTAATAAAATAGATTATTATGTTTCTACGTTATGTCCCTAAATGTCCCATGCTTTAGTTGTTGAAATAGTAGAGATGCTTATGCGGAGAATTATTGAGATGAATAACACATGAACTTGAATACCACTATGAATCACAAATTAGAAGTGAATTGATCATGTTGCTCATGTTTAATGCTTCTAAATAAATATAACACTTGAATAATGAACTGTTTATGAATATTGTTCAAATGAATCACACATGATCGTTGTACTGCTAATATGAATCACATACGAGAAATAAATTATTATCACAATAAGAGAAATTTCAAGAAATGGTAGATCTATTCACTCTATCAATAATCGAGCCGGATCTGGTATATCATAGGGGATTTGTCTTTTCTATTGATTCCTATGGGTTGGATCAAAAAATTCTTGAATGAGGTATTCAACTCCAGAACCCCCCTTTGGAGGAGAAGGATGGATTGTTAGTGTGGATGATTTAGAAGATATACCAGAAGCAGTTATAGATGCGATAACGAAACTTTGTAAGAAGATATCTCGAGAAATCCTTGAAGATAGAACTGTCTTAACTGAAAAATTTGACACAAAATGCTACTTGTCCCTATGAAAAAGAAATGAGATAAGAAACGTTGAAATGTTAAGATAAATCTAGCAATATGAAATGATAAGGCTTGGAAATGGTAAGATCACCAAGTGGAATGATAGAAACAATGAGAATGATAGAGTCATTGAATATGGCTTGAATGACAAAAAGATGAAAACGTTGGCTAATTTACTTCTAATATTTTACCATGCAATTATGTTCACGATCGAGTCGAACGCATTCGCATGGTCACAGACAACTTGTGCAAAAGGTTTCATATGTGTTTCCTCGGATGGTATGACTAGGGCACTAGGACCTATCCGACCCGGGGGAAAACATAAGCGTTCTTTGAGGAAATACGGTATCGGGACATTCATTGATCCTAGCTACCTTCTACGAATGGTGAGTCGCATACCCTATGAAGTCCTATATGGCAAAGAGTCCTAAATAGTGAAGTAACACCAGTAGGCATGTGGTCAGGATGCATGCTAACAATTATCTTATACAGGTGGTAAGTATGTTATATATCGTGTATTTATGTAGGTATGAGAAAGTCGACCAATTGTAAGAATTACTAGAAAGTTATATAGTTATTAACATGTTAATTCAACCTTACTACTTAACATGTTAAACCCAATATTGCTACAATGTTGTGAATACTATTATAACATGCTAATATGCTTCATTATGGTACTTAAAATGAATTGTAAACTGACATTAGGCCCAAATAGAAAGATTATCTTAGTAATTTCTTTCTCACGTGACTACTTAGTATTGGTTTAGACGAGTGGGCTAGTTCTGCTAGCAAGTACATGACAATTTACTTACCCATGTTGTGGGCATTCTTTTTAAGTGCTCGTGCTTGGAAAGTTCAGTATGCAAAGATTGGCATAATCCATCCCGAGGCATCAAAGATTTGTTGGGCATGCAGAAGCTCTTCCTATAAAAAAATAATATCTTCTGTTTATAAAGGACCTAATGTATGGAACTTTGTATATCTGTTGTAATAGTGAGTTGTAAGCCAAGTCGGCATATCATATTGTAAGTCAGTGTGATAAGTTCAAATGTAAGCCTAGTTGGCAGGTGTTTAAGTTGGCTATCAAGAGTAATTTGAGTTGTGTTGTAAGGTTTGTATTCTACTCATGCATTGTATTTTATTCCAATTATCAATAAAAGAAACATATTTCTACATATCTTATTGCGACATCAAGTTATGTGCTTATTTTTGTTGCTATGAATCAATAAAGTGTTTGATTCAATAAGAGAGATGTGTCCTTATTATCTTTATTTTCTTATGACACTACGATGTGTTCCTACTATGAAGACTATCACTTTGCACCGACTTTAATTTGTACAATTGCAATTTAGACTTGTACGGTATCATGCCTAAGCGAGGACGATCGGTCCCTAGAGATAAAAGCAAGTACGAATGACTCTGTGGAATCGTGGCATGACAAAAGGAGACATTGGAAGAAGTGAGTATCAACTTCTTAAGGAATGGTTGGATTTTGAGGGAGCGTAATCATACATTTGTGATGCTGGTTCCAAAGAAGGATGGGGCATCGAATCTGGTAGACTTTCGACTGTTGTGTGATGTAACTACTTGTGCACGCTTATTACTCATCTCATGTGCTGGCATATGGAGACTATTATGTAGGGGCTTGTGTTGCCTAACAAAGTTGCTTTGTAAAGTGGAGGAGCATAGCTAGAAATAGCTTATTGGCCCACGATATGATTTGGGACTTCAGCAAGCTTGGGATGAGAAAGCTTGTATTAAACTTTCCTTATAAAAGCGTAAAAATGGTTAACAGGGATTTTGTCTGCCATATTATTCTTGTTATGGGTTTTCACAAGCATTGGATCAACAAAGTAAGAGAAATATATATCCATGATAACTATTTTGGTGCTTATTAATGGCCAATTATATGGCTTTTTTAAGAGCAATCATGGACTGTGATAGGGTGATAATTTATCTCCTTATTTATTTACGTTGGTTATGGAATATTTTACATGCATATTGGATTTTGCAGTTTATTATTGAGCCATTCTCCCACTCTATGGACAAGTGAATACGTATGTATCCTATTTGATATATGCAAATGACTTCTTGATGTTTTTAACACCCACATTGGAAGGATTCAAGACAGTTTTAGGGATCATGAAGGAGATTGGGAAGCTATCTGGGCTTCGACTCAATAGGGACAATAGTGGAAGAAGACACAGATACAGTGCACATACTACTCTGTGTCATTATCCTGCGAAAGTACGAGTTAGATATGGTCTATTTGGTGCATGCATG
>JANAVB010009200.1:30186597-30236625 GCA_029216955.1 Iris pallida
TGACCCTTAACGCAAGCATGGAAGTAACTAGTATTTTTATCCCATTCGCTATCCTATTTGAGCCTGGCTTTCTGCTTCCAGAAATTGGTTTCAACTTTTAAACAAAATTTAAGAATGGCTTTGGCAAGGTTAAGGGATGTTCTTGTGGCTCGTAAATCTTTTATCAAATATAGAGCCTCGGCTCGAGTGACATCATCTTCGGCAGTACGAACGGTTTGGAAAATATCTCCAAAAGCCTGCTTGCTCCAAGTGGTGAGAGATTTTTTGGTAGCTTTGAGTTTGTTGGCCACACGAATGAGGGGATCGGGGGAGTCGGTCCTGGACCAAGCGTTTTCTATAATCCCTATGAATTGGGGGTGGTGGCACCAAAATTCCAGGAAAGTAAATTTTTTCTTGATCTAGTTTAAGTTACGATTGATTTCGATGAGGAGGGGTGCATGGTCGGATTCGGTGGCGTTAAGGTTCGCGAGGTTGGATGTGATGCACATGTCTTTCCATTGAGTGTTAATGAGGGCTCGGTCCAATCGAGAGTATTGCCTGCGATCACCTTTCTGCATGTTACACCAGGTGAATGCGCTGTCGGTGAACTGTAGATGAGACAGGTAAGCATTAAAGATAAAGTTATTGAAATCTAGCATGGCTGTCGGGGGAGGAGTTCTGCCTCCCGCCCTATCATCTCTGCAAGTGACTGTATTGAAATCTTCAACACACAGCCATGGAGGGAAAGAGGTGCCAGATATCGTGTCGAGGAGGTCCTTCCAGAGTTGCTTGCGTTCAATGATGTCTCAGCTATCGTGGATAGCAGAGAGAAGAGCACGCTTCGGGAGAGTGGGGTACTTTAACCAACACGATAAAGCTTGCGTGGTGTCTTGCACAATGCTGATATCAACTTTAGAGTTGTAAAGGATCCATATGTCATGTCTGCCAGTGACGGCAGAGTGAAATCCCAGCTGTAGCTGAATCGATTTGAGTCTGTTAGGGGAGATTTTGGGTTCTAAGATAATAAGGATGTCAATTTTATGAATATTCTTGAGGCTGCATAATCTCCTCAAGGTACATTTATTGGCTAGGCCTCTAACATTCTAGAAAAGGATGTTAGGCATTTGACTTGTTTGGTTGTTGGTGTTTGAGGAGTTTTACGGCTGACCTGGTGGTCATTGCCCTGGACTCGTTGTTTCCTTTAGTACTCTATCTTTTGTTGGCTGCTAGCTTGTCATGGTTTTGCTTCTGAGGAGTGCCCGTGGGTGCTTCTTCTGTATTGTGGATCTTTGATTCTTTGTTTGGGCTCGTCGGTGATCCTAAGTTAGTTGATGGGGCAAAAGCTCCTGCGTCTATGGCTTGCCGACAACGGATTACTTGCTCGGGTCCGATGATGGCCAGATCTTCAGCCTGAATGTGTCTCTGTGATTGACTCTTCCGGAGTTCGGTGCCCTCCGTGAAGCTGCATGAGATGGGTTTGTTGTGGTCTGTCCTCTCTTCTTTTCTCTGATCTTTGTTGTCGGGAGTGGTGTTACCTTGTAGGTTAGCCTCACTGGTGATGTGGGGGGTGAGAGGTTGCTTTCTTGGTTGGTGTTAGCTGTGCTAGTGTGTGCTTCTTCCAGTTGGGTGTTTTCTTCGTTCGCCAGAGCCTCGAACCTGTTGTTGGTGTTGACGTAGGTGCTTTTAGAGGTGGTGGGCAAACTTTTCTGGCCGCCAATATTATTGGAAGTCTAGATCGATTTTGGGCTAGCATCAAATCTGATATGCGAGTTGGTGGGAGGTAAAAGGGGGGAGGAGGAGGAAAGAGGGAGGGGGGAGGGAGCTTTGATCCTAAATCCTTTTAGAGTTGTGCTCCTTTGGTGCCAGCTTGTCGTTCAACTCTGGGTATGCTTTGTAGCAATACTTGATCAGATGCCCTCTCTTTTTACAGTGATTGCAGTATATGACATTGTTATCATAAAGGATTGGCTGTGAGTGGATCTTATTTCCTAGCTCAATGTTGGTGGATTTAGGGTGTTCTTTGGAGACGTCTAGCTCCATACAAAATTTAGCATAATTAGCTCTGGTCAGATTTCTTGATTCTTCTGCCATTGCTACGAAAGTGCCGAAGGAGTTGACAATCCTTTTCAAAGCTGCTGGTATGAAACAAATCAGTGATGGGTTGGGGAGGGTAACCCATACGGACACAAAAGGTGAATCTTCTAGGGGGTTAAGATTCTGGGACCATCTGACCACTGTCATGACTTTGGAGTCTATTTTGTTAGGTTACCGGGACTGGATAATCTTTTGATCTATGGCTGAGGATAAGTGGAGAAGAATGTTTTTGGGGTCCAGGAGAGCCACGCGATAATCCGATGTAAGGCTCCATTTGGCGACGTCTTCCTGAACTCGGGCCAGCTTGGGACATCCTGAGGGGAATCTCAACACAAACGTAGAGGAGAATCTCCCATAAAGCGTCTCCTGGTCCGCAAAGGAAAACAAAATCGATAGTGATTGACCTACCTTTGGAGTGGGGTATTCGATATCGGGAAGAGAGATATCTGGAGGATGGGTTGATTCTGGGCCAAATGGTCGGGTCTAACTATGTCAGCGAACGAGGAGCCTGCCTGAGAACCCAGGGCCGAGGGGGGTGCCCCTCGCCAGGGAAGAGCGTTAGGGCCAGGGGGAAGCTGCACCGCTGGAGGAGGCCAGCGAAGGGGGGCTACAAGAGGAAGGGGGGCCTGAGGGGCCAGATGGGGTGGGCGCATAGGAGAGCTAGAAAAGGGCGCATAATGAGCTATGCTAGGGGGGCACATAGGAAGTGTGGAAGATTGAAGGCGCATGAAGGGAGAGCTAGGGAGGATGGTGGGAGGCACAATGGATGAACGGGAGGATGAGAGCCGCTGCTATGCGCACAAAGGGTTGGGCGCATAGTGGGGTCTACAGAAGGGGGAGATTGAGGGTCATGCATGCTCAAAGGGATGCTGACCCAGATGGCACATACCTCTGTGGAAGGGAGGGGTGCATAGGAGGTGCAATGCTAGCAAGCATCTGCATCCCGGAGGGGAGAGGGTGGACAGGGCGGGAAAGAGGTGATTTCAAATTTTGAAAAGGGGAAACAGTGGAGGTGGTAACGGCCGAGGACGGAGGCGAGACCGGAGGAACGCCCGGCGCGGCCAAGAATGGGAGGCGCCACAGCAGAGACGACAGGGAGAGGATCTCCAACCGGACAGAGCTGGTCGGCAGTCCAGGGAGCAACCAACCCGGCGTCGCCAGGCCTACTGGAAGGGGGATGAGAGGGGCCGGAAGACATCTGCGTCGAGACTAGAAGAAGAGGGAGGAGCGAGGAGGCCGGAGGGGGGACGCGACCCAGCTAACGTCGGGCGGTCCTGTGCAGCGAGCCGAGGGGAGGGGGAGGGCTCGGAAGGAAGGAGAAGGGGGAGCGAAAAAAGTTCCATATATTTCATCCTATATATATATATATTCATTAATGGCACAGTTCCTCATGCGGATGATCCACCTGTAAATAATTCGTTGGCCCTAACTTCTCCGGAGAAGAATGCAGCCACTCATATCGATGCTCTCACCTCCACTCCTCCAAATGTTACTGAAGATCCATCAACTTTAGAAGCAGGCAAAATTCGGTCCTAGGCAAACATTATAGACGTGGACGAAGTGGCTGGAATTCGGGAGCAACTGGGCAGCGGCGAGACGGCGGAGGTGAATGCCTCTACAGGTGCGACGGTGATGATGCAGCCGGGCAGCGAAGTTGAGACAGGGCTCATACAGAAGGACTTGGCCAGGATGAGAAGTCCTTATCGGCAGGTGACCACACTACCGATGCGGTAGAAAGGAACCGCCTTCCGCTCCCCAAAGGCGACAAAAAAAATGACAGTGCCCCCAGCTGACACTAGGCTCCTCAGATCAGCCACTAAATCCACACAAGCTTCCTCCCCCTCATCATTTAATGATTAAGCTTCTATCTTGGAATACCAGAGGTATAGCTTCTCCTATGGCTTTTAAAAGACTTAAGTCTCTTTGTAGATCTCATACAATTCCTGTAGTCATCATCATTGAACCAAAAGTGAAGGCTGAAAAGTTGCTTGCCTATCAACTAAAGCTTGGTTTCCAGAGCTCTTTCTGTAACCATGAGGGCAACACATGGATCATGGCTAGGCATGATTTCGTTCTGACAGCTGTCGACTCAGGTGATCAATGCCTCTCTTTGACTCTAGAGAGCCCTTTGTTGCCTTCTTTGGCCCTTCTTTCGGCTGTGCATGGCAGTAATACTAAAGAAGGTAGGAGATGTCTTTGGGAACAGTTGCTACACGTACATCAGAGGAACAACTTGCCATAGTTGCTTAGTGGGGATTTCAATGCAGTCAGTAGTAGCAACGAGAAGTTTGGCAAGATTCCTCCTTGCTCTGTATCTACTAAGGAATTCATGGACATCCAAGTGGCGGCGGGCATGGTTGACATTCCCTAATCTGGGAAATGTTTTACGTAGGTAGACAGGCAATATGGACACATAAGCAAGGATCTCGACTCGACAGGGTCCTTTTCGACTCTAACTTTTTGGATTAGGCCCTCTCTCTTTTGTGTCTCATCTGAGTAGGAAAGAATCCGACCATGCTCCCATGCTCCTTACTCTTGCTAAAGAAAAGTCGGACTCGCAAAGGCCCTTTCACTTTCTAGATTTCTGGAAAGACCATGACGACTTTCATAGTACTGTGTTGGCGGCAAGGGGTTCGGTTGATCATGCAAATAGTTTGGTTAAATTGTGATTGGGCTTGGCTGCCACCAGAAAAGCCTTGTCGGGGTGGAGTAGAGCTGCCTTTGGTGATATTTTCCAAGAAGTTAAGAAGGCCGAGGACAAAGTTACAGCTTTGGAGGTGGATTATGAAGCCAATCCTTCTCTTCGTGCGCAATGGCTTGAAGCGAGGGCTCATCTTAAACAAAGGCTCCGTATTGAGGATGCCAATTGGAAGCAGAAGGCTCGGCTTAAGTAGGGGATAGACGGTGATAGGATTTCAAAATTCTATCATTCCTGTATTTCATCTAAACAACATCGTCTTCACATTCATTCTCTTCTTTCTACGACTGGGTCTAATCTCCTCAAACTGGAAGAGATTCAACACGAGGCTAATGACTATTATAGTAAGGTATTTCTGTAGCCTCCTCTTACTATTAATGATGACTACCTCTCCTCTATTCCTTGTATTATTACAGATGAGGATAATATATATCTCTGTGCTAAACCTTCTATTTTGGAGCTATTCGACACTGTTAAGTTTATGGATCCCCATAGTGCCTCAGGTCCTGATAGATTTATCGATTATGTTGGCATATCGTTGGGGAGGACATCTTAGCAGCAGTCCATTTGTTCATGGATGAATTTGCATTGCCTAAGTCCATTACTAGTACATTCATTCTTCCAATTTCGAAGGTCAAGAACCCTCATTCTCTCCATGAATATAGGCCGATTAGTCTCTGTAATTTTGTCAACAAAATCATTTCTAAATTACTCTCTAGAAGATTGGTGGAGATCCTTCCTCGCATCGTTTCTGCGGAGCAAAGTAGTTTTGTTAAAGAAAGGGAAATCATTGATAATATCATCTTAGCACAAGAAATGGCCTCAGATTTGGAGCATAAACATTGTGGAGGCAACGCTATCGTCAAATTAGACATGAGCAAGGCTTATGATCGTACCAATTGGACATTCTTGCTAAGGGTTTTGAAGAAATTTGGGTTTTCGGTTGAATAGAGAGATATGATCTTGCACCATATAGATACTGTTTGGTTTTCCACTCTCATAAATGGAAGAGCGTCAGGTTATTTTCATGGATTTTGAAAATTGCGACAGGGAGATCCTATTTCGCCAGCTCTATTTATTATTGCTGCAGAGGCACTGAGCAGAAGTCTCATCAATCTCAACTCTACTGTGGGCTGTAAAGGGTACTACTCGCTTAGTGGCTGTCCCAGATTCTTGCATCTGTCCTATGCAGTTGACGTAGTTATCTTCTCAGGTCCGGATCTCAACTCCTTACACAAACTGATGCAGGTCATCCATTCATATAAAATTAACTCGGGACAAAAAGTGAACTACAGTAAATATGCCATGATTTTATCGTCCAAAAGTCCCCCCTGCCGCTTAGCACAAATCCAGAAGATTACTAGATTTGAAATGAAACAACCCCCTCTACTATATCTGGCTTGTCCCCTTATAGTGGGCAGAAGAAATACTGCAATGTACGAGGAGGGGGGAAGGTGCTCCTGGGGACCATCTCCTTCAGGTTCTTTCAGTAGTCATTCGGCTTGGAATCACACTAGAATTCAGTTTAACCGAGAACCTTTATATAATAATGCATGGAACAAATGTCTCCCTACGAAGTGGTCAGTACTTCTTTGGCGAATATTGATGAATAACCTCCCAACTGATGATTCGATCCAGAAATTAGGCTACTCCATTGCATCCGCATGTCACTGCTGCTCGCTTCGGGATACAGAGTCGATCAACCATATATTCAGTGAAGGAGAATTCGCTACTGATGTTTGGGGACACTTCCAATCAGCTATTGGCGTTCGGGTTAGGGATGTGGATATAAGGAGAAGGCTTAAATAATGGTGGCACGGTAGGAATAAACATGTTAAGCAAATCGTTGTCGGAGCGATCTGTTGGTTGTTGTGGAAAAATCGTAACAAGTAGAGATATGAGGGCTACTCCTACAACTCCGTGCAGCTTGTGGCAGACGCGACGAGGAAGATCAAAAAGGTTTTGATTAAATGTAGACATGCTACTATCCCGGATTGCTTCTAGAATGGGATGTTTGTGTCCCTGTGCTCAGTTTTTTGAAACTCCTCCAAATTAGATTTATATATATATATATATATATATATATATATATATATATATATATATATATATATATATATATATATATATTTATAGTTAGATGAAGGCTGTCTCGAACTTGTAATATGAGTTTTTACTCATCTTTTGTAACCTGAGTTGGTACTCACTTTATCATCAATAAAATCCTAGTGTTCTTATATATATTTATATATTTTTTTTTATATATATTTATATATATATATATATATATATATATATATATATATATATATATATTTTATATATATATATATATATATATTTATATATATATATATATATATATATATATATATAATATATATATATATATATATATATATATACATAATATATATATATATATATATATATATATATATATATATTAAAATATATATATATATATATATATTAAAATATATATATATATATATATATATATATATATATATATATATATATAATATATATTTTTTCCCCACGTCCGCAGACCCCTTCTCCCCCCTTCCCCCTTCCGAAGCTCCCCGTCCGTGCGAGCGAGGTCGCCCGGCCAGTCCCCCCTCCGACCACCGTCGTCAATGTTTGCCGCCCCGCAAGCGTCGTCTGGGCTGTCAGAGCGACGACCGCCCCCGGAAAGAGCGCCGCCCACCGCCGCTGCCAGCTTGGATCCCCGCTCACCTAGCGTTGGTTGGCGCTCCCTCGGCCAGGCTGGTCCCGAGGCTGCGGTGGCCGCCAATCGGACTTCCCGCCCTCGTCGGAGCAGTTAGCCTATTATACCAGTCTGCTCTCGGTGGAGATCCCGCCCTCCGTGGTGAGGCTCCGCCACTGTGGTGCACCTCCCGGCGTCAGCCCCCCTTCAGATCCCCTTATGGACTTTTTGTGATCTTCTCCACTGGAGCCCCTGGGCCGTCTACCGCCCAGCGATCTAATTCGAATGTTCAAAATTTGAATCTCGTGGTCCCGTAAGCGCCCCCTCATCTCGGGGAGCCATGCGCCCTCATGGCGCCGCGTGTATGTGCCCCACCCGACCGAACGGGAGGATGCGCCCCACCCGTGGGTCTATGCGCCCACCTTTTTGGTCGGGGGCCAGCAGCCTTCTGCGTCCAGCGCTCTGGATTATGCTCCTGGGTTGGACGTCGGGTTGCTCGCAGCCGAGTCGTATGCACCCTTTATCCCCTCCCTCCAGTAGTCATCAGCCCCCTCTCCGCCAGCTCAGGAGAGTCTTTTGTGGCTGTCTTCGCACCATCAGGGCCTATTCTGGCACTTTCCTCCGTTATCGGTCCTGCGAAAGCCCGGCCCCCATGCGCCCAGCCTGCTTCCTCCCCCAGCCCCTGGCAGGCGTTCAGGCACCCGACTCAGAGGTTCCCCCCTCTGCTACTTTCCCAATTGCAGCTCCCTCCCGTTCGAAGTATCTTTGGGACACATCGGTGTTTCCCTAACCCGTGTCCCGAGCCCCTCCACAGCTCCTCCCCCTAATCGGTCTTTTGTCGATGTTCTTCGCCCGGATCGGACGTCGCAGCTGCCCTCCCATCTTCTGGTGTCGAGCTCCCTGAGCTTGAATTTTCCACACTACCTTAAGGAGAACACATCAGCGTGTCATTCTCCACCGCATAAATTCACTCTCTCTCCTCTACCTTTTCAATATCATTCGTGCTGAAATTACAATCAGGATGCCCCAAGCTCCCGGTTGCGCAGGAAGCCACAGCTGGTTGGGGTCTTTCCTTCCCTTATAAGGTCGCTCCGGTAGATTCCAAGCACCTATTCCTCCACCTCTTTTCTGAATCGGACTGCTCACTAGTTTGGGCTAAGAGAACTACCTCCATTGGAGCTCACACCATCAAAATCGCAAAATGGTCCCCTAGCTTCAATTTTAAGGCCGACTCTAAGATTATCTCCACATGGATTACTCTACCACAACTCCCCCTGGTCTGTTTCGCCCCCGCGACAATCAAGAGTATTGATAGTTCATTTGGGAAACTCGTCGCTAATGCCGACGAAATCCGCCATCTATCAAAAGGCAACTAAGCCAAGATATGTGTAGAGATCGAACTATCCACCGAACCCCCATCCTTTATTCAGCTATAGTTGGGAGGGAGGACACACCTACAAGCGCTGGAGTACGACAACAATGTCAATTCTACTCACACTGCCAGATTAGAGGCCACTTATCGAAGTAGTACTTCAAATCTCATCCCGAGCTCAAAAAGAAACCACCTCCAAGAAACCTCCCCCAGAAGATCACCAACCCCCCAAAACATCTCACTCCTACAGGCCCTATTCTCCCTCGCCTCAATATACACTCCTATTTTGCTGAGAGTAACAGCTCCCCCAGACTTCCACAACCCACAGCGGAGCACAGCATCACAACCCCAGCTAAGACATCCGGCATCACCCTCTTCAACAGATTTGACATCCTGAGCCCCCCTCCAGAGGGAGAACCCACCCCTTTTCTCCCGAAAATCGGAGGAGCGCGGGCTGTCGAGCCTCCCGCTATATCTCATCGCGAAGGAGACCTCTCTGAGAAAGCCTCGGATGATTCCGGTGAAGGTAGGCCAGAGACTACCCATTCGGAAGACCTTACTGAGAAAGCCCCAGTAGATGCCGGCGATACGAGGCTAGAGACCACCCATCAGGAAGAAGATACCCTCACCCCTTCGCCCCTTCCGGAAGTGGGAGAGCGGTCGCCAGACCTCGAGTATGAAGCACGGATCTGTCAAGCTGAGGATGCGGGCTTTCTTAACCACAATAACCCCTTCAGTGCGCTCACCAAGATCGAATCAGAACTTGCTATCTCGTTGGAGAACGTTCAAGAGATAGGAGTCCCGGAAATAGACACCACTGTGCCTAATTCGGGCCCTTCTTCTCACCAAAATAAAAAAAAAGAAAAAGATTGTAAGAGCCAGAAGCCGACGGTCATGACCACCCGGTCAGCTTCAAAGCTCAACCCAACTCCCAATAGCCATCATGAGAACGCTTAATATCCTGACTTGGAACGTCAGAGGGCTTGCCAACAAACCGACCAAGAGAAGATTGACCTCCCTCATCAAAATCCATCGGATTTACATTCTCGTCATCATTGAACCCAAAATACAACAGAAAAACCTCAAAGCAACCCAAATGCAACTCGGCTTCCAGAATGCCATTGTCGGGTGTCATGACATTTGGATTCTCCTCTCCAACGAATGATCGTTCGGCACCGTCCTTGACTCTATTCAGACGCTGTCCTACTGGGTGGAACACCCTGCCCTCCCTTCCAGATCCCTCATCTCTGCCGTCCACGATAGCTGCGACTTCGTCGAACGAAAACAACTCTGGACCACCCTGACGGAGATCCACAGCTCCTTTAACACCCTTCCATGGTTGTGTATCGGGGACTTCAACACTATCTCGAACAGATAGGAGAAGATGAGGTTCGGCCCTCCCTACCAACCAGCGATGAACAATTTTAACTCCTTCATCTATCAGTCCAACTTACAACCTCTTCCCTTCTCCGGGAACTCCTTTATATGGTGCAACATGCAAGAAGGAGCTCGCCGCCAATACTTTTGCTTGGATCGAGCATTCGTCGACACCCGATGGAACGACATGAACCTCATTTCCAACCTTTCCCACCTCAACACCACAGAATCAGACCACTCCCCCCTCCTCATCTAAGTCAGCACCGGCAACAATCATATTAAAAAACCCTTCAGATTCCTGGATCTAGGGAGACATCACCCTCAGTTCCACAACATTATAGAGTCCGCATGGAACTCTGCCTCTAACCCGGACCCCATTATCAGAATGGCCGTTAAACTCAAGGCTACCAAGCATGCCTTTGCCTCATGGAGTAAACTCGCTTTCGGGAACATTTTCCAGGAGATCAAGACCGCGGAGGATGACCTCACTCGTGCCGAAATCTGTTTTGCCACTGGCGGATCCTCCGAGAACCATGCTACCCAACATCTCAACAAAGCCATCCTCAAATCGCACCTCAAAGTGGAGACGGAATTCTGGAGGCAGAAAGCCAGAGTGAATTGGAACAATGAAGGCGATAGAAACTTTGCGTTCTTCTACGCATGTGTTGTGGGACGCAGGCATCAGCTATCCCTTCATCTAATATCCGACGATAATGACACAATTCTTAAAGACCAACAGTCTATCCAGGAGGCCGCTACCAACTTTTACTCCAAACTCTTCACCAAAGACATCGTAACCAAAGACGATAGCTTCCTAGCTAAGGTGCCTCTTTTGATTGAGGATCAGGATAATGATCGTCTGGCTATCCCCCCATCCGCGGAAGAAGTGAAGGCTGCAGTGTTGGACCTTGATGAACACAGTGCGCCTGGCCCAGACGGATTCTCGGTAGTATTCTTTAGGTCCTGCTAGAATATCATCTATAATGATGTGATTGAGGCCGCTATCGTCTTTTTCCAAGGCGCGCAATCCCCCAAGTCTATATCCCGGGCCAACCTTATCCTCATCCCCCAAAAAGATAATCCAAAGACATTCAAAGATTTTAGACCTATCAGCCTTTGCACGTTTACCAACAAAATCATATCCAAGATCGTCGCCTCGAGGATGATCCATATCCTCCCCAGGATAATCTTCGAGGAGCAAAGCAGATTCGTCACCGGCCAGAATATCACAGACAACATCCTATTAGCCCAGGAGATGAATACTTGCATGAAATTCCCGTCGAGAGGGGGGAATATTGCCATCAAGCTTGATATATAGAAGGCATACGACCGTCTTGACTGGCAATTCTTAATCTGGGTCCTTCGGGTGTTCGGATTCTCCGAAACTTGGATAGACATCATATACAGATCTATCAGCGCCTCTTGGTTCTCCACTGTCATCAACTGTCAGGCCAATGGTTTTTTCAAAGCCAGCCGTAGAGTGCGCCAAGGAGACCCCCTTTCCTCCACCATATTCATCATCACTGCTGAAGCTCTTAGCAGAAATCTCAATGACATGGCCAATATCCCCAGATTCAATCACTTCCACACTACCACGGGATGCCCCCTCATTACACATCTGGCATATGCAGATGACATCCTTATCTTCTCCGCTGGCGATGTTGGCTCGGTGGAGGTGGTCTGCAATACACTCGACAAATACACTAAATGCTCCGGTCAGAAGATCAATCTTACCAAAAGCGTCATATACACCCACCATAAAGCGAACAGGAACTACTCTGCCACCCTCACCTCCTTCCCAACAGAATATCCTCCTTTTACCTACCTGGGATGCCCATTGGTTTACGACAGATCCAATTCTACCATTTTCAGCGGGCTCATCAGCAAGATCAGGAATATGATCGAGGGCTGGCACAACGCCACACTTTCTCCGGGGGCAAAACTATTCTCATCATGCACGTTCTATCTTCCATCCCAATCTACACCCTGGCCGTCTGCTTCCCGCCTGCAAAGGTTGTGTCATCTCTGGAGAATCTATTCGCTAAATTTTTCTAGGGGCACCAAGAAGGTAAAGACAAGCACCACTGGGCCAGCTGGGATACGATGGCCAAACCTACGAACGAAGAGGGCCTTGGTTTCGCCAAAGTACGGAACATCGTGGATGCCTACTCTATAAAACTGTGGTGGAAGATTCGATCACATAAATCCATCTTGACGCGCTTCATGAAAGCCAGATACTTCCTTCACGAAATCCATCTTGACGCGCTTCATGAAAGCCAGATACTTCCTTCACGAAATCCATCTTGACGCGCTTTATGAAAGCCAGATACTTCCTTCACGCTCACCCAGCATCGGCGGGGGACAACAACCGCTCCTCATCCTCCTGGCGATGTATTCTCCACGGCCATCAGCTGGTCGAACCCCTTATCCGTCTCCGGTTTGGCAACGGCTCCTCGTCCCCATGCCACGAATGATGGGTTTGTGACTCGGTCTTCTATCTTACCCCTAACGCCCCTCCGGAATGCTCGATTCGGGATCTATGGAGCTGCTCATCATGTTGGAGGTGGGATAGGATCAGAGAGTGGCTCCGGTCGAAGGCAGCCCTTGTGATCACCAATGCGAATGCTCAGCTTTTTGACCGACCAGACACCGTGTGTTGGACCCCTAAAGCTACTAGTGTCTTCTCGATAGCGCCCGCCAGGCGTGAGATTAGGGCCGGAGGAGTATCGTCCGTGTTAATTGCCCCTACTGGCACACTTGTATTCCCTTCAAATGGTCATTCATCATCTGGAGATCCCAACGTAAGAAGCTTTCGACCGACGACTCACTGACCAGCTTAGGCTTCAGCCTAGCATCCAAATGTCACTGCTGTACTTCAAACAAAATTGAATCGACAGCTCATATCTTGATCTCCGGAGAATTTGCCGACAAGCTGTGGCACGCTCTCGCCCTTATATGTGGGAAACATTATCGCGTTGGGGGCTTTAACGATCTCTTGGCAAATTGGGGACACTTCTATTACCATCAAATCGCTACAACCGCTGGTATATGGGTTCTCTGGAAAAACCGTAACAAATTCAGATATGAAGGTCGTCAATACGACGCAGATCAACTGTTCAGAGAAACGCGATGCCAGGTCCTTAAAATCCAGAACCGCTGCTCCCACTCACCGATCGTGTTTTGGCAGGCGCTACTTTAGCCCTGCGGAAGCGCCTTGGGGCGCCCGTTCTCCTTTTTGTGTTTTCTTGCCTGACGCGGTGGGCGCACTTACTTGTATAGGCTTCGGCATTTTGCGCCTGATACATCAATAAATTCCTTGTTTCTTAATATATATATTTTTTTATTATATATATATATTATATTATATATATATATATATTTTATATTATATATATATATATATATATATAAATATATATATATATATATATATATATATATATATATATATATATATTTTATATATATCTTATATATATAAAATATATATATATTCCCAATATCCATATATATCCTATATGCAACCTACCATGTATTTCCCTTTGTCTATCTACATGACATGCATCCTACTAGTCTGATAGGCCTATCCTTCCTACAGTTTACTTATTCTCTATATGAGTACCCTTGTTGCCTGTATACACAATATACCTACTATTTTACACAGAGGCTCCTTTTTCCTACTACAAACTACAGCATCTCAGTAGTGAATCCAAACTACACATACTCTACACATCTCTGCACACCCTCACAGGATTTTAGGTCTGGACTGTACAGACCAAACTCAATTCTACCTCACTACAGATTTTTTCTTCACAAAGCAGCTAAAGCTCTGTTGATTAACAAGCAGACTTAGAAGCCTACAATTAACAGCTGTAATCTACTATCTGCATACCTGAATCATATCTGCACTAAACCTATCATGCACAGGTAAATCACATATAGTCTACATGCTGTTGCTATTGGACTTCTCTTCCCTCAACTGCAATGTCAAGCATTACTTCCTACATTCCCATCTACTGACTGCACAACTGATACCCAGTCCTTAGACACCCATCTACATAGAAATTCCACTACCTATAGTTTCCATACTGCAAGTAGCCAACAAAAATAGTTGCAATCTAATGTAGGCAGCCCACTGCTCCTAGTACCTATAGGTATACTATAGTATAACTAACAGCCTCTATTCCCTCACTTGTAGTCCCTATAATACCTATACTTTGAGTCCCCAACAGTAAACTGCATAAGCAGTTCTTTCCAAGCACCTACTGAACAGAGCCCCCATCAAACTGCTCTAGAAGTTGCTGCCTAGTGTGCAACACCGCTAGATCTTTTCCCTGTATACACTACAATATAATTTGGCATAGTTGCTGCATGCCCAATTGCAACCGGCTTCTTCTCTCTGCAGCTACTCCCAATCTACCTGTATGATACTGCCTACAGTCCTACAAATATATGCACACCTGTCCTGTAAGTATCTATATACTATACTAGATTGCCACATTACCTAGCCCTGCTGCCTACTACTACAGAGTATATACTCTAGTACAAAACTTGCATCCACAACCCAATTCATAATTCACATGGATACACTCTTGTACTCCTTATACGCAAATATCAATCACCTTTATGACTGCAGGACATTGGTACCTTATCTCTTCAAGTTATGTACTCTTACATCTTTACACTGCTACTTTCTAGTACAACAATACAACCACATACTCCAGTTACCACAATATTGACAGAACACTCCAATGCAGCCTACATCAGCAGACTATACGGAGCCTCCTAGCTGCCCGACAGTCTACAACTATTCTTTTTGAACCTACACTGACTTATGTACTAATCTGATACCCAGATGCACACAGTGCACAAACACAGTTCCTACACTTGACACTCTATTCACATGTATCACTTAGACACTCTAGGTTCACTATACTTATACACATACTGATTCACTTCCTTGCTCACTAATAATCGAGTGTTTCCACACGCACACCCCCCTGCATATCTAATACTACTGCTACAACAAACTCTACTGACTAGTTGATACATATACCTATAGTCAATTCAGACGGATAGACCCATGCTGCTTCTGTAATGTGCAAGCAGTGGATGCTACTACCATTAAACTATGCACTGTTGTAGCAACCCTAACATCTAAATCTTAAATTCTAGTCCATATCTGAAGTATGCACTGCAGATTGATGCTGCTGCATTCAATGCTAATGTCTAACTATCTGCACACCTACACATTACTACACATGTATACATAGCTGCTATCTGTTGCTACAAATTATAGTTTGTACCTGCAACATTCCTACTACAGTGCTCAATCCATGCCCAGTCCAGTATCCCCTTTATTCTTGTACATATGTCATGGGTATGCTCTACATGCTCAAACACACATCTAGATACACAGAGGACTGCACACCAATATACACTGGACATCTCCATGCTCTGGCAATACTCACTATATTCTATGACACATATCTCACTGTTACTGCAGGACACATAATAGACACAAGGACATACATGTGCACTCGCTTGTAGGTTCATATTTATATGTATAGAATCTAAATTAACATAATCTAGATAATCTCTAAACTACAAAAAAGTGACCTTTTAGGACAACAAAAAATTGTTCTAAAAAGTGCTTTTACCGTCATAAATATTATTTGGGACGACAGTTGGGACAGATTCAAACAGTGCTATTAGGGTGGCATGACAAAAGCTTAAGGGACGAATTTTGTCGTCCTAAATACTGTTAAGGGACTGATAAAGTAGGTATTTGTAACGAATAGTGTCCATCCTAATAATTTAGGCAAATGTCCCAAAAAAATATAGTTCACTTTTAGTACAGTACAACAGATCCGTCCCAAAAAATTATAGCAGTTCTAGTTCTTATGGAATTATTGATTCCTTGATGTGCATACAAAACATACACTCAAAAAATTATAACAGTTGTTCCAGTTCTTATGGAATTATTGATTCATGTTGTGCATACAAAACATACACTAAAAATAAAAAAGTACAACAGTTGTTCCAATTCTCATACATATACAACAAAAACCATTATAACTATTTAAGCTCAAATACATATTGTATTCTATGGAAGGCATTAACAAAAAAAAGTTTACATACAACATCATTACATGCTATATCACATTGTTTATAAAATGAAAAAAAAACATCTTACATCATTTAGATGTCCTCCCATGATTCACAAAATGAACA
The DNA here is from genome assembly GCA_029216955.1 of Iris pallida. Lineage (NCBI taxonomy): Eukaryota > Viridiplantae > Streptophyta > Magnoliopsida > Asparagales > Iridaceae > Iris > Iris pallida. The sequence continues at coordinate 30,203,062 of JANAVB010009200.1, forward strand.
CAAAATTGGAGAAATCATTAAGTGTTCATCTCCATCACTTACAAAACAAAGTCTAAAACTTTTCGCATCATTAAGTATTATCTACCCAAAAGAACCCAAAATGATTTTCCATTAAGTGGCATCTCCCACCTTTTGTAAAATCAGCTAAACTCATTTGATGGACCTGCAAAAAAAAGTAAGAAAACTAGTCATAATTTAAAGTGACGTTATAATTTTTGGTCATTCAAAGTTATAATTCAAAGTGATGTTATGACAGAAGAAACAAAATCAAGTAACAGAAGAAAAAAAACTCAAATTTCCAATATAGTTTCATGACGAATTATATATATCAGCAGATTGATTACACATTACCTCATATAACTCAAATTCCCTTCTGATAAGTGATAAAAATGTTCACATTAAGAGTATGTACATGCTGGTATCCTGATATAGACGTCTATTCTTGTAAGTTAGAAGCTATTTATTTGTTTATTAAATTTTGATCCTCTTTTAGTATTTGTAGGTGTCAGTAGGTACCTTCTGCTTTAGGTGGCTAGTAATCGAATATTGTGTAAAGATTAGAGTGAGAGGAGGATGGAACTATTATCTATCAGTGAAGTCTCGAGAAAATAAAAACCAGTGCCTTGTGTTGTCATTTGCAGTCGAAAGCTGAGTCAAAATAATAAATAATTTGGTATGAGATTGCAATTTCATATGTCTAGATAGACACAAAACAATTATATATAGGATAGTCAAAGTTGTGAAACTATTGACAAATATATCACTTTGTTCATTGTAACAGTAGGTTAATTTATTAGGCAGGTATTTTGGTCTATGTTTCACAGGTACCCATACTAAGATACGGATAAGGACAAAATATGTATACAAATTATGGACATTTTCAAATAGGTACAATAAGTAGTCATCTATGATGCATGAATACGAACAATGATACATATAAGAACTGACACGGATATGGACACCATTTACCCATGTCTGTGCAACATAACGCTTGGTACCTTAGAAACTAGGTTATATTAAATTCTCAAATTTCTTTCCATGAGCTAAGGTCAATAAACCCCATATGTATATTATTGATTTTAAATGAGACATAGTAAATTAAAGATCGAATAGCCACATAATTACAAATAATTACCATTCAATAAAATGTACCATTTGAAGAATAAATAAAAAGAGTAAGAGGCATACCAAAAAGAGTTGTATATTAGAGGACGAATAGCCACATATTCTTTATTCAAAATAAGACCGAAAAATTAAAGACAACTGAGAAAAAGTAATTAAATTACTACTATGATAAATGAAGATGTCAAATATTGCATAAAGAGAAAAAAATTTCCAATAAAATCATATATGTAAACAGTTTAATAATAAATAGTCGAACCCGTGCAAAGTTGAGCGAATTGATATGTTGTTGTCAAGAATATACAAACATGTATTACCTAAATAATATGCAATAGGTAAAATAAAAAATAGGCAATATGGTTAAAGGGTAAGATACCATGAAGTACAATTCTAATATCAGAATCATCTAAACATAAGTAACATTTGTTCACACATTAGGTGACTACGAGGTTACAAAAAAAATATCAACCCCAAGAAGATATTAAATTTGTTGTTCATCTTTCTGGTATCCTAAAATAAAATGTTAGCAGCCACACAATCATCAAAAACCATCCTTGTTCCAAGTTATTCTAATATTCTCATCAATACAATGTAAGGAATTAATCTATATTTTTATATTCTTTACAATCAAGTAGATTGATTGTGTAACTTTCGGTTTGACAAACACCAGAATATCAAAATTTGATATCCAAACACTTATATTTACACTGTATCTACTTGGTTAATACTAGATTTAACTTTTACAAGGAAGGTCCAACAATACAATTACAGGCCTCTTTTGATAAATTCGATAAAGCTTCCTTTTCTTAAAATCTAATTCAAGCATGTTCCTTTTTTTATGTTTTGAGTGATGATTGTATAGCTAATTGCTTCCTTTCCCACATAACTACATTTAGTGTCGACTAAAATTGAGAATCATAGTGATGACTTATCTGGAATAAAGAAAGCTACAATTAATGTGAAATATAAGCAACAAAAAGAATTGAACTAACGTATATAACCATTAGAACCTACATGTAACTACATAAAAATTAATTTACCTAGAGCGAAACCTATCAAATGATACTATAACATGATAGCAAGTACAAGACAAACCATTAAAAAGCAAAAAGTTGTACACAAGTTTTAGATAATCGAACTGTTAAGCAGAAGAAACCTAATTTACACATACGCCAATGATATAAACAAAGGGAGCACAAAACAAATGTGATAAATGTCGTAAAGTTCCTAAGCTAATTTAACAGCGATCTAAACAAATAAAGAAATATAGGTACAAATAAATTGATATACAACTTGAACAATAGCAGCAGTTAGCAACTTAACAAGATTTCATTCTAGAAGAATTAATATATATAAGTAATATGTTTATTTCAAGATGCGAAGTCCATGTAAAAGAGTATAGATATTTATTTCAATGTACCCAAGCACCAAGTTAATTTCATGAAATGAAATAATAAAGTGTATACTATTTGCATCCGATAAGTAATTCCAAAAGTAATTTGTTTACAAATGACGATGATGGATAAAAGGATAATATATGGGAGGTAGAAACAAAATTATGTCTTTATAGTCGTTTTTATTATGGCTAATGCAATAACCATGTTAGCAGGCACTATCCGATGAGCCTAGCATTCTGCGATCTTCAAAAACCGTACAAGAACAGAGCAAATGATGTTTTCTAGAAGATCACATCATGACTAGTGACCTAAAACTAAAAAAAGCTATCTCATTTAAAAACTAAAACGTTGATTAAAATGAGAGTATGGAGCAGAATGCCAGGATACAAAAAACATCTTATTTTCTATAAGTGGGTGGACTATTGTGTTTGCCATAAAATATAAAAGAGCAGAACAATTATCGGAGGACTGGACTTTTACTTCACGTTATAAACTCTCTTATACAAAGAAAGCCTAGGGACGAAAGCCTAGGTACAGCAGTCTAAGAACAATTCTTTATTTTAGATTCTGGGAGGTGACGATAGAGGCTCGGGAAAGCGACGACTGCTCTGCCTTACTCCTTGGACGATCGGTATGCAGCCTTGGCTCCAGAAGACTGATCGACGTTGAAGAAATGCTCTCTTTGCTCTCCCTCTGCTCTTTCTCTCCAAGTATTCTGGTGCTCACTCTCTGATCTCGAAAAGTGCTCCTTTCTGTATGTATATGTGTGTATCGCGCAAGGGAATGGCACCCTGCTATTTATAAGAATGGGGGACCTCATTAGGGTTCACAATGATTGCCCCTTAAAGTGGCAGTGGCCTGTTGATCGATTAATCTGGGCCATTCATTTCAAGTATAATGGATCTGGGCCATTTAGTGTAGATTGCACCAAATCCTATCAGTAATTAATATTGATTAGAATAAATCTCAACGATGATGATCTGCTGATGTCTGCGAATCTCAATGAATAAATTTAATTTATTCTCCTACCACGTGTCCCAGATTATTGGGATTTGACCCAATCTCTGATTGTGGTAAATCTAGGAAATTGATTGGCTTTATGACACGTGTTCTGGGAGTCACCGAGCCGCATAAGGATTGAGCCGCATGTCAGGGCAGCTTGGGGAGTGGACCCCGAATCTTCGAACAATATGATAATCTGGACCATACAATGGGTAGTGAGCCGCATGGTGATGATCCTTATGAGCCACATAGGGCTGATCCTTTTGAGCCGCATATGGCTGTGTCTGCTTGAGCCGCATAGGGATGTCTCGATCTGGACTGCATAGGACAACTTCAGCCTGAGCCGCATAGGGGGGTTTTCGTTCGAGCCGCATATGGCTGTCCACGTGTCTAGGCTGCGTGGCATTTTCTGGATCTCGGAGGGGGTTGTGTCAGAGATTTTCTTTTATTTCCTAGGATTCTGTCATTATGACAGAGTCATAATTGCCTCTTTATGTCAGGCCTGTCGCTTCGTCAGAGTGGTTAGCAGTCCAAGCAATTAATGCAGTACAGTACGGAGGGGAGAACTGTTTGCAAGCCACGTGTCTTTTCTTCTAAGCCGCATAGAGATCACAGAGCCGCATAGACTCGTTGAGCTGCATTGGTCTTCTGAGCCGCATGGGGTTTCCTGGCCGTATGGCTCTTTCTTTATTATTTTCCATGCTTCTACAAGACCCCCTTCAAAGTTTTCAATTTACAAAATTGAAATACTTTGAATAAGAAGCATGGTCGTGTGTAAGCTCTTTCTAGCCGCATAGATGTCTTGGCCGCATGGATGTCTCGGTCGTATGGAAGTTTCAGCCGCATGAACTTTCGACCCGCAGAATTGTTTCAGCAGCATGGATGGCTTAGCAGCGACGACTTCCGAACCGCGTAGCTCCTTGCCACGTGTGAAGGTCTTTAATTGCCTCCTAGTTCGTTTCAGCAACGTCTTTTAGAGGGAAATCCCAAGGGCCGGTTCATTAATTCTTTTAGATTTTATGCCCTGGGTGAATCTTGGGAACGAAACCCGAGGAGTCGGTTTTGTCTTTTATGAGGTGGTTACTAGTCCACATGTCCTCCATCTCTCGTCCTCCTATAAATAAGAGGAGTTTGGAGAGAGAAAGGGCTTCTTTACTTTATCTTTTTTTTAAATTCTCCATATCCCGATCGTCCTTTTCTTCTCCGATAACTAATGGCTCCCAAGAAGACCGTGGCATCAAAGGGCAAGAAGGCGGCCTCTTCATCGATTGCAACGGCGAAAGGCAAGAAGACTACTTCTGCCTCAACTGCGGCCGTTCCTCCGTCGGTCGTCGTACCCAATGTTCATCCTGACGTTCATCCCCCCATTATTGGTATGGACATTGTATGAGTTAAAGAACCTAACTGCTATGGCCACGTCGCTTATTTTATGCATGAGCTTTTACGAGCTTCATGTTCGTCTCATGGCTGAGCTGCATAAGAATAGCCGTTTATGTCCGCATACGTGCTTTGCCGACAAAGCCGCATAAGCAACGTTGAGCTGCATGGACTTCCTCTGAACGGAGCCGCATAAGTGTTCTTCTGAGTCTTGAGCCGCATGAGGCTTGGAGCCGCATAAAGCTTCATTAAATTGGAACCGCATGGGTGTTTTCTTGAGCCGCATGAGGCTTGGCAGCTCCCAATTATTTTTTTATCCATATTTTTACTTATCTTTCTCTGTCTTCTTTTCAGTAAATCTGCCGATAAATGCTGCTGGAGAACTCCTGGTGGGTAGTGCCCAAGCTGCTCTGGGTTATAGGTACGACCATATTGTTCAGCATATGACGGATCAGTTTCCGAGTGACGAACCTCCGGCTAGACTGAATGCCATTAAGAACCAGCCTTTTCATTTCCTTAACGCTATGATGAACTCCGGGAAATTCGAAAGAAAATATTTGAAGCCTTGACTGTAGAGAACAGTCATGTTCTGGAGGTGTCGGAGAATTGGAGTTTTGTTTCTAACAGGATGGCGATCTGCATCCCCCAAATGGAGCGACACTTCCCATTATCTTGGTTCAATATGCTTCCATTGGACCGGAAGATGGAAAAGACTTTAACCCCTACCCGAGGTGGGATGTTTGTGGGAAACATCCATTATAACAATAGTCTGAAGTCAGTGACTGCCGGCAAGGTGCACACCAGCTGTTCTGTAACGGGATTGGTCCCAGGTACTTTCTTGAATGTGGCGGGCCCCAACTTCATTTTTTCTACCGCCGATACTATTATAAATCAAGTTGCTCGGAAGGGCTCCTACCCCATTGGCTGGTTGATGCTCCCCAGTTGGATACATCCTATTCCCTCGTGGACCGATCTGTCTATATAGATATTGCTGAAGTATAAGGCCTTTTTGTGTGAGATTGGCCTTTACCATGCTATTCGAGGCACCAGTCATGGCTTATCCATAAACAAGAAGTTGTTCATGTCTCTGCTGGAGATGTATAACTGCCGTACGTGAACCTTCTATACACCCGTAGGGGAAATGGGGCTCGCGCTCCATGAAATACACGCGGTCTCCAAGCTTCCTTGGGGGGATGAAGCTTTTGAAGCGTATAATCCCACTAAGGAGGAATTCAAAGATTGGAAAGACAGTACCCTGGCTTCGTGGCTCTTTACCAAGAGATATTGTGCCACTATAGCACATGTCATCAGATAGCCCGAAAGGATAGCAACTCGGAAGGGAATGCTCCCCACACCAAGGACTGGGTGCACTATCTCTTCACGACGGATGCCTCAGGTCGAGTTACCTCTCGTCGCCCTCGATCCCGGGAGGCGGTTAAAGACTTGGTGTCGTCGGCTAAGAGGGTGGCCACCACTAGTGACAGATTCGGAAGTAAGACTGACTCTTTTGGTTAATTTTACCAGGATACCCAAGAGCTGTCAGAGAAGGTGCTCCTGGCTGGATTTTTGATGATATGGTTGCGAAATTGTGTAGTCTCTGGAGGGGCTGGTTCTATCGAGAGAATCAGTCGTAACTTCATCCTTCCGGCTGTGAAGTTAGTTTTGCGAATTAGGCTAGCTCTCCTTCCGGTCATGGTGTACAGCATACATCGTGGTCTTTGCACTTTTACATCTAAGGTCATCACTCGCGACGTGACCAAGGATTTTGAACGGACTGAGTTGTTCTATCACTATTTGATGGGGTGGCTGTTGATGCATTATCCGTCTTTAATGAGATCGGGCTCTGAAGACGGTGTAACTGATGATGACGCATTTATCTTCCGTTATCGTGATGAGCGTTGGGAGTATGAGACTATACGGGCTTGCCGGATGGCATTGGCGAGGGCAGATATGTATCATATTTTTGTATTCATCCCTCGCTTTTCTGTTAAGGACCTAGAGGCTGTACATCTTGACGGTATTGCGCCCCCTCAACTTCTGGACAGCCAGATGCTCCTGTGGCTGTGTAACATCCGCCCCGCACATCTGGTGTATCGTAACCGCAATACTGTTTTCTTGGAGCCTTATCTGCCCAGCAGGTTTGCCCGGCAGTTTGGATACAGCCAACTTTTTCTAGACAACCCCAGCTCCAGTCTGGGTTTTGAAGGTAGCCTTCTTGATGGTATCAGGGCTTGGCAATACTACGATACATTCCATACCCGTAACATTTTCTCGGTCCCTGCCATTAAGGCGTCAGTGGAGATCTTGTACATGGCGGCTTTGTATCATGTCATGGCGAACAAACCCCCGGTCAGTTTTAACCCAGCTGCCAGTTTTATTGTAGGTACCGGCCTGGAAGAAGGATCTCAAGGGTCCAAGAAGAGAAAGACTAGAGTCGAAGTGCCAGATTTGGATTCCGCTGCTGAAGATGATGAAGGCAACGAGCATGATAGAGATGACTCTATCCTTCCAGTGGCAGACGTAGAGGTGGGTCAGCCGCCTATTTTGTCAGATGAGATGTTGGTGGATCAATCACCCGTTGCACCTGGCCCTACTCCAAAACGTAGCAGACAAGTTTCTCCTGTTGGCAGTATTTCTCGTTCTCGAAAGTTGGTTGCAACCAGACACCGTCAGCTGACTTTAAGAGAAAGTGGAGAAGAAATTAACCCCGCGTCAGAGGTAACCGAGCCACTCCCGACCCTTCCTTCCTTCTTTCCTTTTAGCTTCGATTTTAATCATCTTCTTTCCTTCTTGTAGGTGTCAAGCGAAGAAGAAGAGTTTCAAGATGCCGAGGTGGTAACCTGGGATGACGGGGATTTTAATGAACCTGTCCCTGAAACTGCTGAATTTTATCAAGATGACGTTGATCGCGTCGTACTTCCCTCCGGGGTGGCTGGAATAGAAGAACCCGCTGAATCTAACTCGGGTAAGGAGGTCATGTCAGCTACGCACGAGCTGCAGCCTCCATGTTCCTCTCCTGGTAAGATAAGTCGGATCTTATCTCGTGAGGAGGCCTATCTGCTCTATCATCACATCCTTCCGGTCACGTCGACTGACCATTGTTCTGGGCATACAGGTCCGGCCTCTCCGGTGCTAAGGATGGACACTATTGAGAAAAACTATATCGAAGGGGCACCGGTAGAGAGGAGTGTACTTCCTTCTCTTTCGGCTCGTCTTGAGGGGCCTCTTGTTGGCTCGAGTTCAGAAAATCGGGTGATGGGCCGGCCGGGGCAGTAGACGACGGTCCTTTTATCCTCTTCTGTTTGGATGGCTCCGAGGGTCGACCTCTCTACCCTACCGAGTATCGAGGCTTTTCGAGTGGCGGAGGAAGAGTTATCCGTTATCCGTGCGTCGTTCTGCTCGGATTCCATCCCCCTGGTAGCAAGTTCTAGCATCACTCCTCCAATATTGCCAGCCACGCTTCCTATGACGCCGTCCTCTACAGAGGTCTTGGATGATGCGTTACAGGATGTGGTTGCCAGCTTTCACCGTCATTTGAGGAAGGGAATAACGGCTACTGTGGAAAGAGGTACCTCTTTCGTCTTGTCCCGGCAATGCGCCCAGGGTCAAATTGATATCCTTAAGACTCTTCTTGGTGGTGCGAGGCTGGCGGCGCTCCTGGAGGCGAAGTTATTAGAGACTGAACAGCTGGTGACCCAGCTGCGAGTGCTGCGACAGGCTGATTTGTCTGCTGTTATAGATCGAGAGCGTGTATCCCTCATTGCTACTATAGAGAAGACAAAGGTTATTCGGGATAAAACCAGGCCGACCGTACTGAAGGACCTTCGCGATCTGTCTAATCGATATGATCAATTGAGCCACGCGGGCAAAGATGTCATAGCTCGGGAAGCGGCTGCCACCCGTGGGATCATTGACACGCGATAGCAGATCCTTGAGCTTCAGAGGAAGCTAACTTTCTTGGAGTCTGAACTTGAGGCTGTCCGTATTGATAAGGAGCTGATTATTCAGGAGGCTGACAGAGTCAATCGGGCTTCGACTGACCTGGAAGTTGTTCTGAAGAAATTAGAAGATGACTTGCAGGGGCTCATGGGCTTGGATGATGAAGAGCGGTTATCCCGGGAGGCTGAGTGTCGAGTTAAACAGTGACTCGAACAGGAGGCCATCTTAGTGAAAAATCATCTTTTGGAATTGTGTAATGCTGAGCTATAGTCGGTCTTTTCTCCTTTTGTTTCCTTTCTTCTCTTTCCCCCCTCTTTTTTTTTGAGAGGGACGTGGTCCCAAAACATGTAATGCTTTTTTCTTCCTTCAAATAAAGAGTACTTTCCATTCTACCCTTTATTCGTATTGCTTATTGTGCCTGTGATATGATGGTGGTGTTTGCCCCGCGTGGGGGACTTGTTTGTGGACTCGTCATCCATGGCATACCTTGGTTTTAGGTACGGATAACAAGTTTGGTTAGGATACCTGGAGCAGCCTTGGCAAAGTAGTCATGGGTGCTCTCGGTATCGGGAAAAAGAATGCTGTAGAGCGGCTGGGCTCCCGGGGCATGATGAGATGGTGGGCTTATGCTAAGAAACTTAGCAGAGGATATTTGTGGGCCTATTATCCTTGGCGTACCACTACTTAGGATACGGATAATAGGATGAAGGGGAACCAACATACTTACTCAGAGGTTATGAGGACATGGCTAGTATGAGGGTTTTGTCGTGGAGTCTTCCTACTCAGAGGTAATAAGGACATGGTAGGAGTGGACTCAACGGATGATATTTATGGTCAACAGAGGACATTTGTGGTCAACAGAGGACATTTGTGGTCAATAGAGGACATTTGTGGACCTATTATCCTTGTCGTACTCCGGTTGTGGGTACAGATAATAGGTTGAAAGGGAATCGACATACTTGCTCAGAGGTAATGAGGACATGGCAAGTATGAAGGTTTCTTCTACGGAGACTTCCCACTCAAAGGTAATGAGGACATGGCAGGAGTAGACTCAATGAAGAGGGGGTACATAGAACGACTCAGAGGTAATGAGGACATGGAAGTTCTATGTAGGGGGTGATTTGTTTTTGGCAGAAGTGAAACGACTCAGAGGTAATGAAGACATGGCCGTTTTGGACATTTGTGGATCAGTTACCCTTTTTGTGCACCGGAAGTGTGGGTAGTGGATCATGAGGGAGGATCTCTTCCAGGAAGAAAGTTCGGAGGTATAATCATACATGACTTACTATCTGAGAGAGTGACCGGGATGTGAGTTCAGAGACACCAACGGGTACATGACTCAATAATCTGGGAAATTATGGAATGAGTTCAGCGGTACCAGCGGGTACATGACTCAAAAATCTGGAGAATGATGAATGTGAGTTCAGCGGTACCAGCGGGTACATGACTCAAAAATCTGGAAAATTATAGGATGAGTTCAGCGGTACCAGCGGGTACATGACTCAATGATCTGGAGAATGTCGTTTAGACATAATATTTATTCAGAAACTTGCCGTTGACGGGCAACATGAGCAAGTCTCCGTTTTGCTTGGCGAGGCGGTAAGCACTGTTGGAGAATACAGCCTCGATGATAAATGGACCTTCCCATTTTGGCTGGAACTTGTCGGCAGTCTTATGAGTCATGACCATCGGCCTCTGGACTGCCAGGACAAGACCGCCTACTTGGAATGTTCTGATTTTAACCTTCTTGTTGAAGGCTCCAGAGATGCGTGCTTGGTATAGTTCGATCCTTTGCTGAGCTAGGAGGCGCTTTTCATCTAAGGCCTCCAACTCTTATAGTCGGCGTCGGTAGTTATCATCCATCGTCAATTGATGAGTGAGGGCGACGCGGAGTGAGGGTATTTGAGTCTCCAATGGGAGAACTGCTTCACTCCCGTACACCAGGGAGAATGGTGTATTCCCGGTAGCTGTTCGTACTGTAGTACGGTACGCCCATAAGCATTCACCGAGCTTCTCGTTCCAGTCGCGTTTGTTGGAAGATATGAACTTCTTGAGTAACTTGATGATGGTTTTATTGAATGCTTCTGCTAACCCATTTGCTGCTGGGTTGTATGGCGTCGAAGCAATATTCTGGATGCGGTGCTTGTCGCAGAATCGATAAAAGGCGTGGCTTGCAAACTGCGGACCGTTATCGTGGATAATCCTCCGGGACAGTCCAAAGCGATAGATGACATGATGCTTAAGAAAGCTGATCACGTTTGAAGTCTTGACTTCTGTAAGCAGGACAGCTTTCGCCTATTTGGAGAAGTAGTTTGTGATTGCGAGTATGAAGCGATGTCCTCGGGAGGAAGGTAGGGTAATTGGACCGATGATGTCCATTCTCCATGCTTCGAAGGGCCAGGATGCCACTGTTGGATGTAGAAATTCGGATGGCTGGTGAATGAAGTCCGTATGGACTTGGCAGGCTTTGTATTTTCTCGCATAGTCTATCACATCTGCCACCATCGTGGGCCAGTAGTAGCCCATTCGGCGGAGACGGTCTTGTAATTTAGGGCCAGGATGATGGGCCCCTAAGACACCGTCATGAGCTTCTCGCACGGCTTCTTCGGCTTCTGCGTTCGACAGACACCGAAGCAATACTCCATCATAGGATCGGCGATACAGTATTTTCGTCTCTGTATCGTAAAAGAATCTGAGAGAACGCCGTCTGATGGAGGTGGCTTCCTTCGGGTTCTCGGACAGGATGTCGTAGACGACGAAGTCAATGAATGGTTGTCTCCAATCAGGGACATCATCGATCGTCTGAGCGGAATAACTCGCCACGAATTGAATGTTGTTCTTGGGGCAGACCAGTTCGTGGCCTATCATGTCTACCGTTTGATGAGTATGATTTGGCACAGCTAGGGAGGCGGCCAGACCTGCTAAGGCATCGGCTTTGATATTTCGGAGTCTGGGAACATCCTCGATGAAGAACCCCTCGAACGACGAGATGATATCGATTGTTATCTGGTGATAGGGGATCATGTCTTCGTGGCGAACTTCGTACGAGCCCCGGATCTGATTGACGATTAACTGAGAATCGCCGTATGCTTTAAGATATTCTACCCCCAGCTTCCTTGCAAGTTGGAGGCCAATGACCAAAGCGTTGTACTCGGCCACATTGTTGGAGCAGGGTTCTGTGAGAGAGTAAGCACGGTTACTCACCAATCCGGAAGGAGAAACCAGCACCACCCCGACTCCGACGACGATGTTGCCTTTGGGTCCAGTTCTCGAAGCGCCGTCGAAGAACATTTGCCATATATCATTGTGAGAGGTTGCATGCGAGTCGGCGACCTCATCTGGGATTTCTTCGTATATTCTGGATGACTCCGAACCCGGGTGGGCTGCCAAAAAGTCTGCCAGGGCTTGACCTTTAACAGCCTTTTGTGGGACGAAGATCATATAATAAAGGGACAATAATATTGCCCATATAGCGAGGCGAGAGCTGAGTGCCCCTGGTTTAGTCATGAGGACTCTGAGAGGGTTGACTCATGAGATCACATGTATCGTTTGTCCAGTGACATAGTGCCGCGTCTTCTGAATGGCGAACACTAGGGCAAGGCATTCCTTCTCCACAGCGGTGTATCGGTGCTCTGGCCCAATCATCATTCGGCTGAGGTAATATATGGCTTGCTCATAGCCTGCATCATTGTTTTGTGCCAGCAGAGCCCCAAGAGAATGCTCCATTGCCCGTATATAGAGCAGGAATAGTTTTCTAGCAACCGTGGCCACAAGGACTGGAGGGTTCGACAAATATTCTTTGATGCTGTCGAAGGCCCGCTGATATTCTTCGTCCCATACGAACGAGACGCCTTTCTTCATGAGGTGGGTGAATGGCTGACATCGCCCAGAGAGGTTAGAAATGAACCTCCTGATGTAAGCTAGCCTCCCTTGAAGGCCTCTGAGTTCGCAGAGATTTCTCGGGGGACCCATCTCCATGATTGCCTTTGTCTTCTCAGGGTCTACATTGATACCCTGGGCGGTGATAATGAAACCCAGGAACTTCCCGCTGGATACGCCCAGGAAGGACTTCGTAGGGTTCATTTTCAAATTGTGCGTTCGTATCAGGTCGAATACCGTCCTCAGATCCTACAGATGGTCTCCCTTACAGCGACTCTTGACGGCGATGTCATCAACGTAGCACTCCCACCGTCTTACGTAAGTGGTCCCTGAAGATGATACTCATGGCTCTTTGATATGTGGCGCCAGCATTCTTTAAATCGAAAGGCATGACTGTGTAGCAATACGTGCCAATCGGTGTTCGGAATGATGTATGCTTTTCGTCGGCATGAGACATCTTGATTTGGTTGTACCCCGAGAAGCCATCCATAAATGACATACGTTCAAAGCCGCAGGTATTGTCAATCATGATGTCCGTGATAGGGAGGGGGAATTCATCTTTGGGGCATGCTTCGTTCAGATTACGGAAGTCGATACAGATTCGAATCTTTCCATTCTTCTTGAGGACGGTACTATATTGGCGACCCAATCCGGATGTTGTTTCTTACGAATGAAGCCGCTGGCTATCAGTTTGTTGACTTCGGTTTCGATCGCATCTATGATGCCTGGGCGGAAGCGTCGCTGTTATTGCTTGACTGGCTTTGCGTCCGGCCGAATGTTGAGCTTGTGAAGAGCAATATCGGAATTTAACCCCGGCATGTCTTCATAGCTCCATGCAAACACATCAATGTATTCTTTGACAAGTTCCAGCAGTGATTCTTGCTCTTCGTCTGTTAAGCTTTTACTGACGAAGATTGGTTTTGTAGAAGATTCGCTGTCGAGGTCGACCTGTATAATCTCATCTTCAGTACGAGGTTCTCTCAGTTCGAACCGCTTTTCCCATTGCGCATCCAACTGCTGGGCCCACGGCTCTAGCTCGAGGATTTCGGGGATGTCTTCGTCTTCTTCATAAGCGTCGACGAATGCCATATTGACTGACAAGACTTATCTGAATACATTTCCGATGCTGGTATCTGAGTGAGAAGTTGGTAACCCGGTTGAATTTAAATGCTAGTCGCATTCTTCATCTGAGCTTTCAGGGGTCGTCATAGGTGTTATATACCCTAATCCACATCGAGTCTTGCTATAGTAGTCCCGTGGTTTGCCTGCCGAGACCGGTGGCTTCAAAGGTAATCGTCGTCCAGTACCGTAGTTCAAGCCTGGCGTTGTCTCCAGATCATACCCCTATTTTTGCATGAGATATTTGGATTGGGGGCTATAAAGATACAGAGGCAGTCTCTCGGCATCTGATCCAAGGTCGACTTCTTCTATGGTGAAGGGATGCGGATCGTCCTTTCGGCCGAAGATGATTGGATGGTCCCCTTCCTCGACTATACGGTAAGCGTCTTCTGCTGGAGTAAGCTGGATTACGGTGTACACATTTGTCACCTGTATGTGTAGGTGAGTGCCTATATCGTGTTCCATAGCATACATCGTACAGAGCTTATTAAGCTCGAGGTAGTTCAAAGATAGCCCTTTATTGATGAAGTAAGGTATCTTTTCTACGGGGATTACATCATCTGTGGGGGAACATCAGTGTGGCAGCCACATACTTGGCTAGCTCTGGTTCCTCTTCGGTTACCCCCTGTATAAACGAAGACTGAGAGGACGACCTGGGCAGCTTGATCGTCAGTGGTTCGGCTGGTGGAGCAGAGCGTGGAGTTGTTGGCAAACTAGCGACCCCCAGCTTGGTACTCGATGCTGGGCGGGGAGTGGCTGGTTCGCTAGAAGTACCAGACCTTACATCGGGGTGACGACTCTTCTTGGGAAGGCGTATCGTCATTGGCTTGTCGGAGGGATTGAGCTTCTCCGTTTGCGGCTGACCGGCTCTAGGTAGCCTGATTGTAAGTGGCTCCGTTGTGGGTCTTGGCACTTGGCCAGACCTTGGTAGCCGGATTATCATATGCTCTTCTTGTGCCGAGAGGCTAATTGCGTCCTTACGCAGAGTGGCGGTAAGGGGTACAGACTTACCAGGTTTGCGAGCTTGGAGGTGGATCGTCAGAGGTTCTTCTGATCCTGTGGCTGTCTCGATACGAGCTTGCATATCTCCTTCACCAAGATGCTTCTTCGATTGTTCGTACAGACAGGAGTCTGAGTAGTAGGATTCGACCCCTTTGAAGGGATCGATATCAGCAAATTCCGTCCATACGAAGCCGTGTTTGTCGACATACTTGAAGCATTGGTGCAGTGTGGAAGGCACGATCATATAGTCGTGTATCCACGGGCGTCCCAAGAGGATGTTGTAAGAAGTGTCTGGATCTATGACGTAGCAGGTGACTTCGGATTGGAGATCGCCAATTTGACACTTTAGACGAATCTTCCCAATTGGGTAGCTCCTGCCCGAATTGAAACCGCTGATGACGGTGCTTGTAGGCATCAGACGATGCATTGGGATGCGGAGATGATGTAGCAGACCCTTCGGAATAATGCTTATGGAAGAGCCAGGATCAATGTGCATCCGATCCACCTTTACGTCGCCGATGTATCCAGTGTAGTATAGCGGGCGATCATGCAGGTTGGTTTTGATGAGCATGTCCTACGAAGTAAAGACAATGTTGGGCATTGCTCCCGTGAAGATACTGTCTTGGAGATCTGCAGGCGGACTCTCTCCCGTGAGGTTGACCTAAGCCAGGTACGCGTCGACATTTTGGAGTGCATCGCTCAAAGTCGTATGAACATCCTTTGAGAGTCTCAGAAGCTCGTATAATGACAACTTGGCTGGTGTATTGGCCAATTATGCCAAGATGTCGAAGTTGTAGGGCTTCTCCAGCCCTTGTGATGCCTCTTTTCGGAGGGATTTGTCAAAGCGAGTCTTCCTCGGCCTAGGCTTGTCGGTCGTCGGAGGCTGAGCCGGTCCCGGAGCATCGGTTGTAGCGGGCTGATGATCTTCAGCCGGATTGTCAGCCACAGGTTGGGGTTGTGCCCCAGACCGAGTGACTACGGCTGTAGCTTCGATATCTGCCGAGATTGTGCGGCAGGACCTGACTTTTCTACTCTTCTTCTTACAAATGGAAGATGGTGTGGGCTGAGTCACTTCTGATACCAAGTCTGGGTGGACCCACATGACCTCCCCTCGTGATATGGTGAGAGGCACTAGACCAGCAGCCTGATCTCGAGGAGGTGGAAGATTAGCAATCTCCATTATTGCTAGAGGGATGGGGACTACACCGTCTTGGGTTTTTGTCGGAGGAAAGCTGCCGAATTATACTGACACCATGTTGGCTGCCACGGTTACCTCTTCGAAATCGTTAGCCAGAGCATTCGAATCGATAAGGTTTTGGATGTACCGTTTTAGCTGGTAGCAGTCGTGTGTAGCATGGTGGACGTAGCGGTGGTAATGGCAGTATTTTGGGTTCTCCATGTCTGCCTGTCGTGGTTCCCGTCTTGGTGGAGGAAGTCGAATCCTGTCTCCTTGTATGAGCATGTCCAAAATGGGCTTGACGTGACCGTCTTCGAAGGAGTAAGTGATTTACGGCCATTGTTTGTCTGCTGACTTTGGCTCAGGTTTCTGTGCTGTGTCGGCCACCATAGCCTGCTTGCCCTTGTTGTCCCAATTGTTGGAGGAGCTACCCCCATTGTTGGTGTTGGCGTTGGGACATCTGCTCTTGTCCTCTCCCTCTGAGATGTGCAATCCCAGTTGGCGAGCCTTCTTCAGTCGTTCTTCGCGCTTGTGGCACTAATGATAAACGTCTTCCAGTCTTTGAATTGACTTTTGCCCATCCAGAGACTGATCGTTGGAAGCAGTCTCTTTTGGCAAATTTCAATCAAGGAGGAATCCGGGTTTCCAGAGGGCAACTTCATGGCGGTTTGGAGGAACCGCTCGATGTAATTCCTTGTCAGCTCTTTCTCCCCTTGGACGACGTCCATGAGGGTGGACATGGTGATGTCCTGCCCTAATTCGTAGAATTTCTCCATGAACATGCGCTTGAAGCCAACGAAGGAGTAGATGCAGTTGTCCGGCAGGTTGCGGTACCAGTCGAAGGCGACCCCTCAATGCCCCGATGAATAATCGTGTGAGAATAGCATCGTCATGGGGCAGATGGTCGGTGGTGACCTCGAAGTAAGTGATTTACCGACTTGCTGAGGTCTTGCCATCATAAGGATTGATATTGAATGGCTTATATTGGTGGGAATGGAACGTCCCTTCAGGCAGCAGGGTACGATTGTCGTATTCTGAGGTCTTGAGAGTTTTTTCGAGCGTAAAACATGGCTCGGAGCTCATGGACCTCTCTTCTTGCTTCGTGGGCCTCGTCCACGGAGTGGGGGCCGTTGTTTCGGGAGGATCGTTGCCCGGGTTCGGTGCTGCTGATTTCGAGTCCGCATTGACCGTAGGTCCCGCGCTTGTTTGGCCAGGCGTCCCCCCTTGCAGAGTTGGAAGGGCCGCTTTGATCTCGTCCACAGATTTGACCAAGGCAAGCAAGATGGCTTCGAGCGTGTCGATGAATTGGCGATCACTGGAGCCTCCTAGGCTGCTGTCTGTCATGAATATTGTCTTCACATGAGGAGAGGTAGACGGAGCGGTGGAGGAAGCGCCCTCCGAATCGTACCCCTGTAGTGAGAAGTCATCGGGATATGTGGGTATGTTCTCTTCTGATTCGGACTCGGAAGGAATAGTACCCCCAGTCTCCGAGTTCGCCTCGTCTTGGGAGTTGTGGACGTCCTTGGGGACGTTGGGGTTTGCTGTATCTGATAGGAAGTTGTCTCCTCCGGCTCGTCTTCTTGGAACATTGGATTACTGTGGAGGCTCGGAGGGGTACTACCCCCAGTCCCAGCAACCCCCTACGTTGTGGACGACGAATCTCCCACTGTAGCAGATTTCGTCATGGAACGGGTACCTTAGAAAACTCCGGTGGTAGGCACCTGCTTAGACGACAGTCTTTTATTCATAGTGGTTGATATCTTTGGGCTAGGGGCGCTAGTCTTCTTCCCCTTCCCATCGGCGGGGACTTTTTTTGAGCATAGTTACAGGAGACGATAGAAAGTGCCTCGTCTTCTGAAGATGGTTGTTGCAGTCTTTGAAAGACAGACTACCGGTCCTCTCGTACCATCACGCTATTGCAGCAGCAGTTGACGATAACTTGGGTGCAGTGACGTCCGTGGGAGGACTCTTTGCACCCCGATACATCTTCTCTTTCCTTGCGTTTGTGGAGGATAGCCTCACGTAAGTTAGATGGGTCTGGACCGACCATGTTTACTCCCAGGATTTTGGAAGACTTTTGCGAACCTCTCTGTTCGTCTGCCGCCGGGGGCTGGACTCGAGTGGTTCTGTACAACTTTCCATCCGAGGCCCGCGTAACGGTATACGGAACGCTCGGATGGTCAGAGGTCAGATCAGCGGACCGAACTCGCCAGGCTCGCGCTGCTTTAGACTTCTTCGCTCTAGTGCGTAAGGGCACATAGTAGAAAGAGTCTAAGTGATACTGGAGAGAGTCAGACATATCTTCTTGGGAGCACAAGAGATCAGGACCGTACGAGAGGCGGTCGAAGACAGAGCCGCGTGGAGTAGGCGTCATGCGGGTGTCATCGGTAGCCCGTATGCGGCTGGCAGACGTAGCCGTATAGGCTTTCTTCATGCGGCTGGGAGTCTCAAACGCATGAGTCTTGTTTATGCGGCTGGATGATCTGGCCGCATGAATTTTCTTCATGCGGCTGGTAGATCCATTCGCATGAGCCTCCTGCATGTGGTTGGCAGATTTGGCTACAGGAGTGCTCGGCTTCTTCTCGGGGCGCATAGAGTCGCTCTTTGTCCCTGCAAGTCCAGCATCGTAGTGCTTTCCTCTACCGGACTTGGGGACATCAGAGTTCTCTACGGCTCGAAGTGGAGCCGTATGAGAATCGTCTTCGCCATCTTGGGTAGCAGAGAGTACCCCATCCAGAGCTTGTGGAGAAGCAAATGATTTTGGCCTCCACTCGCAGCGAGCTTTTTTTTTGTGGGTTCACTTCTGGATCGGGTCGACACTTCCTTCAGAGAGCATCTCTTCAAACGCCTGTTGGTCGAAACGGACGACCAACTTCTGTGCGTGGAGCCAAGCTTGGTTGCATCCGACTGCGTCACCAACTCCTCAGCCGTGGAGAAGTTTGTCCCCAGCAGAGTCGCCATCGTGTTTGCCATGAAATATAAAAGAGCAGAACAATTATCGGAGGACTAGACTTTTACTTCACGTTACAAACTAGCTTGTACAAAGAAAGCCTGGGGACGAAAGCCTAGGTACAGCAGTCTAAGTACAATTGTTTATTTTAGATTCTGGGGGGTGACAATAGAGGCTCGGGAAAGCGACGGCCGCTCTGCCTTACTCCTTGGACGATCGGTATGCAGCCTTGGCTCTAGAAGATTGCTCGGTTTGAAGAATGCTCTCTTTGCTCTCTCTCTGCTCTTTCTCTCTAAGTATTCTGGTGCTCTCTCTCTGATCTCGAAAAATTCTCCTTTCTGTATGTATATGTGTGTATCTCACAAGGGAATAGCATCCTGCTATTTATAAGAATGGGGGGACCTCATTAGGGTTCTGTCACTCCCCGATCCTGGAATACGTATTTTAATACGTAAACCAATAAATTGTATTTACCTTGAATTTATACGATATTTATTATGCATTATTTCTTCATGCATTTCCCAAAAATATTCGACAAAATATTATTTTCTAATTTATTTTCTGCATTTGGGCCTACAGTTTTGGCTCATTTGGGTAACCTATTCTTGGTTCACCAATGGGTCATCATGAACCCTTTGGTTCATCATGAACCCATGGGTCCAAGAATTCTATATATAACTCATCTCCTTCTCTCTCCTCTCATTTACTTCTTCTCATTTACTTCTTCCACCAACCAAGACAAGTACCACTTGCTCAAGAGAAGGATCAATAATTTTGTTAATGATTTCTTACAAAACTATTTGCCAAAACATGTTCTTCTCCTCAATCTATACTAGTTTAGAACTTGAAAATTTTCATTTTGAAGCTTTGATTTTTGTAGATCTAAGTTTTAATTATTTTCGGATTTCCTTAGTCTTGATCTATTTTCGTTGAAGTTTTGTGGGTTTTGATGCTTCAGAAAGAATTCCATTCCACCCAAGATGGAACCTTGGAAACCCGGATTTGGAGTTCGGATGGCCAAGTTGTGATGTTTTGAAGTTTTGGGTTCTGCCATGGTGTTCTTGCTGTTTGGAGAAGACAGTGAGCAGTGTGCAGAGCTTCTTGGCTCACGCACACTGAGCTACGTGCGCTCTTTAGCGCTGCGTACGCAGACTTAGGTACGCTTCCTGTTGGAAGCGTGTCTCCCGTAGCGTGCGTGACTTTTCACCTACGCTGCTCCCTGTAGCGTGCGTGACTTTTCACGCTGCTCTTTCCCTTGAGCCTGCGTGACTTTTCACGCAGCCCTCTTCCTTGAGCGTACGTGACTTTTCACCTACGCTGCTCCCTGTAGCATGCGTGACTTTTCACGCTGCTCTTTCCTTTGAGCCTGCGTGACTTTTCACGCAGCCCTCTTCCTTGAGTGTGCGTGAGTTTTCACCTACGCTGCTCCCTGTAGCGGGCGTGACTTTTCACGCTGCTCTTTCCCTTGAGCCTGCGTGACTTTTCACGTAGCCCTCTTTCTTGAGCGTGCGTGACTTTTCACCTACGCTGCTCCCTGTAGCGTGCGTGACTTTTCACGCTGCTCTTTCCCTTGAGCCTGCGTGACTTTTCACGCAGCCCTCTTCCTTGAGCTTGCGTGACTTTTCATGCAGCTCTCTCCTTGAGCCTGCGTGACTTTTCACCCACGCTGTCTTGTTGTGCGTATGCTTTTGATATTTTATTAGACCCCGGAGAGAACAAGTGTTCCTACCTGATACAGGTACCTGAATGTCCCAGTTCTTGTTCATGCTCGACAAATGACTCGTAACTCCACGTGGCGTATTTGCAATGATGCATTACACTAAGGAGGGTAGAACATGTTGACATACTGATTGACATGGATCCTCACTTAGGGTACTCGTACTAAAGTACAACTTTAGGAGGATAATCATGCAGGCCACAGCATGAGAGTCCAAGATTTCACCTAGGGTTAAACTAGGCAACTGAATACTAGATGCATGGGGAGGGCAGAGTCCCGAGATCGTGTTACACCAGTCGCCCTGAGATATTGTCTTGGCGCGCCGGCTGGTCTCCACGGATACTGTATCATCCGCAACGAGTGGATGACTTTATCCGATTAATTCCTGCTATATATTACATGTCTTGGCAATGTGGCCTCACGAGGGACCTGTGCTCCATGACACCTGTCTATGCGAACCCCTGGGTTGGCTAGCCTTGCTGGAAAGATACGATCTGAGGATTTTCTAATAACATGACGCGAGGATAACCTCGTCCCACTAGAAACTCGTAGACTTGATTAGCCGTGAAAACGACTTGCTTATATCCTATTACCTTCCGTGAATAACCGAGGGAAGCGGACTGTCATGGCACGTGATCCAACCTATGTTCTTGTTTAATTGTTGGGTTGGTTATCGTACTATGACAGGCTGTGGACCGAAGTTATGAACGGAAGACTTATTCTGGTTGTGAAGTGCTACTTCTGTGAATGACTGAGGAACATGGTCTATCATGGTACATGATCCAACCCATGTTCTTGTTTGATTGTTGGGTTGGTTATTGTGCTGCGATAGGCTATCGACCGACGTCACGATCAGGAGGTTTTATTGCTTATACCTTTTAACTTATGTGAAAGTTATAGAGTACGACACGTCCCGACTCCATGCGGCACCTTTTGTCCTTGTTTGGTTGTAAGGGTGCCATATGGGTTCGAGGATGTTGCGCTACCCTATAATAGTAGCATAAGTATTACTATTATCAGTCATTCTATTAGTTGGGTTTTTCTTAACTCTTGTGCCCCTTTGGCGGTACTTGCTATTCGGGGCTGACCCTGCTGGTTTTGTTTGGCTAGATCTCGTAGCAGAGCCAGAGGACACGATCTTCCTCCCTGACATCCATGGTGCATACTAGGAGCATGGCGATTCGGGGACTCGAGTGGGTTTTCTTCTCCACCACTCCTGCTTATACTTTTGCGGCGTTTAGCCACAGGCACCTGTTAGCCGGATTACTTGATATTTTGTGTCAGTATAAATTGTAATTAAACAGACTGCAGTTGTGTATAATTTTGTACTTCTGACTCTCTGAGATAGCTAAATTATAAAGCTAGTCTCTCATGATCATTTTGATGAAGCGTCAGGGACGCCTTACTGCTTTATCTTTAATGTTCATTTAATTGCTGATTTGACTTAATTGATTGAGACATAGAACTCTGTGGGACCATAGGAGACTTGATTGTAGCATGTACCCCCTAGTCTCTCGACAGCCACGATCACCGTATGACGTTACGTACCTCATATGGAGTAGCTGGCCCAGTCCGTCCCCGTATTTCGGTACTAGGGCGTGACAAGGTTTTAGTGGTGGCCCATGCAGGTCTGATTTTTAGACTTGTGGGGTATTGCAAATTATTAGGAGTCTCAATCAAAACTTGTTCCCCTTGAAATTCGGTTTCGAATTCTCTGTCCTTGCCTTGATCTCTAACCTGACTTGCATCCTCGAAATCTTCCTTGTCCGGACTTGATAATCTTATACCTTCTCTATAGGGGCGCTTCATTCTCAGTAGCGGGTGAGGCCCATGAGGAAGAGCAGCGAGAGCATGGCTCGACTGGACACCAGCAGGGGAGAGAACCTTCCCTAGTGCAGGCACGAGCAGAAATAGAACTAGAGGCAGTACAGCCGCAGGTTATTGAAACCCCTGCAGCACCAGCAGCGACGGCAGTACCAGACGTAGCACTCCTGGAGATCATCCGGGGGTTTCTTGTCACTAACCAACAGCAACAGACTCGGCAGCAGGAGCAGAACGTGTTGCTGAACCAAGGGATTCAGTTAGCTCTTGAGAGGAGTGTCGTGGTTGACTCGGGAGCATCAGGAAGGTTCCGTCGCTTGAACCCGAGGTATTTTGATGGCACGGAGGATGCCATCACTGCGGATGCATGGATTCAAGACATCGAAGCCATTCTTGTGGCAGCCAAGGTTCCAGATGATGAGAAGGTTGATCTGGTCAAACTGGTACTTCAGGATCTTGCCCGCGACTAGTGGGCATCAGAAGAAGTTGGTGCAAGACGCCCTGTTCGTTGGACCACCTTCAGTGACAGATTCAAGGCCAAGTATTTTGGCGTAGTAGCTCGAAATGAGCTCCAGCAGAAGTTCATCAGTCTCAAGCAAGCAGGCAAGGCCGTAGATGGGTATGCAACGGAGTTCTGTAGATTGTGCTGTTTCGCCCCAGCAATGGTGGCAACGGAGCCAGAGAAAGCTATGAGGTTCCAGTAGGGACTTCATTTGGAACTACTGCAGCTTGTGGAAGGACACGACTACCAGACGTTCGACGCTGTTTTGACGGCCGCTCGGAGGCACGAGCTTACCCAGCAGAGGTTGGCATCGAGGACAGGAGGTCAGAAGAGATCTCATTCCCAGGTTGGAGGAGGAGCAATGCAGCAAATATCGGCACCAGCACCTGGTGTACGTATTCATGATGTAGGAGCGCCGCGGAGGACGGCCGTGTCAACTAATACAGCGCCAGTTCGGCATCAGCAGCCGAGGAACCAGCAGTAGCGTCAGGGAGCACCCCAGGGCTGTACCTTCTGTGGGAAGGCAGGGCACACGAGGGAGGTGTGTCGGTCAGCGAATGGCTTATATTTGAGGTGTGGTCGTGCAGACCACCGTAATTCCACTTGTCCTATGATGCAGAGGCCAGGAGGGCCAGCTCAACAGTTTCCAGCATTGCCAGCTCCAGTGGCAACCCCGAGTGGAGGGCCAGTATTAGCAGTAAGGCCCCTAGCCCAGCGCTTACCAACGCAGGCTCAGATGTTTTGCCAAGCACAGGAAGCCGAAGGCCCCCAGAGGCAGCAACAGCATGGTCGAGGAAGACCGCAACAAGGGGCTCCGCGGGGCCAGGCTCTCACATTGACCTTGGGAGAGGCTCTAGCGTCTAGTGACGTGGTGGCAGATAAAATTCTCGTCACCTCATTTCCCGCTGTAGCATTATTTGATTCAGGCGCTACTCATTCATTCATCTCTGCACAATATGCTACACGGATTGGATTGAGTTTGAGGCATTGCAGGAGAGGATGGATATACTCACCGGCAATGGGCTCGTAGAAGTTAGCAGAGTGCGCTTTTTATGTCCGGTGGAGGTATGTGGACATTTACTGCCCGCATCATTGATTGAATTCCCTATGGGGAATTTTGATGTCGTTCTTGGCATAGACTGGTTGAGAGACAGTCATGCGATAATTGATTGTAGAGGAGGTAGGGTCATATTCAGTGTTCCTGGGATGGAGCAGTTCATCTTTACTCGAACCTTGAAGAATCAGGCCGGAGGCGTCATCTCAGCAGCAGTGTCAGAGCCAGGACAGATTCCGAGAGTGGTCGAAGATTTTCTTGACGTCTTCCCCGATGAGCTCCCAGGGATACCCTCAGTCAGAGAGGTAGAATTTAGCATTGAGTTGAACCCTGGAACGAGGCCTATTGCAGATAGAGTTTACAGAATGTCGTCGTCAGAGCAGGATAAGTTGTATCAACATGAAGAAGAGTTGAAGTCTAAGGGATTCATCCGAGACAGTAAAATGCCCTGGGCCGCACCAGTGATTCTAGTTCCCAAGAAGGATGAGTCGACGAGGATGTGCATCGACTACCGCAAGCTGAATGTAGTAACAGTGAAGAATAAGTACCCACTACCAAGGATTGATGACCTGTTTGACCAGTTGAGCAAGGCCAGCATCTTTTCCAAGATTGATCTTCGGTCAGGATACTATCAAGTAAGAGTCCGGGAGCAAGACATACCGAAGACAGCATTCAGATCTAGATATGGGCATTATGAGTTTTTAGTAATGCCCTTTGGACTAACCAACGCCCCCGCAGTATTTATGGATTTAATGAACCGCATCTTTCTGTCGTACTTGGATAAATTTGTGGTGGTGTTCATAGATGACATTCTTGTCTATTCCAGCAGTGAAGAGGAGCATGAAAAACATCTTAGGACTGTCTTACAGACATTGAGGGAGCATCAACTTTATGCGAAGCTCGAAAAGTATGAATTCTGGTTAGATCATATTTCGTTCCTGGGGCATGTAATTTCTGGGACAGGAGTGTCAGTGGATCCGAAGAAGATTGAGGCCGTAGAGCATTGGCCAGTTCCGAGAACGGTTGCAGAAGTACGAAGTTTTTTAGGATTAGCTGGTTACTACAGAAGGTTCGTGGCGGACTTTGCCAAGATCTCTGCGCCCTTAACGCGTTTGACGCACAAGGACGTAGAGTTTGTTTGGTCAGCTAGCTGTCAGGCATCATTTGAAGAATTGAAGAAGAGATTGATCTCAGCCCCGATCTTGACGCTTCCAGTAGGAGCGGGAGGCTTTACAGTATATTGTGACGCATCTGGGAAGGGTCTTGGATGTGTATTGATGCAGCGCGGAAAGGTGATAGCATATGCGTCTCGACAGCTTCGAGACCATGAGAAGAATTACCCGACTCATGACTTGGAGTTAGCAGCTGTGGTGTTTTCACTCAAGTTGTGGAGGCATTATTTATACGGAGATCGGGTAGAGATCTATACTGATCATAAGAGTTTGAAATACATATTCACGCAGCGAGATTTGAACATGAGGCAAAGAAGATGGTTAGAATTGCTGAAGGATTTTGATTTAGATCTTCAGTATCATCCAGGCAAGGCGAATGTAGTTGCAGATGCACTGAGTAGGAGAGACAGTGCCTTTATCTTGACCTCGCAGAAGCATATTCTAGAAGACCTTCAGAGTATGGGAATCGAAGTAGTTTTGCCAAGGGATATAGGAAGAATGACCAGTATGCAGATTCAGTCAACCTTAGTAGAGAGGATAAGGGCAGCACAAGCAGGAGATCCACAGATTCAGAAATTGCGGTCGGAGTGTGAATCAGGCCGTAGGAAGGAGTTAGTGTTTCATGAAGATGGTACGCTCAGGTTTGGAAACAGACTCTGTGTACCGAGTGGAGACCTTCGACAAGAAGTTATGTCCGAAGCTCATAGTTCTATTTACTCCATTCATCTTGGAGGGACGAAGATGTATCGAGATATCAGGCAGTACTTTTGGTGGAATGACATGAAAAGAGAGATAACGAGATTTGTATCCAAGTGTCTGGTATGTCAGCAGTGAAAGCCGAGCAGCAGAGACCAGCAGGGTTGCTACAGCCGCTTCCTATCCCAGAATGGAAATGAGAGCACATCACGATAGACTTTGTGACCCGTTTACCTAGATCCCCGGCTGGCAAGAATGCAGTCTGGGTAATAGTAGATCGACTCACGAAGGTCGCTCATTTCTTTCCCTTCTGAGTTGGACAGACTACTGAGCAGTTAGTAGAAATGTACATGAAGCAGATAGTAAGGCAGCACGATGTTCCAGTTAGTATAGTATCAGATCAGGATACGCGGTTTACTTTCCATTTTTGGCGGAGCTTGCACCAAAGTTTGGGAACTAAGTTAAGATTCAGTACTGCTTATCATCCACAAACTGACGGGCAATCAGAAAGAACCATTCAGACATTAGAAGATATGCTACGGGCGTGTACCTTAGATTTTGGCGGATCTTGGGAGGATCACCTTCATCTAGTGGAGTTCTTCTATAACAACAGCTATCAGGCTAGCATTCAGATGGCCCCGTTCGAAGCATTGTATGGAAGGAAGTGCAGGTCCCCTTTGGCAAGGGACGACGTCGGTGAACGGAAGTTGTTGGGGCCAGAGATGATCACGCAGACTGTGGAGATAGTTAAGTTTGTCAGAGAGCGCCTTCGAGTTGCATAAGATCGGCATCGTCATTGGGCAGATCAGCATCGTAGGCCTCTAGAGTTCAGAGTTGGCGACCAAGTGTTTCTGCGGATTTCGCCTACTCGGGGTATCATCAGATTTGGAACCCGGGGAAAGCTTAGTCCAAGATACGTTGGTCCTTTCAAGATTCTCGCTCGGGTAGGCGATGTGGTTTATCGACTTGTCCTTCCGCCTTCGTTAACTGGCATATATGATATGTTTCATGTGTTCCAATTATGTGGGTATGTCCCGATTCGAGTCACGTCCTCGATCATTCTGAGTTAGTCGTTGGTACCGACCTAACTTACGAGGAACAACCCATATCTATTTTGGACCAGCAAGAGAAGGTACTCAAGAATCGGACGATAAGCCTTGTACGTATTTCTTGGAACCATCACTCTTCGGGAGAGTCAACCTGGGAGTGCGAGGACGAGATCAGATCTCGGTATCCGCATTTGTTTGACTGATAAGGTTTATTTTTGCACCTTATTGACACGATTCCATGCTTATCTGCACCTGCTTGTTTTGCACTTTGTGATGTACGATAATAACTGCTATGATAGTTAACTTGTATATGATTGAGCCTTGCTTGCCCTGATTTCACTTTCCTATCTTGGCTAGAATTCCGAGGACGGAATTTTTCTAAGAAGGGTAGAGATGTCACTCCCCGATCCTGGAATACGTATTTTAATACGTAAACCCATAAATTGTATTTACCTTGAATTTATACGATATTTATTATGCATTATTTCTTCATGCATTTCCCAAAAATATTCGACAAAATATATTTCCTAATTTATTTTCTGCATTTGGGCCTACAGTTTTGGCTCATTTGGGTAACCTATTCTTGGTTCACCAATGGGTCATCATGAACCCTTTGGTTTATCATGAACCCATGGGTCCAAGAATTCTATATATATAACTCATCTCCTTCTCTCTCCTCTCATTTACTTCTTCTCATTTACTTCTTCCACCAACCAAGGCAAGTACCAACTTGCTCAAGAGAAGGATCAATAATTTTGTTAATGATTTCTTACAAAACTATTTGCCAAAACATGTTCTTCTCCTCAATCTATACTAGTTTAGAACTTGAAAATTTCCATTTTGAAGCATTGATTTTTGTAGATCTAAGTTTTAATTATTTTCGGATTTCCTTAGTCTTGATCTATTTTCGTTGAAGTTTTGTGGGTTTTGATGCTTCCATGTGGAAGAGAATTCTATTCCACCCAAGATGGAACCTTGGAAACCCGGATTTGGAGTTCGGATGGCCAAGTTGTGATGTTTTGAAGTTTTGGGTTCTGCCATGGTGTTCTTGCTGTTTGGAGAAGACAGTGAGCAGTGTGCAGAGCTTCTTGGCTCACGCACACTGAGCTACGCGCGCTCTTTAGCGCTGCGTACGTAGACTTAGGTACGCTTCCTGTTGGAAGCGTGTCTCCCGTAGCGTGCTGTTTCACCTACGCTGCTCCCTGTAGCATGCGTGACTTTTCACGCTGCTCTTTCCCTTGAGCCTGCGTGACTTTTCATGCAGCCCTCTTCCTTGGGCGTGCGTGACTTTTTACCTACGCTGCTCCCTGTAGCGTGCGTGACTTTTCACGCTGCTCTTTCCCTTGAGCCTGCGTGACTTTTCACGCAGCCCTCTTTCTTGAGCGTGCGTGACTTTTCACTTACGCTGCTCCCTGTAGCGTGCATGACTTTTCACGCTGCTCTTTCCCTTGAGCCTGCGTGACTTTTCACGCAGCCCTCTTCCTTGAGCGTGCGTGACTTTTCACCTACGCTGCTCCCTGTAGCGTGCGTGACTTTTCACGCTGCTCTTTCCCTTGAGCCTGCGTGACTTTTCATGCAGCCCTCTTCCTTGAGCTTGCGTGACTTTTCACGCAGCTCTCTCCTTGAGCCTGCGTGACTTTTCACCCACGCTGCCTTATTGTGCGTATGCTTTTGATATTTTATTAGATGTCTTGGCAAGGTGGCCTCACGAGGGACCTGTGCTCCATGACACCTGTCTACGCGAACCCCTGGGTTGGCTAGCCTTGCTGGAAAGATACGATCTGAGGATTTTCTAATAACATGACGCGAGGATAACCTCGTCCCACTAGAAACTCGTAGACTTGATTGGCCGTGAAAACGACTTGCTTATATCCTATTACCTTCCGTAAATAACCGAGGGAAGCGGACTGTCATGGCACGTGATCCAACCCATGTTCTTGTTTGATTGTTGGGTTGGTTATCGTACTATGACAGGCTGTGGACCGAAGTTATGAACGGAAGACTTATTCTGGTTGTGAAGTACTACTTCTGTGAATGACTGAGGAACATGGTCTATCATGGTACATGATCCAACCCATGTTCTTGTTTGATTGTTGGGTTGGTTATTGTGCTGCGATAGGCTATCGACCGAAGTCACGATCAGGAGGTTTTATTGCTTATACCTTTTAACTTATGTGAAAGTTATAGAGTACGACACGTCCCGACTCCATGCGGCACCTTTTGTCCTTGTTTGGTTGTAAGGGTGCCATATGGGTTCGAGGATGTTGCGCTACCCTATAATAGTAGCATAAGTATTACTATTATCAGTCATTCTATTAGTTGGGTTTTTTCTTAACTCTTGTGCCCCTTTGGCGGTACTTGCTATTCGGGGCTGACCCCGCTGGTTTTGTTTGGCCAGATCTCGTAGCAGAGCCAGAGGACACGATCTTCCTCCCTGACATCCATGGTGCATACTAGGAGCATGGCGGTTCGGGGACTCGAGCGGGTTTTCTTCTCCACCACTCCTGCTTATACTTTTGCGGCGTTTAGCCACCGGCACCTGTTAGCCGGATTACTTGATATTTTGTGTCAGTACATAATTGTAATTAAACAGACTGCAGCTGTGTATAATTTTGTACTCCTGACTCTCTGAGATAGCTAAATTATAAAGCTAGTCTCTCATGATCATTTTGATGAAGCGTCAGGGATGCCTTACTGCTTTATCTTTAATGTTCATTTAATTGCTGATTTGACTTAATTGATTGAGACATAGAACTCTGTGGACCATAGGAGACTTGATTGTAGCATGTACCCCCTAGTCTCTCGACAGCCACGATCGTCGTATGACGTTACGTACCTCATATGGAGTAGCTGGCCTAGTCCGTCCACGTATTTCGGTACTGGGGCGTGACAGGTTCACAATGATTGCCCCTTAAAGTGGCGGCGGCCTGTTGATCGATTAATCTGGGCCATTCATTTTGAGTGTAATGGATCTGGGCCATTTAGTGTAGATTGTACCAAATCCTATCAGTAATTATTGTTGATTAGAATAAATCTCCACGATGATAATCTGCTGATATCTGCGAATCTGAATGAATAAATTTAATTCATTCTCCTGCCACGTGTCCCAGATTATTGGGATTTGACCCAATCTCTGATTGTGGTAAATCTGGGAAATTGATTGGCTTTATGACACGTGTTCTGGGAGTCACCGAGCCGTATAAGGATTGAGCCGCATGTCAGGGCAGCTTGGGGAGTGGACCCCGAATCTTCGAACCACATGATAATCTGGATCATACAATGGGTAGTAAGCCGCATGGAGATGATCCTTGTGAGCCGCATAGGGCTGATCCTTGTGAGCCGCATAGGGCTGTGTCTGCTTGAGCCGCATAGGACTGTCTCGATCTGGGCCGCATAGGACAACTTCAGCCTGAGCCGCATAGGGGGGTTTCCGCTCGAGCCGCATATGGCTGTCCACGTGTCTAGGCTGCGTGGCATTTTCTGGATCTCGGGGGGTTGTGTCAGAGATTTTCTTTTATTTCCTAGGATTCTGTCATTATGACAGAGTCATAATTGCCTCTTTATGTCAGGCATGTCGCTTCGTCAGAGTGGTCAGCCGTCCAAGCAATTAATGCAGTACAGTGCGGAGGGGAGAACTGTTTGTAAGCCACGTGTCTTTTCTTCTGAGCCGCATGGAGATCACAGAGCCGCATAGACTCGTTGAGCCGCATGGATCTTCTGAGCCGTATGGGATTTCCTGGCCTCATGGCTCTTTCTTTATTATTTTCCATGCTTCTACATATTGTTCCTATAAAAGGCTAAAGGGTATCTCCTAACCTCCAAGTGTAGACAAATAAAACATTAAGCAGAAAGGTTGCACATAGGCTATACATGGTATGAATAGAAATAATTGCATAAGTCAACTACAAAACAACACAAGTCCTATGTGTGAAGACTAAAAAGATTCATCCAAAAAAATGAGGATTATAATATGTTCAGCATAGAGAATCACATGTGCTGCTGGAGCCAACACGAGTATGTATTTGGAGGAACCTAGAAATCAACACTCCATCTAAGCGAAGAAGATGGCTACAAAATGCTAAAGTCTACTCAATGTTTAAACATGTAAGGGGTAGCTTGAGCAGTCACAACCCTGAAAAAAATCAAACAAGGCATAATCCTTCAATTTGAAATAGAGCACTAAACAAGCCCAATGTAAATAATTCATCTCCTTACATGAAACATCTTAGGGTAAAATCATAATTCAAGTGCCACATCAGACCTAAGAGATGCCTTCAAACTCAAATACAACAACGGGCACCTGCAACTACAAAAAGGCTAAGTTTTGCACCATATATTAACTTCAAGAATTTATTTTAGATGGAAGATGCACTAGGCCCCATGCATTTTCTCTATTTCACACAGTATAAAAGATATGCAAAGTGCACATTTGAGTACAAGTGGCATAGAACAAATACTTGCATAAATTATGTCACTTCATTTTTTAGCTTTGAGGAAAATATTTCATATGACTTACACGGCAAATAGTTGATCAATTGTAGCAGAAGTAACTCTGGTAATATCAAGAAAGCATGGCATCTTATTGTTTGTAATATTAGGAAAATGTGTCAAACTGGAGGAGGATAGGTTGCTTCCATTTGCCATAAAACCATTTTGGACACTCGTACTGTTTGGTCCTAGAAAACTCTTAGATGGCTATGATTGTTGGTTACTGAATAAGCCTGAACACCACCAAGAAAAAGTAAGTATACACCAGTTTGCAATGGTAACATCTAACAAATTGCAGGGGCTTATGAGTGCCAAATCCCTATATTTTGTAGAGGTTGGCATGTCATACATTTTTCCTATGTCAGTTAGACTAACATGAAAGATGCCACTTGGTTAATATGTTTCTTCTATGAATAAGTCACATTGGTTTAGTTCCAAGAATAGATAAGCTGAAGTGTCAGGGCATATCACTAATTGGCTTCTCATATATAATAAGCCAAAATAGAACAATGTGACAATTCCAAGCTTAAATTCATCCCAAAATATAGTAATAAGATAAGAAGGTTACAAGAAGTGCATGCACATTTATTATGTCACCTTTTGGGATTGCCATTTCTTTCTGCTTTGTACTAAAGACACATTGAATTGCAATAACAAATAATCTATCAACTTTACATGTGCATTTGTACTCTTTCCTAGTGTAGAAAAGCTTGTTGGGTGCTTTTGGTTTCCTGTATGAGCTTAAATTACATTGCAAAAGATGCTAACCTAGCCGCCAATTGGCCTTCAACATTTTATGTTAAGGCCCTCTCTTGCTCATACCTAGCTTAGCTATGAATTTTCCAAAATGACAGCCGATAGAAAAATGTATTGTCAATTCTTTTAATAACCTTATTGTGCTCCATACTTGGCCTCATGTTGTTGGGAGAAGGCTTGGATAATGATTATAATAATGAAATTTAGAATGGTACCAAACAGATAAGAGGATGTTGAACTATCTATGATGGTTGAGACAAGCAATGCATAATATATGCATGGTAAATGAAGTATAATGGCAAGGTAGATGAAATTATATTCGAAAAAAAGAGTCAAAATCTAGAGAAAGAAATAGTAGGATAACGGAGAAATAGGACAAGACATGAATTCTTTAGAATGGTAGCTAGTAGAAAAGTGGATTATTGAACTATCCGTGATGGTTGGGACTAGCAATGCATAATATGCATGGGAAGGGAAGTAGAATGACAATTTTGATAAAATTATACTAAAAATATGTCAAAATCTAGAAAAATTAGTAGGAACATGAAGAAATAGGATAAGAGATCTATTCCCATTATGTCTTTGACTTTTGTAGCAATGGAAATTTTTTGCTTTCTATCAAACTAATGAACTCTCATGAGATCTATTATCCACTCATATGGGGAAAGGCAATATTCCTATCAAGTATCAATACAAATATTTTTTCAGGCATTCGCAATATTTTCAAACAAAATTATTAAATGGAACTCATCCACAATTCAATTAACCCAAACTTTGATATCTAAACACTTCGTAAGCAACACAGTTTTCAAATGGATCTCAAAATCTAACATTAATCAAAAAACTGAGGGTTGAGGGATAATTTTTGCAAATACACCCTTTTGTGCATTACTACCATGAAAAAAATTAAGGTTGTATTAAACATCATTTAGGCTTCTCAGAAGGCAAAATGTGTTAAAATTATGTTTATTAATAACCCTAAGATTTGCAAAACATGGTTTTTGATGTTGTTTTTTTTAAAGTCGATTGAGCAGAAGTTGTTTTATTTCTTTTGCTACATTACTTTTTGAAGAAAAAGAATATGATTCAAATATTCCTGAGACCCAACAATTTTCTAGGAACACCCACCGTCGCAGCTCATCCACCACCAAGAAATTTGTAATGGTAATAATCAACCAACTAAATCGAACTGAACCCAAGAAAACACAAAAATTGGGTCTCTAAACTCATTTCATTCAAAATATATAAGCTAAAAAATTGTAATTTTCACCATTACTCAACCTACGCCCAATCAAAAATCTCAATCAGAACCAAAACCAAAAAGAAATTTGAACATATGAACATA